>CM053787.1:527165791-527723291 GCA_028749045.1 Cupressus sempervirens
TGCGATAAGGAAGTCGGTTTCTGATTAAAGGATCTTCCATTGTTTGGTATCTGAGTGTGCAAGGTGTGATCCCATCATCGGATTTCATTGTAGATAGAGAAATTGATGAGTACACCTGGGTTTCCAATTTGTAATTACGTATCTTATTGCTTTGGGTGATGCTAAACTTCATAATCATGTGTCATCAGTATTGATGTGTCTGATGGCATCATGAAGAAGACTTGGGCCAAGTAGAGTTTGCAGGGTAACTCTTGGAGGAGTGGTTTGGTAAAGAGAATCACTCCTAAATGCTGATTATCTGTGGAGGATGATGAAAAGTTAGTCAAGGATAAGATGCTGGGGATTGAATTAGCTGACTCCATCTTGAAAGAACATTTTTGTCAACATTACTGCAGTTTCGTTCGACACTATTGCTATGTGAAGTATATTGTAAGAAGGATGTAAGTAATTGGACAGGCCTCTGTGAATCTCAGTGACTTGAACCTAGAGGTCTATCTGCATGGGAAACCAAACCAAGCATGTCTGAGTTGGAGAGCAGAAGAAAATAGACATAAAAATCTTAAAATATTAGAAGAGGCATAATGGCTCACGAGAATCCCCTACAATGTTAAGCATGTGAAAATAATATTAGGTAGTATTTGAAGATATACATTAAATTTATTGGTGCGTGTATTAAAATCAATAAATAACATCAAAACAATTCACATGGGTTTATTGTTCATTTGGCAATATGAGGCCTTTGTATAGGCTAGATTCAGTATCTTTTTCAGCGATGCTAGTTGTCAATTGTTGGTCGATCACCTCATTGGTTGAAGTTGTGTCCTTGGTAATATGCGGTAAGTTGTGACTGGTAGGTTTTTTTTTTTTTTTTTTGATTAGACTGCAGTACGTGACTGGTAGGTTTTGGCTTAATGGAAAACAGAGAATAATGGCAATCATGATTTTTCTTGCGCATTCAGAATTTTGGAGTACATCATTTATTATGCTAATTTACATTTTAAATTTTTTGTGGACAATCTGTGCCTATTCCAAATGTAGAAGTTTCAAGGTGAAAATCTAACCTCTATAATATGCTTGAAATGGTTAGTTTCTGTAGGAAAATCAGTTAATCACTGCTAATAGAATGATATATACATTGAGTGTGACTGTCATGCATGGAAATATATACATCTTTTGCTTAGTCTCAGGTGCATCTGCAAAGAATTATACAGGATATTCTTAAATGTTATTGTTTTGACATATAGCAGAAATAGAGAGTTGCTGGTATTTCTCTCCACTTTGCCTGTGGAGTTTCATACTAAATCATATTTCATGCAGCTGGAAGGACCCACAGATAACATATCTGAACATCAATTATTACAAATGCATGTGAAGAACGCCAAAAAGATTCGTGCAAGGTATAGTGACTTGTCTGCAGCTTTAACTTACGGCATTGCATGGTCAAAGATATGTATCATTGTTTAGTCACATATGTTAATCAGTTTCCATAGAAAATAATTTCACAATTTTGGGTATATGAAAAGCTTTGGGTTCTGTTCCGATATGAGTATGCTTGTTTGTCTTGTTGAATGACAGACGATAATCTCAAAGCATATTCATGGCCGGATTTTGTGCATCTACTAATGTATATTTGGAAAAGCCTCAGTCCTTTGTTCAAACTATTGTGTTGGCCAATGTAAATATCCAGGATGAAGTAAATAGTAAGTATTGTTCTTTGGCATTTGTGCAGGTTGAGAAATGAACGGAAACAACGCATAGGACGGTTTAAGCAGAGATTGGCTTTGCTGCTGCCTTCATCTGTGGAGCAAAACAAAAATGATTCAGCAGTTGCCATTTAGCAAAACAAAAATGACTCGGCAGTTGCCATTTAGTCAGATGCCTTTTTGCCTTCTACCTTCACTTGATACAACTCAACAAAATTTTTCCCTTTCCAATTGTGTAGTTTCCTTTCCAAAAATGTTAGCAGAGTCTGAAACAATGCTGAAAATCTCAGTTCAGGTTGTGAAGTGGCATTGCTCAAGTCCCTTCTTCATATATAATATATAGCAGACTGCTGGTTTTTTGGTTAAGATACATATGAAAAGATTAGAAATGGAAAGTAATCCGGAAATTATCTACTGTGGTTGTTTTTTGGTCCCTTAGACTACCCTGGTCTCGTGGACGTCATTAAAAAGCATGAATTCATTCATTCATTCGGGAGACAAATTGCTGCTATAAAAATAAGGTTCTTTTATGGGTTTTTTCTCATCGAAGGAAATTTTTTATATTGTAAATCAATGCTTAACCTAGCGTAGTTCCTAAGATGACAGGTAAACATTATCATTTTTTTAAAGTTCAATATTCATCAATTAGTTAGTTGTTCAAATCAGTGATTCAAAATTTAACTAACAATACATTTTTCGCATTATCACACAAACTTTTTTCAAGTCCCATCTGATATTTTATTTTAAAAAGTTAAAACTGATAAACTTGCCACAATATTAGATCATTTATGTCTAGATTTATAAAAAGTTATAGTAGGAAATGAAATTGCCAAAATATCACTTGTTTTGTAGTTACTTTCAGATAAATGCTTCTAAATTTTAATCAATATTAGCGATTATGTTTATAATATAATGGTTGGGGTTGTATTCTAGGAGTGCACACATGAAACTTCAATGTCCATGGGGCTCAAAATTGTATTAGATTTGTTAGAGGCTAATAAACAAATTTTATACATAGAACTCTAATATCCATAAGATCCAAAATAGAAATACCATGACTATAAATAAAATCAATTGTGGAAAAAAGGTCAATTAAAAATATTCAATCTTTAATTTAAGATATTAAAGAATCAAGGACTTATAGGCACATGCATTACACCTTAAGGTTTAGAATAGTCAATCATTGCTATTCTTGGGACCTCATTTTTAAATAGGAATTTACCTTTTTATATTTTAAAAAATGAAGGATTTTGAGCGATAGTTTTGATCAAGTAAAAACATGTTTTGAGAGGACTTGAAACTTTGTACAAAGAGAAAATAAAGATATAGCAATGAAGGATATTAACACAACTATGGAACACGATCCAACAAACTAGAGAAACTCACCATAGTTCCCAACAAGAGGGCTAAAAATTAGCCTAGGACCATCAAGATTTACATTTTGGTCCAATCTTTTGAGAACGTAAAGATATATCAAACAAAGGTTTGGAGGATTTAACTTATTTTTTTTCCTCTTTAAATGATGTCCATCCATCCTCCACCTTTTCAATAGCCATCTGTCAATCCAATGATAAACCTAAAGACCCATGGCAAATTGCACGAGTATCCATATGAGGGAAAGGGGTAGCACCACTGCTAACCCCCAAAACCCTCATAGAAGAAACATGAGCATCAATACCCACAACAAGAGATAAGACAGTTGAACCAACTCCAACATCAATGTTCTGGACAAAGCGAACAACAAAAGAAGGGACAACCTTAACATACTGAACCAAAGCAACCTTATAGACAACATCTTAATTATCAAAGACAACATCAGTGACATCTGCCAAAGAAAGATCATTTTGAGGTGAGCAATTTGCCCCATCCCCTTCCTTGGAAACTTTTTGTACCGTATAATGATGTTTCGAAACTCCCAACTAGCAAGAAGGCAATTTTTTCGATCTAACCTTACCAGAGGAACACCGCGCAGTGAGATTACCAATCTTGTGACATTTCTTGCATCTGAAAGGAATACCTTCATAATCAAGATTCTCAGTCCAAGAACCATTTGGAGAAGCCAAAGTAATCTGTTCAGGGAGACTCTTAGAAACATCAACCTCCACAAGAATGCGAGCATTTGTTGTTTTAAACACATCAGATGAATCTGTATCAACCATTTGGAAATCCCCAATGGCCTCCCCCACAGACTTCAAGATTGAATCCAACCAAAGGTGAAGGGGAAGACTCGACAATCTTACCTCTCCTCCCAAGAAAAACAACTGTTACACAAAATGGTTTTTTGATTGTAACATTTGCAAATTTCACAATTAAAAAACCCCTTGCCACAGGGCAAATTTGAATTGAATCAATTATGATTGGTTCCCAATGTTTAGAAATCCAAGCATGTAAATCTGGAAGAGGGCCTAAATCCTCTAAAACGAAAAATAGTAGCAGCAGAAGAGTAATCCTCCACATTTTTAGAAATCTCATCAATAGTTTTTGAATCAAGATTAACCACAATGGGGCTACTTACAGAAATAGGCAAAACTGAATGGGGTCCCACTCTCTCAGCAAAGGCAGGCCCACCAAGACCTGTCTCAAAAGCAGCCACATCTGCATAAGAAATCACAAACCTCCCCGAACCAACCCGAGACCCAGAGAGGGTCGTCTGAGGTAGCCCAACCGATCTACCAGGAGACACAACAATATGGGCAAAAGACTTCCCAAGAGCGACACCCTCATATGTGGTTGAAACAGGGATCACAACAACATGAAAATGGTGGGTGGGAGCTTGAACGATTGTTGATGACAAAATAGAGAAAAATATAAGATAGTCAACAATCTCTCTTTTATTTTAGTACATTGAATAATGTGTTAATTTTTTCTGGTAAAAATGGATCTATGCAACATGCATATCTTTATTGATGATTATCCACAATTTTGAAGACTGTTCATCTTAATTTGCTAAAATATTGGATGAATATCAAATAAGATAATTGTAGGTGATGTGTATTTCTTTATTGGACCATTAATAGAGACAAGTAATTTACTAGCTTTAATCTCTCTACAATTTCCAAACTTCGAGGAATGAAATTAATCTTTAAGTGTGATAATCAATTAAAAGGTAAACACATTCTTATAAGTATCCAATCCTAGCACATAAACCATGGTTGCATGTCTCTTTGTTTTCAAGTTTATATATCTTACATTTGGTTGAATGTTTCTAATTTGAGTTGAGGTTTTGTAAAATTATTTATAATAAATTATAAATATTCTACTATTGAATCGTTATATTCTATGAAATAAAAATTAGTTATATCATATTATTCATGCACCCCATTCGATGTTTGCACATTTTGCGTGCATGTCTATTGAAGATTTTACGGTTGCAATATCTACAACTTGTTGGTGCACACTATTGTTGGTTGGCTTCCTATGAGCTTGCCTACTTGATGTCAGGAAACTCAACACAATATTGGTCAACGAAGAAGGTCAAAACTCAATGCTCAACCTCCACACTTTCGGCTCTGCCAGACCTAGGTGGTTGTACCTTCTATCTCAACTCTTATAGAGGAGAAAAATTGCCAATGCTGACTTGAAATTGATACTCATGAGTGGGCAAACACTTTCTCAAGGGGAAATTAAATGTAAAACTAAATGCATTGAATGTTTTGGGAATGCTTTTGGAGACAACTGGCCAGACCATCAACTGTTGGACAGAGAATTTAGAACATGAAACCCTAGTCTAAATAATTTTAACCAACTAAAGGATACTAATTAGACATATATCATAACAACTATGAACATATATGATAATCAAGAGTATTCATGAAGTTCAATCTATCAAACAATAGTTCTGTGTCCAAGAGGACAATATAGCATGCAAGTTTTGATAAAACCAATTTCCAATATTAGATAGGAAATTGCATCATTTTATTGATTGAAAAAAGAATTACTATTGAGTTGTCTTCGGGTTGCATTACCTAATCATACTGCTATAAGCATCCATCTTGTATCTGATAACTCATTATATTTTTCACTATGTAACTATATCTCTTGTGAATGATTCTAGTATCCTTTATAGAAATTCAAAGGATGCATACAAGCTTGGATCATCGCATCGCTTCCTAACCTAAAACAAAATGCAATTGGACACGTATTAATCACAAT
This sequence comes from Cupressus sempervirens, assembly GCA_028749045.1. Lineage (NCBI taxonomy): Eukaryota > Viridiplantae > Streptophyta > Pinopsida > Cupressales > Cupressaceae > Cupressus > Cupressus sempervirens. The sequence goes on from CM053787.1 coordinate 527,171,647, forward strand.
GCATAGTTTAACATAGAATAATTAATCCAAAGTTTTGGCCTATCCTTCCAAAAAAGTCACCGCCTTTGGTTTAAGATATAACAATTAAATCTCTAATGCCTCCTTTAATCTTTCTTAATCTCTTTCAATAGATATTTTCACTTGATTAATAAGTGTTGCACAAGAAATAAGTTTATAGGCATGTTATAATATAAATTAAATCAATACCTTATCATCTATATCGTGAATGAATTGAAGCCTTATGCCTACACACAAATATTTAGTCAAAATATTTCATATTAAAGTATTCAAAGACTACCCTAATGCTTACAAATTTAGAGTTGGAATATATTTAAAGTGAGAACATTATAATGAACAATATAACTCTCAATCATATGAAATATTTTATCAAGACCCCTTTAATAAAACAAAGTTCAATTCGAAAACACTTATAAAACTTCACCATGAAAACCATTTAAAGATAGTAAATGAAAAGAGAATACCCTTCAAAATATAATGTAATTCTTACAAGAATGACACTTGATTTCTTTCTATTGAAATAATGGTTTAAGAAAATAAAATGGTTATTAATTTATGAAAATAATTATATAGTTATATTATTTCCATTATTTATATTATTTATAAGTATATCTAAAAATTATAAATAATATAAAAGTAATGCTATTTACCATATACTTACCATTTTCGTTATATTAGGTAAGTTAAAAAATTCACTTGTGCAATAGTGTGATGTTTCACATTTTGGCAGGGACCTCTTACCCTACTCCCTGATTTTGTGAATTAGGGTTTTCTTCAAAAAGTATATTAGAATTCATCTTTGAAAAATATTTAATCATAAAATTATAATATATTTCATAAGGGATATCGAATATTAGAGCTTTAATTATTACCACTCTAAATACTTAGGGCAATATATAAGTAATCAAATATTACCATCAAATGCATCATTTGTATTTTTTCTTTAAATAAAAATTTTAAGAAACATATATTGCCCTTTTGTAACATTAAAAATAATTTCAATTAACAAAGTAAATATAAGGTCAAAAGAAAATTTAATTAATAAGACTTCATATAAATTTTACCTTTACCTTACCTCTGGCCATTTCAAGATGGCTCAAATATTCACCTCCCGATTTTGTGATTTTGGAGTGCTCAAAATTTTTCATTTCCAATTTTGCAAAATTAGGTTTTGTTGTTCTCCATTTTGGGAAGACTCGAATGTGGAATTGCAAATTTTAGTTTCTCGCATGCTTATTCTTTCACCTCCCCAAAATGGCGATAATTAATTCTCGATTGTGCATCATAGTTGACTAGCTAATAAGTTCCAACCTTACAATATATGTGAGTTTTTGCTTGGTGTACGCTAGAATTATGCACTTCTCTAAATCATTCTATCCAAGGTATTCCATAGATTGAAAAACTTGAATTGCAGCTTAGAGCTTCCTAGTCATGGAATGCAAATGACATACAATACAAGCAATAAGATAACTCTCAGCTGAGTCTTAGGAATGTAGCCGTTGCTAGTAAACCATGAAATGAGAGATTCTTTAGATAAGAGCAAGAGTGCTAGTGTCAAAGAATTCTCAAATATGCAATGCAAAGATGAGAGACTATGCTAAAATGTAATGAACAATGCAACTATGTTAAGAATATGAGAGTATTATCAAGCCATCCTAATTAAACTAGGTGAACTATGCTATAGCAAAGAAACTAGATTAATGCAAATGAGACTAAGTGAGAATGAGGATGCAAGAATGAGACAAGAAGATATAAGTTCTCCACAAAAAGCTCCAAGAAACCTGTAAGTAAACTTGCAACTTACAATAGCTCAAAACGAGATCCTTAGAGAAAGAGAGAGCTCTCCCTTTTAAAGGTGTATGGACGGTAGAGATCAATATCAAGAAATGAGTGATCAAGAGTGGGAGTTGACTTTTGATATGATCCATGTGCAAGATCATTTCCACCAATAGAAATGAGTTGACTTTTCATATGTGACAAAGTCTTTGCTTTTAATTTGTAAATAGGAAAAAAGACTTTATGTGTGCACACTAAAGTGGGTTAAAAGAATGGGGCCTTTTATTAAATTAAAAGGGAACACGTTCTTTTAATCAAATATGGACTTAGGATATCATAGTCAAACTATATGTTAAAAATAAATTGATTTTTAGAAAATTGGCCTAAGCAAATGATTAAATAATTTAGCCAAAATGCTGAGAAGGGGGCTAGTAGTCTAGATGACCATTTTTGAGTTATAACATTTGCCCCTCTTTGACTAATGTGTGATCGATCTTGGAACACATTATGCCAAAGAATAAAGAAGCCAAGTAGGCAACAACAGATAGAGATAAATGATTTTGAAGAACAAAAATGCCGAATTAGATAGCAAGTCCTAAATGTATAACCTAGTAGTGATAGTATTGAACACTAGGAGAGAGATGATATTAGGACTCAAGTAGAGTACTAACATCAAGCCAAATAGATAGATGAAGAGAAAATGGAAAGGTCAAGCACATGTCCTTGAGAAATATATAGCCATAGCAAACAATTTGTAGTGATGATAGAATTTCCCCCATCATGATCGAAATTAAAATGAGGTAAAGGGGATGCATAAATGAGCAAGACATGATCAAATCAAGATATAGCAAGGTTTATTTGTTATTTTCCTTATAGGTATAAAAAAATTCAAAACTGGTTTCCATGATATTAACAACTAGGTTTTTGATATTAATATTGCGGCCCTTCCCCCAGTGGCGGTGACACCTTCCCCCACCCAACTGCTCTCACCACTTAGCCAACAGTGGTGCGTTTTTTAAATAAATATTTAAAATATTTTATGCTCACACAAGGGCCCTATCATTTTTTCGCGATATCTTGAGCATACGAGGGTCTTTTTTTGATCGAAAAGAAGCATTGAAAAGCTGGTTTTGAGACGGAGATGATGGATTAGGTATTTTTGGGATTTTTTTCCTAGTTTGGTACCTGTTATTGTGCTTGAAGTCTGTTAATGACTTCTATCTTCTGGGGGTATAACTTCTTCATTATAGCTCCATTTTCTAATTCGAAAAAAGCACCCGAACGCTCTTCTCAAGAAATTTCTCGATTCTCTATCATTTCATAAGTATTTTGTACCAAAATTTGTGATTCATTTTTCCTCTTCTCTCATTTAAACATTCCTTCTAGCAGTTGGGGTTCAGTTTTTTGCATTGTGGGGGGTTTTTTGTTATATTGTTTCTGTTTTTTAATTATGTAAATCAGAAATACATTAAAAAACAATTTAAAACCTTCTAAAACAATGGCCGAGACCTCTTCTTGTCTAGAACATTTGACCCCTCATAACTATCACACATGGAAGATCTTGATGACACAACTTCTCTGGTCAAAAGGGTTGTGGTCTTGTTTAAATGCAGTGTGGCCAATTTTATAGAGGGCTTTTGAGGTCATGCAACACAGGAATAAGATGGATGAGGCAAAATGATTGATTTCTTTATAGGTCTCTGATAGTCTACAGTTTCATCTTGATGAGTGCAATACCCTTCTAGCTATGTGGACCAAGCTTGAAGGCTTGTTTGGTGTAGTGAATGAGTTCAGGGCAGTTCAGATTGAGGCAAAGCTTACCTCTCTTGTACTAGATTCTTTTCCTTCCATTGAGGACTTCTTGATGAAGTTTAATTAACATAGATCTTTATTGTAGGGTTGTGGGAATACCAAGACTAATACTGAGTGCATCTACCTTATTCTTTCTAAGCTTCATGGAAACTTTCAAATTTTTTCTTCTACCTTCTATTCCACCAAAGATGCTTGGGTAATAGATTTACCATGCCATCCTTTGAGGTTTTTTGTGATCGTTGACTCGAGAGAAATCTAAGCTATCTCAGTTGGATTCTCTCACAAGCTCATAGACTTATGCATTGGTAGCTCGACCATTTTCAAGGATGAAGGAGAAGACACAAAAATCTCATTCTACAGAGTCTTAGAATGATTCTAGCTACTCATAATTCATCAGGGCCACCTTCTCCTAAGGGAGGTAAGTCAAATCTAGAAAGATCGAAGTGTTCTTATTATAATAAGCCTAATCATGATGAGTCGCATTGCTATGAGAAGAAGTTAGATGGCTATGCCAAACAAGTTTCAGATTTGACAACTCTCCTTCAGAAGAGCACCATTGATATTCCTTCTACTTCTCATAGACCTTCTTCATCATCATCATTTTAGTCACATGGTAAAGATATAGGAAAGGGACATGCACTATGTGCAACTACTATTCCTCATTCTTATAAATGGTTACTAGATTCAAGTTCTTCACACCATATGACATCTTCTTAGGATTTGTTCTCTTCTATTGATATTATAATGGTAAATTTCATGACGTACTTTGTGTTCCATCTTTGTCCTCTAACCTTCTCTCTATTTATCAAATTTTACACAATGGGACAGGGAGGCAATTGAGTTTGTACAAGATCCACTACACATTAGAGATAGTGAGACATGCAATATTATTACTATAGGGACTGTTGATCATGCTTCCTACTTATATTTCTTCTCACATTTTGGTCCACCATTTCCACTACCGGAGACTTTCTCTCTTTTTTCACGAGAGTTTATTGTGGGGTAGTCAAGTCGCTTGAACTTATGTGTTGTTCCTAAGACCAATGTTTTGACTTCTATGCCTCCACGTCTTGTTTAGATTCCATCTCTTGCACATGATTACTCTTCAACATTTCCTACTATTGTAACTCTAGACATCGAGCTACCTATTGTAGTTGTTGAGGATATATCAGAGAACACACATCTCTTCTTAGATGACATATTCAACACCCTTGTTATCTCACCTCCATTGGAGATTCCATTTCAAGATTCTCATGTTTTCTTCTTTGAGCATTAGCTAAGACTTCCACTTGCACCTTACATACATGGGTTTTATCATCCTTGTCCATTGCCTTTGTTTCCTTAAGATTGGAGCCATATTGGTATGTTCATCGACACAAGAGTTCTGACATTCTAGGGGGGGCTATGGAGTCTCAAGCTTCTATCATGGAGGATTTCATTGTACTTATGGTCTCGAGAGATTCTCTTGAGATGTTTCATTTGTGCATCCTTTTCTATCTCTTTTTGGAATAGGGTTTTTCCCACTGGGTTTTCTCTATTTCTCTGTTTCATAGATATTTGATTGTAATTGGATACCTCATTATGCCTTGTTGCCAAGACCCAAGTTTTCTTTCTCCATTGCATTATAGTTTCCTTGCTCTTTTTGCATTGTTTGTAGCTGCATTTTTGCTAATATCAAGGCGGGGGTGTTACAGAAAAATGTTAATTTAATTTAATTTATTAAATTACCTTTTCTCCTTTCTTAAGACTTCGCTTTATGCACTTATGCATTCACATTTAATAACCAATTAGTAATTATTAAATGTTTTTTCCCTTTTAGGTTACCCCTTTTTTGAGTTTTGGTCTCCTTCTGTAAGGATTTATCTTTTGTAACTATCTCTTATCTTTTTCATTTCTAAGAATACAATTGGCATATTTTCAGAGCAAACCCTTGCCTCGTCTTGTCTTTTTCTTTATGACAAGTTTTTACATGCAGGTATTCTTTTAGCTTTGTGGATTTGTATTGCTCAAATCCTTCAATTTTGTCTGTACCTTTTCTGATATGCAATCTATTCATTGTGTATACTACTATATTGGCTACTTCTCTAAAAAATGCCTTTGTTACATCATTCTCAAACATCATGGCTTTCACTACTTCTATTATAGACCTATTTCTTCTTTCAACAATCCCTTTTTTCTTAGGGATCTTAGGTGTTGATTGTTGTCTCTCAAGGCCATTTAATTCATAAAAGGTGTTAAAATCATTCAAGGTAAAATCTCCACCTATATCTAATCTCAAACATTTTATCTTTACTCCAAATTCATTCTCAACTCTATTCTTAAACAACTTAAACTTTTTAAATGCCTCATATTTTTCTTTAAGAAATGCTACCCACATTATCCTAGTGAAATCATCAACAAAGTAGACATCATGAGTGTTACTCTTTCCATCAAGAGTGATAAGGTCCCATTCCCTTGATATGATAAGCTACATTGTTGCCAACTCTAACAATTCCTCCATCATGACTATTAAAATTAACAAATTTATTTATGTCACCATTCATATGATGCGAATAACCACTATCTATGATCCAATCAACTTTCTTTTTAGTTTGTAAAACTAGGGCTTTCTCTTCTTTGACTTCTTTTTCAAGATTTTCTTCTTTTATAGATACAAATCCTAACTTACTATCACTTTCACTCTGAACTCTTTCATTATACTCATAATCTTCATTTACATACAAATAATCTCCAGGCCTTCTAGTGAATTTATTCTTATACATTTTCTCTCTTTTAGGACACTTAGAAGCATAATGACTAAATTCATTGCAAGTCCAACATTTAAAGATTCACTTTCCATCTGGTTCTCTTCTCACAAGAAGGGAAATGCCTTCTTCAATTCTTCTATCCTCCTCAGATCTGGATCTATTGCTGCTAGCATAATCTCCATTGGTGCTTGCACTTCTTGACAAGGAAGGGTTGACACTTAATGCACTAAAAGTTTTTTTCACTCTTGGAAATTCTCTAGATTGCTTCAAAATCACTTCTATTGCTTCCAATCTTCCAAGAAGAGTCTCTCTGGTAAACTTCTCAATGTAAGGTATCAATTGCTCAATCAATTGTGTTGTCTACTTGAATGGTGGTGTCAAAGTTTTCAAGATTTTCCAAATAATCTTATCTTCATCTTTATATCCTTTACAAGGCTTAATTGCTGCAACAATTAATGATATTATACCAATATAGCTTCTTACAGATTACTCTATTGCGAGCCAATGAAATACATTCACTACATATCAGTCCTTGTTAGGAGATTCCAATCCTATTAGGACTTGTAGAAAGTAGAAGGACTGTCCAAACAAATTCAAGGGCAAGACCACCAAACTCACTCTCTAGTTGATCTATTATTCATTGCAGAATAATATAAATAAATAACTCAAACTCCTCTATCCTCTTGACTAAACCAAACCTCTTTCATATTTCAATACTAGATCACCAACTTCGCATCCAATAATCCCTTGGATGACTTACTCACTTTTACCAAGTACTTCACATATCACACACTTCCTACAATTCATTGCATACTTCATCACAAGGAAAATAAATTTCCTTTATACCACATCCTCAAAATAATTCCTTGAGTCGGCCTTGATGCTTTCCCAATTAATTATAATAGGACCTCAATTAGATATTATATTTTATTACAATTACACAAGATTGTCAGCACATAGTCTTTAGAACTTTTCACATGTGCAACTCGATGATGGTGATGATTTCATCATCAAGCTGTCTACTATCACTTTCTAACTGCACTTATCATGATTCTATCTCCATTAAGTGATACAATCCAAAAATCAGAAACTACTTTTTAGGTACTCTGTCTATACACTATCATCTATAATTCTTTAACAACTCTTGTATGTCTTCGACTCTCTGCACACACACTTATCCACTTCATCAAGATACAATGTATAATATATCCTCAACCGTGCTTGACTTGAACTTCAATACATAATCTGTGTGACCTTGTTCTCTGTTTTCTACTTTGTCAATCTTTAGAGAAATAATACTATATTGACATCAATGACAAACACAATCATTAATACAATATGTCAATCAGACTAACCAACTCTCCAATGGTTAGGAAAATCCCCCAAAGGAATATCATCAACATTCATGCTAACAATTAGTCTCAAAACATCAATTTATCAATCAACAAAGTCCTAATTCACTAGGCATTTCTAATCCTAATTGACTTTACTTGATTTGAGTATCAATTTTAGAAAACCCTAAGTCTACAATAATCTCACATCTTATTTAATTCCTAAATATTGACTTAACTTGGCTAATAAATTCCTCTAATTGAATTAATTTAATTAAAGGACCTAGTGTACTTGATTAAATTAAATTACCCCTTTAGCTAAATACACATGACAAAAGTAATTAAACACATTTGATTTAATTAAAAATCCTCAATTCAATTATTGAACTTAAGTATTAAATCAATTGAGAATATTCAAATATGAGGTCATATTTAATTAATAAGACATAAAAATCTCCAAAATCTTCTCTTGAGTTCAGAAATGAAAACATTGAGTTAGCTTGAAAAGGAAAGGAAATAAATGAGTTAATTGACTCTCAATTGAATCTTACTTCCTAGAAACTCTCAAAAGTTGCTCTCTCAAATGGAAACTCACCATTCAAAATCAATTGTCATCTAATCTCCACCATTCATCTGATTCAATCTCCATCGTTGATCGATTTTGGGATTCTATAAATTGGGAACTTTTGCCTCTTATTATAGAGGATGCAATTTGTGAGTAAGGGAACTCTATCAATTTGAATACTTAATATTTGTGCATTTAAGAGCTTTTAATGGCATTGTGCGTAGAAAACTTTCATTTAGTTTAATTCTCAACTCATGCTAGATTAATTGTTCTTTACTTTCATAGCTTAAATTTGCACATCATCTAGCTTGAAGTCATTTACTTTGCATAGAAAAATCCTATAAATCTAGATTAGTCTGCATACATTCTAGCTTAAATCCTTCATTCTAGTTTCTCTACAGTCTTTTAACTCTTGATTCTAAGAGCATAATTTCAAATCCCATAATGATAGAAGGAAATGGGTCGACGTATCTGGGTCCTTCAGGTTGAACAATGTAATGTTCATTCTCTAATGAAACCCATCATAGAATGACTATGTTGAAGTGTGTTGCTGAGCACAGGTGCAACATTTAGTACTCACATTTTTGGCACCCACCTTGGGGTTAACTGATGATTTTTTTGGTTTGATTTCTATTTATTTTCCTACATTGTGTTGAAATCTTACTCGAAAAGTTCTTTCCTTATGCGAGTTTCCTATTGGCTCGCACAAGTATTTTTACAATCTTGTATGATAGAGTATTTTATCACTCGAGACCTTCATTCTCTCGTGTGACACCATATTCTATCTTTCCTGAGAGACTATTAGCTCACCTAGAAGAAACAAAGTCTCTTGTGGTTCTAATTTTCTTTATTCATGTTTCAAATTTCACTAGTTCATGTATATCTTAATCATGCTAAACTAATTTTTCTATGTGTTTTGTTTGGCTTTCTGAAATAACATAATAGTTGTCTGCATGATACATGTCAAAGACTCATCTAAAACACAAAAGACTTGTTGACAGTTGTATTGTAGGACACTTTTCAAAGAATGACTATCAAAGATATATTTAAAATCCACAAAAAATGTGTTTATTTTTATCCTTTTGAAACTAGTCTAATTAGGCCTTGCAAATTTCTCTAGGGATCTAGAAGAAAGGATAGGGGGTTATGCTCTAACTACTTGGAAGTGATTCCCAAGAGTAAATTAATAACTTATACCTCTTTGGATGATAGTACCATCTAAAAGTAAGGAAAGGTAACAAATCACTTAGCTTGTCTATTAGTGATGGGATTATGCTCTTCTCTCTTTGAGAGAATCAAAACTCCAAAAGCTCTTGGATTAGTTCAAAGAGGCATTAGCTCAATGATGAACATGTCTAGCATATTTGGGCAAGGTGAAGAGGTAGATCAATATGCTCTTCTCCCTTTCGAGACAATTAGAAACTTGAACCCTTGAATCTAAACCAAGTCCTCGAGTCACCTTTAGCGAGCTTGTCAGAGTCCCCAACCTATGAGAATGACCCAAGTAAGCATAGAACTTTTGCTGGTGACTCCAACTCACTATAATAAAGAAGATTTATAAGGTGAAAGAATTTGAAGCCATGTTAATTCCTTCCTCTTGATTCTTGATATTGCATATCTTGAGGATTCCTTGATTGTTGTATTGAGTGACACCACTCCCTATACCCTACTTCTCAAGGGTGTGCACTATTAGGTGTCAGTGTAGTTTAGAGGCCTAAACTACACATCAAATTTCCCATTGAATGGATGCCTATTGAACACATTGTAGTTAGTTTCCTACTTAGTTCACCTCCAAAAGGGGGCATAATATTTTTGCAAGGAGGGGGAACATTCTCTCCTATAGATTCTCTCCATAGGTATACACTTGGATTCTTAAAGGTGACATATAAAATTGGCCACTACCTCAAGGGTAACCTTTTGACATATATTGTTTAGTCTTTGGAAATACCAAAAACATAGGCACCCTCTAGGAGATGACAAAGCTATGTGAGGTAAACGTATACACATAAGATGTGAGACAAAGGTTTTTCCTTCTCTACCATTTTACTTTTCTAGGGATAATTTGTGTCTTTTGAGTCAAAACTGTCCAAATTTTCAAAATCTTGTCAAGACTTCCCTCATCCTTCCAAGTTTCTTTGTCCCTTGTTAGATTTCTTTTGATGACTACTTGTGTCCATACTATTTATTTTACACCAATATGAAAACAAACTGTCAAAATTGAAAACTCTCTAAAAATTAGTCAAAACTAAGAAATATTTTTGTTTACTTGCCCGGTCCTATGTAAAATCTTGCATGAGTCAAAATCCTAGGAATTCTAATTTCTTTACTCACCTAGTCACCATAAGTCTCAATGACTTGGAACCCTTGTGTTTTTGCATGAGGTTTTTCCAAGTTGCTATCAAAATCTTATCAAAATTGTCAAACTTCTTTACTATCTTTCCTAGAAAGTCATTATCTTGTCTGGTCTCTAAATTTAATCTCATGAGCCTATTCGAATCTTTCATAGAGAATAATTATCTTGCGTGAGTATGTTTGAAACTTGTCCAAAACAATAACCTGTTTATGTCATCCCATCAAGAAATTGTTCTAATCTAGTCTCTATCAAGGAACCTATATCCATTTCTCTATCTGTAATAGTATGAAACTGAAACTAAAATTTTCTTGGTTAAGCACTTGTGACCTACATTTGAGTCAATCTCTTTTCTCCACTACTTCACTTGTCGTACTATGTTTTTGCATCTCATTGTCATAATAGTTAATCTCTCGACCATTCTAGCCACTACTTCAACTAATCATACCTTGGTGTACATCACCCTTACTGTCACTTACACCTAATTTGAGATGAATTTATAAGTGTGGTCCAAGTCTAAACCTATTATACATTATTGTCTATGACTATTGCAATTAGAAGTGGAAACATGTTTCCCTTTCCTAGAACTAGAAGAGGTAGACGTAGAGGTTATTCCAAGTTCTATACATAGTCAGAGTGTAGTGGAGGATCCTCATAATCTCCTTCACTTGCTACACCAAGTGAGGAATCGTCATGATCTTTATCACCTTCTACTAGATGTTTTTTTAAATGCTTATTCTCCATAAACTGTAGTTAGACTTGGAACCCATCACTTTGAGAACATCCCAAAGAGAAATATGAAGGATCATCTCTCGAACCTACCTTTTCATACCTCTACATACTAAAACCCTGTACAAAAACAAAATGGTAGACTAAATCCAAGAAATAGGAGAAAATAGAGAAGGCAACCAAAATATCTTATAAAAAAAAATAACGATACACCTACATGAATATGGGGAGAACAACAAAATACCCATTGAAGACATAGAGAAATGTCCTAAAGACAAAAGATTCTAAAAGATGATGGAAATCTTGTTGAACGAAGAGAAATAAAAATACTCTCTAAAACTAGATAAAGAAGGAGCTAAGCTACCCTCAAAATATGACATAGAAAACATTGTCATCAAAGATGAAGAGATAAAAATTTCTAAACAAAACAAATAGATTCAAGACATGCATGACCAATTAATTTAAATGATGAAAGAGAGGGAAAAACCTACCAAACAATACACATTGGACACCATCTACTCATTTCCTTTTGACAAGGACCTCTACATGCCTCCTTTTCATAAAGGAGTGAACTAGCCAAATACAAAAAATTCTTAGGCACTTATGATCCCCAAGATCACTTGAGGGAGTTTGGTGCCATGTCCATGGAGCTCATACATGACCAAACATACCTCATGCACTTGCTTCTACATAGTTTGGGTGGACAAGCCATGGAGTGGTTTTGAAGGTTACCCATTGGAATAAAAAACTTTAACAAAATTGCAAACATGTTCATCAAAAAACATTCTCACAACATCTAACATCTAGTTAATATAAGAGATCTTTGCAACCTCAACCAACAAACATGACAACTATTCTTGAACTTTCTCCAAAGATGGTGACAATTGTACACCAAATACTCTTGTAAAATACCTAAAAATGAGAAACTTGACATATGAAAATGGACAACCTTCTATCTAATTTTGGGTATAAACTACAACTTCAAGGACCTACTACCTTTGATGATATGATCAAGAAAGGTGTTTGTATAGAAGAATTCATGATCAGGAAAGGTGAGTTGACCCTACAAAAAGACAAGAAAAAAGGGTCCAACTTGAGAAAAAGTGAAGCCAAGTGCATCAACAAGAACTATGCCATTGTGAATGAAGGGGTAGTGGACAATGTGAATCCCAATCCTCCAAAATATATGTTCAATCTTAAAAACAACATACAAAAAACTAACACCACTAAAAAGGACACTATAGGCAATAGAACATCTTGAAACAATTCTTGAAATACATTTTAGGCCTCTAGACCCAAGCATGAGTATAAACTCCTGTGTGAACCTTTTGAAGTGATCTACAGGAAAATTCTTCAAAATTAGATCATTACTCCTTTAGACAATTCTCTTCCATATGATCAATAACCAAGACCTAAAAGGTAGAACGAGTCTACATACTATGACTACCACAAGAAAATGTCATAAAATAAATAACTACATCCAACCAAGACACAAAATTTGGGACCAAATTGATAACGGTGATGTAGTTGTGGGAGGACATAACCTAAACTTGGATCATAAAGTGTTCAAGGAGCCATTCCCTCCATATGAAAAGGGAGAATCATCTAAAACAAAAAGAAATACTAGGGTCAACTATACATATACCAATGACGACAACATGATCAATATGGTTGAACCTATGGAATCTGAATATTGTGATGTTATCACAATCAAAGGGAAAAGTGAATACAAAACCTAATACTTCATTTTTCCTTAGAGGGGCTACATCTCCTAAAAATAATAAAGGAAAATCCCAATTTTGTGTGAATGACGTTGTTATACATTCCCATACCAAAATAGTGCTTAAAGGCCCTACACCTTCTACATATAGACTCGAGAAATTTAAAGACAAAACTTCTATTGGTATGCCCAGGAAGAACACAAAACTTGCAACATCTTCCAACACCGCAAACTACAACATCCTAGAATAGTTGTAACTCATAGATAACCATCTTTGAACTGTTGAAAATCTTGCCAGCTCATAGGAAGATTCTTGACAAAGCTCTTACTGAGACCAACATACCTAAGGATCTTGATCTTTGTCATTTGTAATCCATGGTGGGTCACCTAAATTCAACTCACTACCTGTCCTTCTCTAAGGGGGGTGATAATTCTCTAAGTCATCCTCTTAACCAACCATTGCATATCAAAGTCGTGATCCATGAGAAATGCATCCATCATGTGCTAATAGATAACACTGTTAGTATTAACATCTATTTGACTAGTTTTCTTACTGAACTAGGCTATGATCCTCGCAAAAAAATTATGACCAAATCTCATGATGGGGAAGAAAGAAAATCCAAGGGTCTTGTTATGCTACCTATCAGAGTGGGACCTATAGAACTAGATGTCATATGTCAGGTTCTTGACATACCTTTGGCATACAACATACTGCTAGGTCGACTTTATATTTATGAGATGTAGACAGTCCCTTCTACCTATCACTAATGCATAAAGTTCCCATTTCAAGGGGTAGAAGTGACAATACCTACCAATACCATCCATACTTGCAACATTCTTAATAAACCCATTGACATCTTTCTTCCATCCAATTAAGAGTATATTAAAAAATATGTCAACAAATTGAAGGGAATAGAAAAGACTCTCAAATTGAAAGATACTGGTATGGGAGAATACGAAATGGAACTAATACTATCTTTAACATCTCTCTCATAGTATCATCATTACTGTGGGAGACCTTTTGAAGAGAAGGACCCCTCTTTTGTACCATCTAAGACTATATTTGATGACACTTTTTTACAAGCCACCATACCTCTAGAAGATGAGGATGAGAATAATGCCATTTCTGTTTGGCTATATAAGGAAGATGTCATAACTAACACCACATCTCAATCTTCTAAAATAACCCCTGAAAAGTACAAACAAGGCCTCGAATTGATGAAACAACTTGGCTATAAGGGAAAATGGTGCTATAGGGTGAAAGAAAAAAGGTTTGATTGATTTGATCAAAGATACATCGAGAAAATCTCATGATACAATAGGTAATAGGCTTCAAGAAAGTCCCCTTTCACTTGAGAATAAGTAGATTTATGTTAGAGCCTAAAAGTCCACCTAAACTTGAATATCATCCTGAGTCTAAAAATTAGGAAGGAAACTCTTATGATGAGGATACCTTTTCTTGTCTTTTCCCCCCTAGATCTCACTACACTCTTTGTAGATCCTGATGACTTTATACCATGCGTTAGTACTATTGAAACCAATAGTGATTCTACTAAAACTACTATTGTTAGTCCCCTGAAACAACTAGAATAGGGAAAGCCTAGTCAAACTATTACCGCTTGAAGAGTTGAATAGAACCAAGATGACAATGAAAGTGGAGAGTGTGTAGCTATGATTGTGGGAGAATAATTCAATCTACCTCCATGTAGAATTGTTTCTCAAGAGTACGAGTTTGATTCTCTCTTAGATGAAACTTCTAACCAAGATGTAGATATGGTGAACACATACGAAAACCAATTCTATTAATGTTGACTTGTCTTTGATTAATGTTGTTAGGTATTAGAGGTATTTGAACATACCTCTTGACAAAAAATTTCTAGGCCTTGACTTACTTGTACATGCTTTTGATGAATACACCATGAATACACTCAAACTATTCACTTCTCTTATACTCGTCTCTTTCGAGCTAATAGACTATAACTCAAACTCTACATCTAGCAAAGTCTCTATGTTCTAGAATGACTATACTCTCACCTATTACCTAAATGCTATTGAACTGGTAATATCTTCCACCAATAAACACAATATAAAAATGACTAAAAATGACATCAAATATCTTAGTCATACAGTAAAAAAGAAAAAAATGTGCTTTGATGGTGAATAACACATTGTGATAGTATTAGATCCTAAAATAGTAAAATAAAAAGATGTATATGAAGGTGAAATCCTCTCTAGGGTGCCTAAAGATGGGAAATTTGATGTGCTTCGAACTTATTTCCACAAAAGGTCATCAATGCTAATAGAACCAATATAACTAGTAAATTTTGGTACTAAAGAGCATCTACACATCATACATCTTATATAGTCACTATTGAATGAAGAGAAAGAAGAATTCACTACCTTTTTTTGAGAGAAGAAAATCAACTTTGCATGGATGTACTCTGGCATGCAATTCCTAGACCCTTATCTCATCATGTGTCACTTGTCCATTGCACCAGATGTAAAGCTTGTAAAATAGAAAATCTAGAAGATGCATCCACATGTCACACTTTTGGGCAAAGCTAAATTGGAGAAACTATTGAAAGTTGGGTTCATTCAAGACATCAAGTACACTGAATGGATCTCTAACATAGTCTCAATCTCTAAACATGAAAAATCCATAAGAGTCTGCATTGACTTCAAAGACCTAAACAAAGTATTCCCAAAGGATGAGTTTCCACTACCTAACATTGACATGATAGTGGATATGACGAATGGGTATGAGATGTACTCACTAATTGACTATTTCTTTGGCTATAACCATATTAAGATTACACTAGAAGATCAAGAAAATGTTGAAAATAGATTGACATAAGTATGAGAATGTGTTTCAATCATTTTTTTGTCACTGATGTCAAACCTGTTACTTACTGGTAAGATAGTTGCCTAGTTGATTTGAGTACTATCATTTGTTTGATTGATGAGGAGGTTTTGATCAAATGAGATAACAAAAGCACCTAGAGGAAAGGTTGAGTTATGGTAAGAAAAAAAAGTACAAAGATCAGTTAATACAGTGATGTTATATTATATTGATTATCTACTTAATGTTAGAATCTGATAAGATTAATAACCCAGAAAACTAGTGCAAAGAATAAATATCTAAACTATGAATGCAAATGATGAAAAATAAAAATAGCATCATAGAGTTAGTCTCCAAGAGAGTAATGCAAATGCTGGAAGCAAAATAGCATTAAGAGGATGCAAAAACAAGAGATGCAAATACAAGCTAGATAGCATGCTTATATAGGCTAGGAAGAGGGAGGAGGTGGCAACACCAACCAATGAGGAGCAACCATCTATCGGACTAAAGATAGCAAAGTATCTTCCCAAGATAGCTAATGGATGCTCACATGTAGGAAGGTGACACCTCACAACCATTCACCTAATAAGACATGCTTTATTAACCTAAGCAAGATTATTAAAAGTGTAGAAAAAACCTACCAAAATAGGAAAAATAAAAAACTACACTAACACCCCCCCATAAGCAAAGCTTAGGTGGATGTAGAAATGGGTCCCGACAAGTCAAGCCTAATGAGGTACCCATGTACATAAAATTTCCCCAAAAGAGAGAGAAAAGAGACTCCCCAAAGAAAATTAGGACTCCAAGTGAGAGGTATAGGCCCCCCCAAAAGATGAAGCATCCCACACCCCCAATAAAGCTTGCAAATTTTGTCTGGTAGATCCACTTACATCGAACAAGTTTTCTTCCCTTAGGAAAAGGGATAAGATCCCAAGTGTGGTTCCTCATCAAGGAACTATACTCCTCCTGCATCGATGTATCCGACTCAAAAATACCAGAAGCCTCATGAAAGGACTATGGATTTGAGGTAGTAGCAATGAAGATATGTAGAGCATCCTAGAATTGTGAACGAGTCTTCTTGGTGTTTGATGGATCCCCAACCCAGTCACCTACAAACTGCAAGGTCTGTCTAGCCCAAAGTGGACCAGAAGATGGAGAATCTAGAGGAGAATCATCAACCTATGAATGATGACTAGGAGAGGAAGGAGGTGAGTCCTTTGAATCACTCTCTACATCAAAAGTGGAGGTAGAAGACTACTCAAGTGAATCTGACCTATTAGAAGATCTATCATGTATTCCAAGTGACTCCAATGTCAAAGTAGAAGGCAACCCTATGGCCATGCTTTGCTAGTTAAGCTGATGCAAGTAGTGGAAGTTAAGATGGCCAGATCGCTCATGCCATAATCTGCTCACATCATTAGAGTGAGTGAGAAAAAAAGTCAAAGGAGGATCAGGAACAAAGTGAGAAAACATATAGAGTTGTGAATGATGATCTGCTCTCCCAACTGCAACTGTAGAATCATTGTGCAACTCACATATCTCCACTCAACTAGGAGTGAACTCAACTTGCTTGCCTAAACTTGTGTGAGTGATCTGGTATACCAATAGGAGATTAGTTGACAATGAGGGTACACAAGGAACATCATGGAATGTTCCATCCCCCACATCAATAGACCCTCTCCCACACACCTCAACAGGAGTGTTATCACCCATCAACATAGAAGGCATAATACATGGCTCCAAGGATGCAATTTCTTCCTTAGATGAAGCCATGTGGTGTGAAGTACCCGAATCAAGAACCCAAGTGGATGGTGAGGAAGCAACTGCAAAAAGAGCCTTGCCCTTTCCTTTCCCCTTGCTATTTTCTTTTTCTTTTTTAGACCCTTCATTAGAACTTTGTTTGATAGACTTAGGAACACTGATATTATTCTTCTCAAGAATGTATGTCAAGTGATCAAGTTGTTTCTGCAAACATTTATGTTCATCATGACCAGGTCTTTTACAATAGGCACATTTGACCTTTTCTTTCTTAGGCTTATCGCCCTTGGAAGATGGTGTATCAATAGTTGCTTTTGAAGAAACTGGTATCTGATCCTTCTTCTCCTCGCTATTCTTTTGTTTCTTGTCCTTACTATTGTTGTTACTACTTTGTCCTTGTTGTTCTTTTGTGCCTTGGTTGGTAGCCAAGGCATGTGACTTAGAGGACTTAAGAGTGCCCATCTGGATTAGCTTGTCCTATTCTCGAGTGAGATTGACAGCAAAATCATCTAAAGATGATGACATGGTGAATTGAGTACCAAGTGCACCCTTAGTAGCATAGAAGGTAAAGACAAACACATAATATTCTGAACTTAGCTTAGAAAGAATACTAAGAATCAGTTGTTCATCTTTCTTTTCAATTCCACATTGTTTTAACTGTAGCCTTAGTGATTTTAATTTGGTGAAGAAATCTTAGATTGTGTTGAAATTTCCTGGACTTAAACTAATTAATTCATTTTCCAACATATGACCCCTCATTGAATCTTGTGTGCCAAATAGTGTTTCTATCTTTGTCCATACTTCATTTGGTGTATCCAAAGACTTAATGCGAAATAGCAAGTTAGGAGAAACAGACAAACACAATGTTCCATATGCCTCATCACATTTGTTAAACCACTTAGGCATGTCTTCATCTTTAGTAGGTTCAATTTCAAGTCCCATAGTTATCCTATTTAATCCAGCTTTCCTTAAGTGAATTGTCATGCATGATTTCTACTCAAAGTAATTGTATGGAGTTAGGATGGGCATATTTGTTTGATCCATGATGAAAAAATGCATAGAAGAAATGCTAAAAAGAAGAGAACCCAACCACGATAATGCCCCTCCCCTTTTTACTCAATCAAAGAACCCCCCCCCCCCCCCAAAGAATTATGACTTGGCACTTTATTTTAGTGCGTTTACAACTACCACTAGAAAGAAATACTTAGTGGTCTTGATTTCAATGCATTACAAACCCTCATAAAGAGCATATGTTGAGAGTAAAATTTAGGCACAATAATCAAGGAAACAAATATCACCACTATGATCTACTCTAAAAATCATGCACTTTCAAAAAAAGAATCGCCTCGATACGAGGTCGTATGAGAAAGTTATGATCCTCCAAAGTTTCCAAAATGAGAACTGTGCACAGTCATGGCTGAGAATTTGCAATTTTTGAAGAATTAATGAATGAAAATCAAAAAACAACTCTACTAGTGGATAGAGCACAAAAAAATAGCCAAGTTCATAACAAGAATCATCAAAATTAGAGTCCGTATGAGCAAGAGCGAGACATTTGAAAACTACGTTCAAATCTGCGATTGCCAATGGAGAGGGGTATGGCTGTAGCTTTTCATGCTCAATTTTGCAAAATATACAGATTGCATGCAAAATCTAAAAGATACTCAGATGGTTTTTTAGGGCTGCGAACAAAACCCAAAAATCATTTTTCTTTCTGATGTACAAAAGATGTTGCTGTAGTGTAAATCAGACGCCTTTAATAGTAAAAAATGGCTCCAAAAACCAAAAAATGACCCCAACAACCAGAATATGACATGCAAATGCTAGATCAACTTCCTAAGTCCATCAATGGCAATTCTGGAACCTGCAAAACTGATTGAAAACTCCAAATATGCAAGTTGGTTGTTAGATTTGAGATTGAAACCCCAGAGAAAAATCTCAAGATCATCCAAAGATGCAAGAGAAGAGCATACTTCATTTTTCAAAAAAATTACAATAAAGTTTATTAGGCCCCCCCCCCCCCCCCCCCCCACCCCCGAATCTCTCAAATAAGGAAACTAAAATCTAATCTTGCACATAGAAAATCTATGATACCATGTTAGAATCTGATAAGATTAATAACCCAGAAAACCAGTGCAAAAAATAAATATCTAAACTATGAATGCAAATGATACAAAATCAAAATAGCATCATAGAGTTAGTCTCCAAGAGAGTAACGTAAATGTTGGAAGCAAAATAGCATTAAGAGGATGTAAAAACAAGAGATGCAAATACAAGCTAGGTAGCATGCTTATATAGGCTGGGAAGAGGGAGGAGGTGGCAACACCAACCAATGAGGAGCAACCATCTATCAGACTAAAGATAGCAAAGTATCTTCCCAAGATAGCTAATGGATGCTCACATGTAGGAAGGTGACATCTCATAACCATTCACCTAATAAGACATGCTTTATTAACCTAAGCGAGATTATTAAAAGTGTAGGAAAAACCTACCAAAATAGGAAAAATAAAAAACTACACTAACACTTAAGGCTACAATGGTTGTATACACTGACTAAGTCTAGAAGAACAAGTAAGAGGAATTGAGTCTTCCAAGCTTGACCGAGTGGATAGTAGGCGCTAAGAAAAGTTAGTGTAAGCCAAGAAGAAAATTAGTTTGAGCCAAGCAAAGTTGAAGTTTAGTGTATGTCGATTGATACACTGTAAGTTGAGTAAAGTCTAATTGATGCCGAGCACCATTAAACTTTAGTATTTCCCAAGTGATCTAGTTGAATATGAGTGGAAGAATATATTGGAAGCTGAGTGACAACATATTGATGCCAAGTGCCACTATTCATGTTAAATCATAGATTTGATAAATTTGAGCCGATTGTTTTGTTTTCTTGAATTTTGTGAAGTGTGTGGAAGATAACTATAATGAGTTGGTGGCACAGAATTTATGGTAAACCATTTTGACACAAATTCAAAGAGGATTAAAGAATAAGTTTCTAGAAGGGAATCAAATGAAAAGATGGGTAGATTCATTGAATCCTACCTAATCCTACCTAACCCTAAAATGGACGATAGAGGTTGAATGACAAAAGATCTTATTTTTCTATTTATAGATATGGCTAGTTAGAAGCAAGGTTGGTCATGTTTGAGAACTTAAGTTAGAAAAAGAGGTCTAAGGTATTGCTTCATTTAGTGACAAAACAAAAGAGACTACTATTGGCAAGCAAAGCAAGAAGGCTTAAGAGTATGAATGCTTAAAGAGTGAACAAGTTATCAAAGCTGAAGTGTGTGAAAGAAAAGTGTAATAGAGGACTAAAACATAGATCTATAATCTACAAGTGAGTTGTAATTTATTATTAGATCAAGCCTTACTATTACTTTCTAATCATTGTACCAGTTTAGGGTAAATCCTTTGATTAAGGTTGACCTAATAGTCATTTTAAATCCTTTAATTTGGTGACATTCCAAGCGGATGATTTAAAATCCTCCAACAAGGCTCACTCCTAATAGGGGGATTGAAATCCTCTAATCAGGTCACATTTAGCAGTGTGTAGTGTAACCTTTAACAGGGTAGGCCTTTCACAGGGCATCACTTCAGAAGAGTAAGAATGAGTAGCATGTTACGAGTGGTTTTTCCCAAATCGGGTTTCCATGCAAAATCCTTGTATCAAATGTGTTATTGATTATGTCATGTTTCATGTTTACATTTCTATAAAGTTTTTTTGACTTAGGATAGTAATCTACAAGTTTAAGTGATTGTATGATTTAATGGATGCATGGATGAATATGCATTCACCAAGATGTGAAAATTTTTATTTGTACATTTGAACCTTGGATAACTAATTCACTCCCCTCTCAATTATTTTAAAGAGTTCCAATAATTGGTATCAGAGCCACCTACTTAAGAGGACTAGTTTGAAGGTACTAGAAGCAAAAGATCAAGATGTCAAAAAGAGAGGTACCCAAGATTAACAAGGACAACTTCCATGCATGGAAAAGTTTGATGAAGCTACACCTAGGAGGTCTTGGAGATCATGCACAATCTACCATCGCCATTGAGCATGTTGATCTTGTTGAAGCCCTAACTGCCAAAGATTTAAAAGGGAAGAAATAACACAATCATGCAATGTTGGAGATTGTCTCTACCATAAGTTATACTGAGTTTGATGACATCAACAGTTGTGATAGTGTAAAGAAGATGTGGGATGCTCTTCACACCATCTATGGAGGATATGCAAATATTTTGAGAGCCAAATCTAAAAGTCTTAGAGGTAAGTTCAATGATATGAGGATGTAAGAAGGTGAGAATGTTGTTCAATATTGTTCTAGAATACAAGATTTTTTTAATGCTATAAGAGGAGCTACTAGTAAGATAGATGAAAATACTATATTAAGTAAAGTACTCAGAACAATGCTACCCATCTATGCTATTAGAGTTTCTACAATATGAGAATTGAAATTTATACCAGGTTTTAATTTGACTCTTGAAGGTTTGGTAGATAGGCTCACTGCTTTTGAGCTATCTAATTTTGACAACTTCAAATCTAACAATGTTGAATCTATTCTCAAAGCTAAGCTGTCATTGAAGGAACCTAATGAGAAGAAGATGAAAAAGGTCAAATATATAATAGTGATACAGATGAAGAGGATGTAGAACAACTTGAAGCACTACTAGCAAGAAGATATCATAGAGGTGAAGGAAAATTCAAAGGTAGGTTACCTATTATGTGTTTTAATTGCAATGAGGTTGGTCATATTACTGCTAGATGTCCATAAAAGAAGAACAATAAAAGTGGTGACAAATAAAAAAGTAGAAGAGATGAGAACAACAAAGATTACAAAGACAAAGGCAAGAAGTCTTGCTACATTGTAGAAGAGGAAATCAAAGATGGAATTGAAAATCATGATGATGAAGTGGTGTATGTTGCGATGAAGGATGATTTTGATGAGGATGAGGTAACTGCACTAGTTTCTTGTGAGAACAGGAATGATAAATGGATCATTGATAGTGGGTGTTCACATCACATGACTGGAGATAAAAGTAAGTTCATTACCTTAAATTATAATGATGAAAATAATGTAAGGTTTGGTAATGATGCACCCTATCTGATAAAAGGAAAATGATCTATCAAACTCATAAAAAAGATTATATATAATAGTGCTTATTATGTTGAAGGACATAACTATAATTTTTTTAGTGTGTCACAACTAAATAGTTAAGGTTGCAAGGTTGAGTTTGAGAACAAGATAGATAAGATATATGACATAGATGGAAAACTAATTGGAAAAGGTTATCAAACTAGAAGCAATCTATTCTACCTTGATATGAATGATGTTACTTGTCTAGTTGTAAAATTTGATGATGTGTGGTTATGGCAGAAGAGGTTATGTCATGTTAATTTTGATAACTTGATTAGTATCAGTAACATGAGAAGAGTCAGAGGTTTGCCTAAGTTGAAGAAACCTGACACTATGATTTGCAAACCATGTCAGTTAGGAAAAATGACAAAGTCTAGTTTTAAGAGTAAGACTCACACCTCTAAAGGAATTTTGGAGATTACTCATATTGATTTGTGTGGACCAATTGATGTGAAAAATTACAAAAGTGATAAGTACATTATGATATTTGTTGATGATTATTCTAGGATGATGAAAATTATGTTTCTGAATTTTTTTTTTGATGCTTTCCAAATGTTTAAGTGGTACTTAGCTAGAGTTGAAAAGGAAACATGTAAAAGCCTGAAATGTCTAAGATCTAACAGAGGAGGATTATTTACATCAAATGAGTTTGAAATGTTCTATAATGATAGAAGTATCAAAAGATAGACATTTGCACCTAGGACCCCTCCACAAAATGGAATTGCTGAAAGGAGGAGCAAATCTATAATGGACTGTGCTATGACACTCATGATGGAGAAGAATGTTGCTTTGAAATACTAGAGAGAGGCTGTAAGTATAACTATCTATACCTTCAATCATGTGCAAGTGAATAAAGGTACTCATTAAAAACCTTCTAAATTGAGGTATGGGTACTCACCCAATGTAAAATATTTTAAGGTATTTGGAAGCAAGTGTTATATTATCAAAGATTTTAGGAATGGTAAATTAGATGTAAAAAGTGAAGAAGGTATATTCTTTGGCTATTCCACAAGAAGTAAAGGTTATAAGTGTTAAAATACTAACACTAACAAAGTTGTGGAAAGTGAAAATGTAAAATTTGATGAATATATAGAAGTACATGAGGCTGAATATATGAAAGAACTAGGTGAATAAAAATCTTTTGTATATTTTTATAAAGGTATGCCAGATGATGAAGATGCTATAAATCAAGTTGCAAATCAACAAATTTCAGTAACTGCTAAGTCACATACAATGAATGCTGAGTTGCATTCAAGAACCAAGCTACAGTCAGGTGCCAAGTTACAGACTAAAGTTGAGGCACATTCTGATTTTGAGATTAGTGTACCTGAAAGAGATGTTGAATTACCTGATAGAGAAGTACATAGAGATTCCTAAGTTGATAGGCCTAATGAGGAAAATAGTGCAGAACCAAGATTGTCAAAGTATGTCAAAAGACATCACCTTGCTGGACAAATTATTGGAGATAAAGATGCAAGACCAATGAGAAGAAACAAGCTGAGAAGTGATACATGTTTTCTTAGCATGCATGAACCTAAAATAGTGAAAGATTCCTTATAAGATGAGGACTAGAGTAAAGCCATGAAAGAAGAGATTGAATAGACTGAGAAGAACAAGACATGGATTCTAGTTCTTAGACCAGAAGATAAAAATGTGATTGGAACCAAGTGGGTTTACAGAAATAAGCTAAGATGAGAATGGTGAAGTCACAAGAAATAAGGAAAAATTAATTTGCAAAGGGTATGCACAAGAAGAAGGGATAGACTATGGAGAAACATTCAGCCCTTTTGTAAGATTGGAAGGAGTAAGAACTCTGCTTGCTTACTCTGCATATAAAGGTTTCAAAGTTTATCAAATGGATGTTAAATCTACATTTTTGAATGACATATTGGAAGAAGAGGTCTATATAGAACAACTAGAAGGATTTTTTGATGCTAAAAACAAAAACATGGTATGTAGACTACACAAAGCTTTATATGGTTTAAAGAAAACACCAACAGAATGGTATGAAAGACTTCACAATTATCTTGTGAAGATTGGATTTGAAAGGATTGATGATAACAAGAATCTATAATTGAAGACATAAAAAGGAAAAGGTATTCCACTATATGAAATTTTTGTTGATGATATCATATTTGGAGGTCAAGATACTTTATGTAAAGCTTTTGAAAATGAAATGAAGAAAAAATTTGAGATGTTTATGTTTGGAGAGATCAAGTTCTTTGTGGGTTTGTAAGTACATCAGATGACATATGGCATATGCATCACTCAGTCTAAGTATGTAAATGAGAGACTAATTTTTTTTGGATTGGAAGATTCAAAGCCAATAATCACAATTATGGTGATAGGACAAGTTTTCAAGGAATGATGATTCAACTGAGGTGAATCAAACATTGTACAGGTCTATGACTGGAAAACTGCAATATGTAGTGTAGTGACCTGATATTGCATTATCTATTGGGATAGTTGCAAGATTCTTTGCTAATCCTAGGGAGAATCATTTGATGGCTGTTAAGAGAGTAATGCAATATCTAAAAGGAATAGAAGGCTATGGTCTATACTACAAGAAAAATGAAAATTTTGAGTTGAGAGCCTATAGTTATGTTGATTGGTCTAGAAATATTGATGACATAAATATTTATGTTAAATCATAGATTTGATGAATCTGAGCCAACTATTTTTTTTTCTTGAATTTTGTGAATCGTGTGGAAGATAACTATGATGAGTTGGTGGCACATAATTTATGGTAAACCATTTAGAGGTGAATTCAAAGAGGATTGAAGAAGAAGTTTCTAGAAGGGACTCAAATGAAAAGATGGGTAGATTCATTGAATCCTACCTAATCCTACCTAACCCTAAAATGGACAATAGAGGTTGAATGACAAAAGATCTTATTTTTCTATTTATAGAGATGGTTGGTCAAAAGAAAGGTTGGTCATGTTTGAGAACTTAAGTTAGACAATAGGTCCAAGGTATTGCTTCATTTAGTGATCGAACAAAAGAGAATTCTATTGGCAACCAAAGCAAGAAGGCTTAAGAGTATGGATACTTGAAGGGTGAAAAAGCTATCAGAGCTGAAGAGTGTGAAAGCAAAGCAAAATGGAGGACTAAAATAGAGATTTGTATTCTACAAGTGATTTGTAATTTGTTATCAGATAAAGCCTTACTATTACTTTCTAATCATTGTACCAGTCTATGGTAAATCCTTTGGATTAAGGTTGACCTAACAATCATTTGTAAATCCTTTAATTAGGTGACATTCCAAGTAAATGATCTAAAGTACTCTAACAAGCCTCATTCCTAATAGGGTGATTGAAATCCTCTAACCAGATCACATTTAAGAGTTTGTATTGTAACCTTTAATAGGTTTGGCCTTTCACAGGACATCACTTTAGAAGAGTGATAATGAGTAGCATGTTACTTGTGGTTTTTACCAAATTAGGTTTCCATGTAAAATCCTTGTGTCAAATGTGTTATTGAATTTTTTATGTTTCATGTTTACATTTCTGCAAAGTTGTTTTAACCTAGGACAATAATCTACAACTTTAAGTGATTGCATGACCTAATGGATGCATGCATGAATATGTTTTATGGATATGGGTTCACTAAGCTATGAAAAGTTTTATTTGTACATTTGAACCTTGGATAACTAATTCACCCCCCTTTCAGTTATTCTAAAGAATTCTAACATAAAAGAGCGCCTTCACTTATACATAGGGGACATTCTACTGGAATGTGATGCCATTTGGCTTGAATAATGTATGAGATACCTATTAGGAAGTTGCCACAATAATATTTTTCTAGCATAAATGTTGATGATAATCCTTTGGGGGAGTATCCTAGCCTTGTTGGATCATTTGGGAGATTGTTAGTATGATCATATGTTGCATTCATGATAGTTTTTGTCATTGATACTAACATACTGGTTATTTTATGAAGATTGACATAGAAAAAATCATAGACTGAGATCATGAGGTTCAAGGATTAAAGTTGAGGTCAAGAATAGTTAGGGAAATGTTCTACAGAGTGTGCTAACTTCATGGTTGTTAGAGTTTTAGGTGACTCTATAAAAAACCTAGGATCAAATGAAAGACCAAGATAACTTCCACAAGAGACTAGCAAGACAATTGTATGAAGATGTAAGCATGCTATTATTGACAATGGACTTGATTGACATCCAATGGATTGATTTTAAATGTACATAATAGGCCTCCTCATATAGGAGAGGTGATAAGAGACAATGATAAGGAGAAGATAAGCTATCATCCACATAAGGTGGAATAACATGTCCACCAAAGGTGGATCATCCTCCATTATGAAATGAAGTATGTGCAATGATGATGATGATAATGTGATAAGTATACAAAGGGTGGAATGAGATAACAACTATGACCACCTAGAGTGGAATTCTCCTACACCATGTGTTTAATTGAGGTGTAAACTCCCAAGTGTCTCAACCACAAACTACTATAAAATGTATTATCCTAAGTAAGCTTAAGTAAGTGTAATTAGTGAATATTTAATTACACCAACGCCCCCCCTAAAGTGCAACTTAGGGGAATGCACTTAACTCACAATGCAAGATGGGTCTTGACTATAAGGCCATTTTAGGTACCCATGTACAACATGCAATGCAATACATGAAATGTAATCTCTCATAAAGTGGAGAAAGAAAAAATACCTCATGGGAAAAACCCTCCTCCAAAAAGAGAGATGAAAACAAGATGCATGGATGGATGGAGTACTCAAGACCCCTGAAAAGTTGCATACATCATCTATATACAAAGAATGACCCCCCTATAGGAAGGAAATAAGGAGACATGATATCCCCCCCATAATGAAGAAGCTCCAATGTATATGAAGAGTACTTGCAAGAAAAATATAATCCAATGCCTACAAGAAACTTGTCTCTCCTAGGAAGAGATAAATACATCAAAAGATGAAGAAGCAATGCCATGTAAAAAGTGGGGAAGGAGGAAGAATGTCTCCATGTATGCATCTCTGAAGACTAAATATGTGTCTCCAAGCTCAAAGATTCTGTCACACCATCAAGCTATCCTATGAGATGTAAAAAACCAAGAGAACATGAAGAGTTGGGAAATCCAATATCCAAAGAAGGTGAAGAAGTATCTCAAAGAGAAACCCCTTTAGATGTATTAACCAAATCTGCATTATGAGACTCATCTGAAAGAGCATCAGGAATTCATCCCACGCTGTAAGATTTGAATCATAAAGATCATCCTGTTGAATAGTAGAACTCATGTCTAAAGAAGCAAGAGGTGGAGGAGTAGGAAGTTCAACACTTATCTCAAGAAAAAAATGATTCAAGTGTCCAATGTTCTCCTCACATGAATTATTTACCCTTGATAAAGGGTTAGGTACATCATGAATATCATCATCATTATCAATAAAATATGCAAAAGAATACAAGCATGATGTATGATCAACAAATCCCATAGCTATGACATCTCTAGTCTAAATACCCCTAATATAGACATAGTTAGGAGTGAATTCAACAATTTTACCTTCTGCCCTATGAGTAATTTGGTAAATGGAAAGGAGATTAGTGGTCAAAGATGGTACACAGAGAACAACATTAAATGTACCCTCTCCCATAGGAATAGAACCTTTTCCACAAACCTTCATGTGTGTATTATTACCCATCAATATAGTTGGAGAAGTACAAGACTCAATAGAAGAAAACATATCCATAGAAGATGTCATATGATATGATGCACCTGAATCAAGAAGCCATTTACCTTGCTCAAGATGTATGGAAGCAATGATTGCTTGTCCTTTGCCTCTAGATGATGATGTAGATGTAGCAGCTACCTGATATTGAGAAGGATTAGACACTGATGAGGGCAACTAGATAATGTTCTTTTGAAGAATACAAGTGAGCTCATCAATCTTCTTATGGAAACATTTATGCTCATCATGTCCTAACTTTTTGCAATAAGCACATTTATCTCTCTTTCTTCTAGATGATTCCTCTTTTGAAGAGGACTTGGATTCAATATTATGTTGTGAAGGAGAGTCTTCACCTTTTTCATGTTGCTTAGGATCCTTGTGTTGTTTGTTTTCCTTTGATTTGGGAGCCTTTGGAGAGGAGTCATTTGCAACCAATGCTTGATATTTAGAAGGCTTCAATTGATCCATGTGTGTTAACTTTGCTTGTTCCCTTGTGAGCTGAGTTGCAAATTCATCAAGGGAAGGCATTTTGTATGCACTACCAAGAGCATCCATAATAGCATATAATGTGGAAACAAAGATTGAATATTTAGGATCTAGCTTAGAAAGAATAGATAATATCAATTGCTCATCATCTTTAGTAATGTCACAATTAGAAAGCTCCAATCTAATGGAATTAAACTTAGACAAAAAGTCTTGAATATTGTCAAAATCATATGGAGTTAGACCTATAAGCTCATTCTCCAATTTAAATTTTCTTATTTTATTAGGTTTACCAAAGATTCCTTCTAATGTTGTGTAGACATCATACGGATGTGTGTAGGATACAATATTATATAGTAAATCATGAGAGATGGTAGATCTAAGAGAGCCAAGTGCTTTATCCCTTCTATCAAACCATTTCCTTCTTTCTACAACACCTGTAGCTGGTTCTAGATCCTATCCAAGAAGCTTGCTAAGCAATACAATACTCATCAACTGATTAGAAATTGCTTGTTTCCATTCATGATAGTTAAATAGAGTGAGTAATGGAACTTTTGAAAAATCCATAATGAAATCAAATGATGACTGAAATCAATTGATAACTCTTTCAAATTATTGATTCAATTAAGAAAATTGAAATCCAAGTATTCACCAAGTGCAAATATAGCCAATAAAGACCTATTTCTAAAAGTGATATTCCCACTCCAAATCATTGAAATCTAATTATAGATCTAGAAAGTAGAGGAGAAATCATGCACTTTCAAAAATAAATTGCACCTGAAAATGTTACCAAATGTGCCCAAGTAGAGCCTTGAAAGTTGCAAAAATTGGGATTTGTGATTTTAAATTTTTTTTAGAGACAGAGATCCAAAATCACTTGTACTAATGTGTAGATTGTGAAATTCTACCCTGAAAAAAAATAATTGCTCAAAAAAAGGAGTCCGTATGAGGGAGATATCACTGTTTGAAAATCACCTTTGAAATTATTTTCCTTAAATTGTCGCCACCACACCTTCAAAAATTAAATAGCTCTAGATTTGGCCTCAGACATTTGATTTGGATGAAACAAAATTCAATTTAGGGGTTTTTGGACCTCCTCTATATGATGCCAACCTCTAATTTGCACCAACAAGCTCCAATTTTTTCCTGCAATAGGTGGTCACAAAATATGACTTTCAAAATCTCCACCAAATCATGATGTCCAAATTGTGAATGCTACACCAACAATAATTCAAGTCAAGGTTGTACTTATTGAGAAGATGTCTTCACACCATAAGAGCTTTGATACCATGTTAGATTTTTAGGTGACTCTACAGCACCTCAGGATCAAATGAAAGACCAAGATAACTTCCGTAACAGATTGGTAAGACAATTGCACAAAGATGCAAGAATGGTATTATTAATAATGGACTTGATTGACATCTAATGTATTGATTTTAAATATACATAATAATCCTCCTTATATAGGAGAGGTGATAAGAGACAATGATAAGGAGAAGATAAACTATCATCCACATAAGGTGGAATCACATGCCCACCAAAGGTGGATCATCCTCCATTATAAAATGAAGTATGTGCAATGATGAGGATGATAATGTGATAAATGCACTAAAGGTGGACTAAGATAACAACTATGACCACCTAGAGTGGAATTCTCCTACACCATGTGTTTAATTGAGGTGCAAACTCCCAAGTGTCTCAACCAAAAAGTACTATGAAATATATTATCCTAAGTAAGCTTAAGTAAGTGTAATTAGTGAATATTTAATTACACCAAAAATGGTTAAGTACACATATAGAAAGTTAAATATTGACGACACTTATTCAAGATTTACATAAGATAATATACAGACAGAGTTCCTGACAAGTAGTTTCTAGTAATTGGATTATATCACCTAATAGGCATATAATTTGGTTGAGCATAGTTAGATAGAGGAAGAACATACCATGATGATGATGTAGTTGAGTGCATGAAGTTTGAGGTTGTACATGTGAAAATTTGTGAAGACTATGACACAATAATGTTTTTTTAATTATGACAAGATGTAATGTAACATATAATGTTCTATCTTAATATATCCTTTTATAATTGGAAATTGAGAAAGCCTCAAGGCTAACACAATATATTTAATTAAGGACTTGGTATAAAGGAAAGTTATTTTCCTTATGGTTAGAGTGTATGGTGAGTATGATGTAAGTTAATGTAAGTGTGAATTACATGCGAATAATAAATCTAAGGGATTTGTGTTATGCAAGTTTGTGGATCTGGTATTGAGATATGAGAAATGTTTGGTGCAACAAAGGCATAGTTAAAGAGTGAAGTGATTATATTTGGCAGAGAGTTCTAGTGGACATTTGGTCATTTGGTATTATTCTGGTAGGAATAATACTAAGGCCAGTTGGGTAGTGATTTCAATGGTCTTTCATTTGAAGCAATTATGATTGTGGGTCCTTCTGCTTCCTAACACAAGGGGAGATCTGAATATCTAGGGCCAAAGACTTGCCTAACTATCCAACCACCTCACTAAGTAAATAGAATGGAAGAAAAAAACACAAAGAACATCACCAAGGAGAGAGAAAACAACAATTACTTTATTGATTCAACAAATTATCATCATACATGCCCAATTGTGAGGCCTTACGAGTTATGACCAACAAGATCTATGAAATCTCAGACTTAGAACTTTTACAAGTCCTTAATTTAGACTTCCATATTTTCTACTTCACTTTCCCATCTAGACTCTCTCTAAGTAATACCTAATCTAAACCTAAACACCATTATTTATGCTTTCCAAAATAGCTTGCAAAATATTTTAGATTATTATATAATAGAGGACAAACCTTAAAATGGTCTACACACATCCCAAGACAAGATCCTGAAATTGAATTCATGATCAAAATTAAATACATAGGTTGACTCAAACTAAGAACCAGTTATAGAAAAACTTGATCAAAGAAGGAACCAAACATCAACAAACATTAGGTTCACTTGGCACATGAAGGAACACTCGACCAACACTAGACAACTCGACACATACACAAATTCTCAAACAACACTGAGCATCTCATCACATATAGGAAATTAGAAATGATTGCAACTTGATAACCACTAGAACTTGGCATCAACTGATAGAATGAACAAAAAATGAGCAGGATAGCAAGGCAACCCATGATGCTCCTATATTACTTCCACAACTCCTAACATGATTGGAGTCTCCTCACATGGATTCAATGTCTCCTAATAGGGATCAATATATACTAAATGTATTTCATAGACTCCTAATAGGGTACATCCTCTTGTAAGGAATTTATATATTAGTACATCATTTTGTGGGTACAATCCCCACTAGGGTTTTCCTAGTTAAAAAATATAGTATTATTGTGTATGGTTATCTTCTTGTAGCTACTCCTAGATAATTAATTCCCCCCCTCAATTATCTTGGTGAACTTTACTTTCTAACAATTGGTATCAGAACCTCAAGTCCTTGATGTAAAAGCTTAACATATTAAGGAGATCTATGGTGAGTCATTTTAGAAAGGATAGTATGAAGTTTGATGGAATCAACTAAGATAGTTGAAAGGAGAAGATGAAGACACATTTTCTATGTATGGGTCCAAAATATTGGCTAATTACTAAGAATGATAAAGATGTAGTGCACCAATATTACAGTCAAAGGAACCAACAAATATAAATATATATTTTTTCTTTTGCAATGAAAGCATTTTTATTTTTTTTAATTTTTAATTTATTTATTTTCCTTTATCTACAATGTTGATGTACACTACTACAATACATTTAACTAACTAACTTCACTAACCACTTTAGTTCCTTCCAACTAGAACATTATTTGAAATTCTAACAAAATGTCTTTATAACCAAATGTAGCAATTTCAAATGGAGACACATTTTCTCTTAGAATCATTTTAGAAACAAAAACATAACAACTTTACTCATTTCTATATACTATAGAATAGTGTATGATATATAAATTTCTTAAATCACTGAATGTAGCAATATATCAACAAGTACAATCCACTTATACAGTCCACTTATACAATTTCCAGCTTACAAGCTGTCATAAAACACAAGACTGGGGGTTACCCAAGGGTGACTCTCCCTAATACAATAAGAAATCACTTGGAAGTATGTTTTTGCTGCACATGAAAAAATAAGACAACATCCTTCTTCTCTTCAAGTCTTCAATCCATAGATCACAACCTGCAGTACAACACACACCAACAAGCCCATGGTACTCTCCTCCCAACCTTAGGCCTTTTAAAGGCCACCCCCGAGTAGGGAGAACCTTGACTAGGTGGACATACATTAATAACAACCATTTACAACACAATGCTCACATTACAAAACTTTTCACACATTTTACAATTGACAAATAAAACCACAAAAATTCCCAACCAAGGTAGACCACTTAGGATCACATGTAGATCCATCTCAAGGGGTAAGGGTGGAAAATGAATGTTGGGGAGACTCCACCTACAACTATGCCTTCATTAGGCTATACATTTCATACACATGCCTTCACAAGGCAACCCAATACCACATACATGCCCTCACATGACATCTTTACAATACTTATAACTCCAGCAAGGTGGCATATGGGGCCCATAACACCCATATGGCATCCCTCTCCTACACTAGGAGAGACTCTCACCCAACACATTCCCTATGCACCCCTTACCCTCACAAGGCTCTCTTTCCCTCCCAAGAGATCAGACTCACCTTGTCACACCCAAAACAGAAAATTGCAACAAGAACACATGAATTCACAACACAAGGTAAATCACAATACACACATACACCAAAAATGAAACATGATCCCTCAACCTTACACAACACAACAATACAACACACCATATTACAACTACATTACAGAAAACTCACATGCATAACACAATAAAATAAATCTACTTGACAACAAGCTTTCATAGCAAGGGTACATAAGGTTACCAGCTTGGTTTCCAAGCAAATTTGAGCTCCCTCTCTTTTTACCAGCAATCCTCCTCCTAAGCTATCTTCTTCTCCTTGTTTTTCCCTTTTCCAAAATTTACCCCACTTAGATTCTTTTTCCAGATCTATCCAAAAATTCTCCCCCCAAGAACTCTCCAACCAACTCTCCCTAAAGAATGTTTTCTTTTGATGCTTAAGTTTCCAAATTCGGCCAACTTGGGAATCCACAATTTTTGGGTGCTCTTTTCAATGCCTAGGGAAGCTTTTAATACTTAAAAATGCCCCTACCCCCTAGGTATATCATATGGGATTTAAAATAAGACCTCAAACTACCCCTAGGGATGGTGTAAACCTCCTAGAAATTCACAAAAGGTGTACATTTGACCTAGCATGGAAAGAATCCCTCTTGGACCCATAAATACACCTAGGGAAAAGAAATCCTACCAAACCACTCCTTGGTTCACTCAACCACCTACCATCCCACTAAGCATGCTACAAAGGAGAACATGTGTCAAGTGACACCACAATACACACAACACACTTGGCAAGCCATCAAGAAAAACAAATTTACTTTTATAGAATCACAATAATACACACAAATTGGTTTTACAAATAAAATACAAGGGTAAAAAGGTTATACCCTCCTTAGGGTTAACCTTGGTTTTTCCAAACACCTACCAAGGTTCTCCATAAATCCATGGGCTTCTTTCCTGCACACATATTGCAAATATCAGTAGTCCAAGAATAAGGTGATAAAATGATAATGTAAATATAAATCACATAGATTCTATCATCAATGAATAACATAAATAATATGAAATATGTATTTCCATTCATATCACATTACACACTTCACATTTGTAGCAATTCTCTAATCTAGATAGTAAAACATTATGATCATTTATTCTTACAGAAAATTATGGAATTAATCTACCTTTAGCAATGCATCAAATATAATATAAGTATACAATTCTAGTTTATTCAAATGATACATGAATTCTTAATGTTACTCTAAATATGCTAAGACATGATAATCTAGCACCATATGGAGACCACAATTCAAAAATCAAACATTCACTTGAGTATAACATAAGCTTTAATCATGACATATGGATCATCAAGAAGGTAAGTAAGCATATATGAATAACATCATAAAAACTACTTAGAATATTAGTGTCCTAGTAACATCATAAGGAATCATCATATAGCCTAATGATATAGGTATCAATGTCCCAGTAACATAACATGAAATCAAATAGTCTAAGGATCAAAATATCAATGTCCATAGGGGGTAATAATGTGTCATCTAGAGTCTAACTATCAAAGTCCAAAAGAAACAAAATGTCAATAGTGCTATGATGGTCGAGGCGAGACATGACAAAAGAAGTGATTGAAGACCATAAGCTTGAATCTTGTGCTTAAATATAGAGAGAATTATTTATTCATCTATAACATGCTTTCTAGGGAAGCACTTTCGACAACCCCTCCTAAAAATGAGTATAGTCAGCTAAAATATTTAAGATTACCATATGAAATTTGGGAAGATTTAGAATCTACTTATGAAGGTGATAAGCATGCTAAGAATGTTAATTATAGAATTGGATATGTCTATTTCAAGAAGCTAAAATGATGGAAGATGAATATGTAAAAAGTTATTTTGGTAGAATACCATAAATTGTTGTAGGAATTAAGGCTTGTGATGGGAAGAAGGATGAAGATTAAATTGTATGGGAGATCTTGAAAAATTTGACACCTACATATAAGCAGAGAATGTAGATGATTGAAGAAGTTATACCATGCACTAGAAAATTTTACAAGAGAGACTCTTCTTGGAAGACTGGAAGCAATGAAGATAAGCTTAAAATAGAGTGAATATTTTCCTAGAATTGAGACAACATTCAATGCACTAAGTGTATGACCTACATTGACAAGGAGCACAAGTACTAGTGGAGACTATGCTATCAATAATAGAGGAAGAATCAAAGAAGATAGAAAGATTGAAGAGGGAATTGACCTACTTGTAAAAAGAGAACTTGAAGGTAAGAAAATATTTAAATTTTGGACTTATGGTCATTTTTCTTCTAAATTTCCTAAGAGAGTAAAGAAGTATGAGAGGAATTTTAAGCCTAGGAGGCTTAGAGAATGTCTTTGTACCAATGATGAAGATTTGGAAGCTAGTGTGGAAAGATTATTGAGTGAAAGTGATAATGAAAGTGATGACCTAAGATTTGTTGCAATTAAAGGAGAAAGTCTTGAAAAAGAAGAAGTTGGAGAAGAAAAGATAATAGTGTCACAAGTTGAGAAGAAGAAATATGATTGGATCATAGACAATGGTGTTCACATCATATGACTAGTGATATGAATATATTTGTTTAGTTCAATAGTTGTGATGGAGGAGTTGTTAGAGTTAGAAACAATGTAGCTTGTCATATAAAGGGAATACTATCTATTACTCTTGATGATAAAATCAACACTGATGATGTTTATTTTTTTGATGGTCTATAACATTATTTTCTAAGTGTTGGACAATTGGATGACAAGGGATATATCAATTTTTAATTTATAGAAAGGACATGTATTATCAAGGATAAAGATGGTAAGCTAATTGGTATAGGTACACGATCAAGAGGTAATATTTTTTAGTTGAACCCTATAGAGATGAAATTCTTAGTTACTAAAGTTGATAATAGTTGGTTATGCTACAAAATATTTTTTCATATATATTTTGATAAAATTGTGAAAATAAGCACTACACTTGTTGTTAGAGATTTTCCTAAAATAGTGAAGCCTTTTAACATGGTATGCAAGGAATGTGTTATGTCAAAGTAGAAGAAAAGTATTTTTTTGAGCAAGAAGTTTACTACATCAATAAATTTGGAGATAGTAAACATAGACTTGAGTATTCCTACAAAGACAAGAGAATATATGGAAAAAGGTACCTCATAATTCTTGTTGATTATTTTGCTAGGATGGTGTGGTTAGCATTTCTTAGAGAGGAATATGAAGAATTTGAGAAGTTCAAGGTGTTTAATAACATAGTTGAAAATAAATCTAGATTAAATATTAAGTATTTAAGATATGATAGAGGTGGATATTTTTTTTGAATGAGTTTAACAATTTGTGTGAAGTAAATGGCATTAAAAGACAACTTTTAGCCCCTAAGACACCTAAGTAGAATGGTATAGAAAAAAGGAGAAATAGATGAGAAACAAAGGCAACAAGAGATGTGATGTTTGAGTATAATGTCTCAAAGAAATTTTGAAGAGAAGTGGTTAACACAGTAGTATATACAATGAACATAGTTCAGTTCAAACAAGGTACTGTAAGAACCCTTATGAGCATTGGTTCAAATGCGCACGTTTAGTTAAGCATTTCAAATTTTTTTGAAGTAAGTGTTACATTGAGAGAGAGGATGAAAATGGTAAGTTTGATGTAAGAAGTGATGAAGGTATGTTTCTTGGCTATTCATTGTGTTGGGACTCCAAATCACCTTCCCGATTTGAGCACCATTCCAAACTTTTGAGTCCTTTGAGCGCTTTTTAATGCATG
Source organism: Cupressus sempervirens (assembly GCA_028749045.1). Lineage (NCBI taxonomy): Eukaryota > Viridiplantae > Streptophyta > Pinopsida > Cupressales > Cupressaceae > Cupressus > Cupressus sempervirens. Next base: position 527,209,110 of record CM053787.1, read on the forward strand.
TGTACCTGGCTATCTGTTTGAGGCCTAAGAGGTGTTTAATGTTTCTAACACCTTCCATTCAAAATATTCATACATTCCATGAAGATAAATTTCCATTCTGAGTCATTCTATGAAGTTTTGTTTTAAGCAATGTCCAAATCTGCATTTTTGCGTAAAGTGTCAAACAACAACAAGATGCCTAGTTTGCAATTAAATATGTTGCATGCAGTAGTGTTTCATGACTCGCCCCTTTTGGATTGTTTAGTATGCCTATAAAAGAACCTATTTTTTGGATTTCAATTTGTTTCAACTTATTTTGACTAGGTTTTGAATCCTTCAAAGTTGGTTGTTTATTATTGTCATGTTGGTGTAAATTGTTCAAAATTTTGGGAGGCCCTATTTGACCTATTATAACTTTGATCTAGTTGACCAAAATGAGATAATTCCTTTTTCATTGCATTCTAGAGGTCAAACACCTACTATGCTTTAGATTTGAGCTTATAACAAATCTGTTTGATTAGTTTTCAAACATGATTCCGTTTGCAATTTGTAAAGTTTTACTGGTGTCATAAAGTGCAGATTGATTGGTATCCCTGTTTGAGATGTCATAACTCGGAGCCTATGATAGATGAGATCAAATATATTGTATCATTGTGTTCTACTCTAAAAATCTTCAAGTGTACTAGTTTTCAAGTCTTGAGGAATCCATCTACACACTTCCCTATGTCCATTCTGTTTGAGAAAATCACTATTCTGCAATTATTCCTAGTCTTGCAAATCCAAGTACCCCACTTTGACCACTTGAAAATTTTTCCATTTATTCGTCATGAGACCAAATCATAGATTTATATTCTCCTCATGACAGTGAATTAATGCCCCAATTTTTGTTCCACGAAGTGTCAGTTTGACCTATTTTCAAAGCCAAAATCAAATGCATTTTATGGTTTTCTGACATGTTTTCTTGCAGGCAGTTTTAAGAAGGAAACTTTGATGGTCAATATATTTTGACCCCGAAGGCATCATGAGATGAAATATGACAAGACAAGAGAATGTGTAGTAGAGATTTAGCATCTCAAATCTCAGGGCCTAGCTACTTGTTTCAATAAGTTTTTAAGGCCAATCAAATGACCTGTTGGCATGATATTGGCAGTTGCAGACAAGTGGTAAAATGAGTTTTAATTGATCAATTGATGGAAGATTTTAGTTTGATTCGAATCCAATAATTTTAGAGAGTCTATTTAGTGGATTCGATGGGTCACGTGTTTTAGTTTGAATTTTTTTTAGCCAAACCCACTTTGGGGCCTGACTGATTTCATCAAGTTACTAAGATAACATCTTGGAATTCATTAGTTTTTCAAAGGGTGATATCATGAAGATGATTTAAAAGTGTTCAATGCATTTTAACATGCTAAGAGAATTTAGAATCACATATAATTAAGATATATGAAATCACTAATTATGAATATATTTGTGAACATTATTATTGCAAATCAAATTGGTGGGACTAATAAAAGACATAAAAAGGAGGTAAGCCTTAAATTGGCATATTGTTTCCTTTAGGGGTATCATATAATAGAGATTGAATTTCCAGTCAAGTCCAAATTTGATTTCTTTTAAACCGCGTACAAGAAATATGATAATGTTTGCAAATTTTAGTATGGGAGATCATCTTGTTACATGAAAAGGATGTTGGACACAACTCCTTTTATATCATGAGCTTCTCTTATATTTTGAGACAAGGGGAAAATTTTTATGAATGACATAAAAGCTGACTCCTAATGTTTAAGATTGAAAATGCTTGTTCATCAACGTGTCTATGCATTTAATATACAATGAAATCCAGAGACAATGCACATTTTCAAGCTTTTACTCGACAAAGATGGATGTGAGAAATGAAATGTTTGAGAATTTTTTCCTAGAGAAGTGTCACCTTAACCATTCTTAGAGTGTGATATGCTACAAATAAAAAGGAAATAAGAAAGCTCATACAAGTGGAAGTGATAGAAGTGGCTTGGTCAATGTTGAAGACCAATGATGAAGATTGAGATTGGGCACTATGGTAAGAAGAGAACTGGTGTGGTGTAGGGAGATGTCTTGCCAAAGGTCAAAGATATCTATAGGGAGGAAATGAAACATAATTTGAAGCCACCTTGAAGGAAAAGAAAAAAACATAAGGAGAACCAAGTATGGCATTAGTCAATGGCTCATCTTCAAGGATTTGATCCTATGCAGGGAAAAAATCCATCTTTTTTCTAGTTGAGAAGTGCAATATACAAAAGATTAAACCCCAATAGAACCGCAATAGAGTAGAAGCTTAGCTAAGAAAGAGTGAGCTATATTGAAGCATCAATGGTTAATGTTTTTGGGGTTGCATCTTTGTTTTCCCTATCACCACAAAAAGTTCACACTAGGGAACACATGCCAAGATGACTTAATGCATGCTAGTTCCCTATCAGTTCCTCTACTTCCTACCTATCCACTCCCAAAATAAACCAATAGTGTAAAAATGTAGTATGCCATTTTGTTAACATCTCTAAACACACCAAATAGATATTTGGGAGCTACTACATTTTAATCAAAGTAGGGGAGAAGCTTAGCCACACTAGAGGAAAGAAATTACATGGCAAAGAAGGGGATACACAATTGACTTTGATGCCATATTTCCCAAGCTTGGTAGTGTCATTTTAGTTAGGCCTGTAGTTGCAATAGAAATTGTATAGGTTGGGATTAGTAATATGTTGTCGATCTTTCTCCATGCAAATTGAAATACTTTTAGTTAGAGATTGAGCTATGTGATGTGGAGCAAACCCTAGCAAGGAAGCACTGTTTTCTTTAAGAAATGTGTGATTGGCTATGACTCAACATGGCTTTGCCATTACATGCTCCTCCTCATTGAAGAAAATTATATCCAACTAAAATATGAGGGATCAAGTGGGTCTCTCCTAGGTTGCACATTATCCTCAACTGCACATAAAAGCACATATAAATGAAGTAGATTAAATATACTAGGTCTGACTCATAGTCAAAGGTAAAAAATAGGAAAGTTTAGTCCCACATTGAAGGGGCAAATTTTTTATAATGTTTAGATACATGAGCAGACACTTATAGACTTATCTTTAAGACAAAACTCATTTGGTAAGCCAAGGCTCGTAGGTGGGTCCCAGCCAGCTAGAGGAAGACTTAGAGACATTTTGAATGAAGGCACTAATGTGGCACAATGACTCTATGATGATGTAGATCTGGACCAACCATAATGTGCCAAGTGGCAGTATGAGGATGACATGCAACATGACATGTGGCAGAGATTTTTGGGCCTGGCGTACTTCCTGAGGTGCTGATGTGGCAGAGACTAATGAGGTGGATGACTAAGTGATGATGTGGATAGAGCTGCCACATGTCATGACATTGCTATGTTGTGATGACATGGTGACCATGTTGATGAAAACAATGACATGGAAATGCAATCACAATGTGACACATGGCATCCAAGTGATGATGTGGCGGTGAGAAGATCAAGTGCACTAGATTGCATCATGTGGTAGATTGGACCACTATCACCATGTCACCAAGGAAAGATGCAATGAGGATAAGCATGGTGACATGGCAACCTAATAAGAGGTTGCCATGTGGTAGCGGGCCCAGAAAGACATGGTAGAATGAGGACCAATTGGGTGGTGCCATGTGGTGCCTAGATGGCAAAAGTACTAATAGAATAGGTGATAGGGTAGAAGATAGATGAATCACAGTGTGACATGTGTCACAAGAAAGTCAAACTAGTTTGACCCAAATGGAAATGGAGGGAAATTTCTAAGGTCATGAAAAAATATTTTATTATTATTATTCCAATTTTTTGAACATGGAGGGTCATTTAAATCAAAGTGGTTTTTATCATATAGTTTTGACCTTAGGAAATTTTTAAACATTTGCTAAAATGTAGTCTTGAAGGTCATAACATGAGCCTATTTTTCATTTTGAGATTCTAGGCAACTCCGATATGCCAATATAGCACTATTATATACCAATGGAACCATGAGAGAATAAAATTTCCATTTTTGGAGTTTGTTTCTACATAGGAAGCTTCCTACTTGATCTATATAAGATTTTGTCTTAGGTATCCATTTTTCAGTCTCATTCAGGTATATTAGTTTAGATTTGATTTTTGATGAAATGGTGAACTAGATGGACATCAGAGGTAGTATGAATGTAGTTAGAGGCAGATTTTGTCACCTCCAAGTTAGTTCAGTGGATGGATTATCAACATTTCAGATGCATATGTGATGTTTTGTCAAGGATAGGGTTTCTCATCATTTAGAAGAGATATTTCCAAGTTTGTTACAGATAATGATGAGAATCATATCACATTTTGGTTGTAGAAAGATGAGAGATGCATTGCAACAACAGGGAATGAAGATTAAAGTGGACACATGTCACTTCCACAATAGATTTGAGATTACATCCCTTTCTTATATCTTTCTCTTTCTCATCTATTGTAAAGGTTGGTTCCAATTTGTTTGTGAGACCATCTTGTTGGATCCAGAGCTATGATTCCACCATATTCTTTAGCATTTCTCTTGTAATGAACAACAAGTAATAAGAATACAAATAGTTCTAATTTGTTAGGAATTTTCTATGTTTCAATTTCATGCATCTTATTGTATTTGTTTCAAGGAAATAAATAAAAGTGTAGCAACAAGCTAATCTTCTATCTAAATTTTGCCTCCTATTCATGCTATTTATGATCTTTAGTGATAAATGTACAAGATGCATAATGTCCAGTTGCAATCTATTTTAGATTGTATTTGTTGATATTATTTTCTTGTGATTCAAGGATTCATGTAAATTCTTGGTTTATCATCATAGGATTGTAGATTTCATGAAGGGATAGGTTGAGTATGAGATTTAGAAAGATGTAAATGTCTGATTCACAAGGTGAATGGATAGATCAAGAAAGTCTTGATGTATGAGATTTATCAATGACTTTCAGGGATGTCTTTTAGGGGTTTATGGGATTTCTCAATAGATAAGGCACTAATCAACTATAAGATCAAAGTGTTATGTTGTCTATATCATTGTTTTACTGAAAATCAACAGATCATTAATCAAATATCTTTTCCCTTTCATGTTGAAGGAATTGAAAAATGTTGCCCTCACTTGGCTTATCAAGTTCTTAGGTCATGTTATTAGCTATTACATGTCTAGGATTTTTGCATAAGTGTTAGAAGATTAAGGGTTTCATCTGCTTTGTTAGTTCAAGTGTATGTTTTAGCACTGGTACCATATAAAAATGAATCTAAGGTATACCCGCCTAGATTTTGAGAGCCTGAAGTAGAAGAAGGGTCTAGCCTTATAGTTGGCTTGGTGTTTGAAAGGGTATGTTGTAGATGGGAAGTAGTTGCCCCTAGATGTATTTTATTCTCATCAAGGTAATTTGAAATTGTGACATAGCTTCTAGATCATATCCAAGATTACATTCCTTCCCTATATCTTTCTCTTTCTCATCCATTGTAAAGGTGGGTTCTAGTTTGTTTATAAGACCACATTGTTGGATCTAGAGTTGTGATTCCACCATATTCTTCAAAATTTATCTTGTAATGAACAACAATATGAATACAAATAGTTCTGATCTGTTAGCCATTTTCTATGTTTCAATTTCATGCATCTTATTGTATTTGTTTCGAAGAAATAAATAAAAGTGTAACAACAAGCTAATCTTGTATCTGAATTTTGTCTCCTATTCATGCTATTTTATGATCTTCTATGATATATGTACAAGATGCATATTGTCCAGTTGTGATCCATTTTACATTGTATATGTTGATATTATTTTCTTGTGATTCAAGGAGACATGTAAATGCTTGGTTTATCATCATAGGATAGTAGATCTCATGAAGGGATAGGTCAAGTATGAGATTTAGAAAGATATAGATGTCTAATTCATAAGGTGAATAGATAGATCAATAAAGTCTTGATGTATGTAATATATCAATGACTTTTAGGGATGTGTGTTTGGGGTTTATGGGATTTCCCAATAGACAAGGCATTGATTAGCTATAGGATCAAAGTGTTATCATGTCTATATCATGGTTTTGCTTAAAATCAATGTAATTAATAAAAATCTTTTCCCTTTCATGTTGAAGGAACTGAAAAGTGTTGCCCTCACTTGGCTTATCAAGTTCTTAGGTCATGTTATTAGCTATTACATGTCTGGGATCTTTGCATAAGAGTTAGAAGATTAAAGCTTTCATCTACTTTGTTAGATTCAAGTGTATTTTTTTAGCACTGGTACCCTATAAATGAATCTGAGGTATACCTACCTAGGTTTTGTAGAGCTTGAAGTAGAAGAAGGGTCTAGCCTTATAGTTGGCCTGGTGTTTGAAAGGGTATGTTGTAGATGGGAAGTAGCTGCCTCTAGATGTATTTTGTTCTCATTGGGGTAATTTGAAAGTGTGATGTTTCGAAACACCAACACATTGAAGAGAAAATAATGCAAATATTTTAATTAAAGAACTAAGACTATTGTTGAGAGCACAAATGTTAGAGTTGATTAGAAATTTGAAATTCAAGAAAGAGTACTTGATTATGATTTTGATGAAGAGATTAAAGCAAAGGCTAACCAAGAGAATGTTGAGTTGTTTTATGAAGTTGACATAGAATTGTAGAATGAGTATATATATATATATATACATATATATATATATATATATACATATATATATATATATATACATATATATATATATATACACACATATATATATATACACATATATATATATACAGATATATATACATATATATATATATATATATATATATATATATATATATATATATATATATATATATATATATATATATATATATATATATATATATATATATATATTGTGGAACAAAGAGAAGAACCAAGAAGTAAACCTAGACCTGAAGTAAAACATTGAGACAATGACACCTAATAGGAATCTGATAAAGAATCACCCCATTGATCATATTACTAAGGAAAAATGTATGATGACAAGGAACATAGTATAAAGATAAGAACTATATTTTATTTCTCAAGTAGATCCTAAAAGTGAAGATGAAGCTAGTAAATATAGCTTTTGGAATCAAGCTATGAGAGATGAACTAGATTATATTGAGAAAAATGATACATGGGAATCGGTTCCTAGACCTAAGGACAAAAATATCATAGGAATAAGTGAGTTTTTAGAAATAAGATGAATGAACAAGGTGAGGTAATGAAAAATAAATAAAGATTGGTATGTAAAGGTTATTCAAAGAAAGAAGGTATTGATTATGAGGAAACATTTGCACTTGTTGCTAGAATAGAAGCAATCATAATGTTTTTGGCATATGTGGCTAACAAGAAATTCAAAGTGTATTACATGAATGTGAAGTCAACATTTCTGAATGGAGAACTTGAAGAAGAAGTTTATATTGAGCAAACTAAATATTTTCCTTTGAAAAGAGGATTCATGGTTTTTAAATTTAATAAAGTAATGTATAGATTGAAACAAACACCTAGAGCCTGGTATATGAGGTTGGATAAATATATGGAAAAATTAGGATTTGCTAAAGGTACTAAAGATAGTAACTCATATTTGAAGGAAATTGAGAATGGTTTACTAATTATTGAAGTGGTTTTGGATGATATAATATTTAGAGGTGATGATGAAGCAAGTAATAAATTTGTTGGTGAAATGAATCAGGAATTTGAGATGAGCATGATTGGTGAGATGAAGTAATTCTTGGGTTTGTAGATTGTGTAGAATAGCGATGATATTTTATTATCACAAGTGAAGTATTTGAAATACTTATTGAAAATATTTGGTTTGGAAAGTTATAAAATTGTTGGTACATCTATGGTAGCTAGTCATAAATTATCTAGAAAAGATGAGACACCCACTATTGAGAGGAAGAAGCACATATCTATGATTGGAGGCTTGCAATATTTGACTCATACAAGACTGAATCTAGCTAATACAATTATAATTATTTTAAGATTTCAAGATGATTGTAAAGAATCACATTATACTATAGTAAAGAGGATTTTCAAATATTCAAAGGGTATACCTGATTTCTAGTTATGGTATGATAGGTCAGATGATTTTATCTTATATGCATAGTAATGTGGATTGGGAAAGAAATATGGATGATAGAAAATGTACAAGTGGTGGAGCATTTTTCTTAGGAGGAAGATTGGTTTCTTGGCTAAGAAGAAACAAGATTATATTTCATAGAGCACAACAAAAGTAGAGTATATAACAATAATAAATAATTGCAACAGATCACGTGAATGAAGAATATGTTGAAGAATATTGGAGTTGAGTTTATAAAACCTATTATTGTTGAGATAATGGGTGTTGCACACATTGCATAATATTTTTATTTTATTTTTATTATGTAATGTTGTACCTAGATGGATGTGCAACATGTAAAGATTCCCATGAAATATTCTTGATGAGTTGTATTGTAACATTGTGAAAATATTTCATGTAATTATTTAATATTGGGGAAAAGAATTAAATGCCCAATATTAAATATGGGGTCAGTGGGTTAGGTAGCACATGGTTTTAGCACATGGTTTATGTAATACCACTTGGTGGTTTTGTGGGACTTTCTACTATATAAGAAGCCACAAGGGTAGTTGTTGTAGAGAGAGAGAAAGAGTGACAAGGAGAAGACAAAAGACAAGAGTCGAGTGGGACAAGGCTTGACAGGTTAGCCAAGGGAGCATTTGTGAAGGTTGAAACCATGGCATGGGATGTGTGGATTCATGCTTGTTCACATAGTTTGCTCGGTTGTGGCTATGTCCATGAAGGCTTCCATGGTTGGATGGCAATGGTATTTTTTGCTGAATAATACATGATGATGGATGCTTTTGGAGGCTGGGTTTTTCCCTCAATGAGGGTTTCCCAGGGTATATCTTGTGTCACATTTTATGGGTATGTTGTCTATTCTCTTGCATGTGGATTTTAATTCCATGTTTATTTCAGATCTATTATGGGTTATGTGGAAACGGTTATATTCTTTGTTGCCAAGTTTTCTTATAGTTATCATACATTGTGAACACAAGTATGGTGAGTAAGTGTAAGAATCTCATGTTGCATTCTAAGACAAAGTACATATCTATTAAGTATCATGTTTTGAGAGAGAAAGTTGTAGAAAAAGAGATCAAAATGGAGTATATTGGTATAAAGGAGCAGATAACAAATATATTTAAAAATCCTTTGCTGAAGGATACATTTGAGTATTTGAGAGGTATGCTTGGGGCTATGCCCCTTCCTACTTGTGAGTAGATGATGTAGAGATTGCATCAGTATAGTGGTATAGAGAATTATTTTTTATCTGGACTAGATGTTGGATGCTTCCTCTATGGGGGGAATCTACATTTGAGCTGAGCCATGAAATTTTTTTGGTAGTTGGTATTTAATAGTGTCTTTGGAAACTTGAGATTGATGAAGATATTTTTTTTGCTGAATTGACATAATGATGCCTTTGTCATTGATGTCAATGGGGGAGACAAGTCCATGAAAAATATCTTCTAGATATGGTGGAGAGTTGTACATGAAATTGAGAAAATATTGATGTGAATGTGGAAAGTATATTAATGGGGAGAAACAACACTGATGGAGAGTTGTTCCTAAGATGTAGATTTGATTGATGAAGAGGATTTAAAAGGAAATAGTATAGCAACAGATTTGTATGTTTGATATGCCTCGAACTTAGATGTTTTTCATCTATGTTTCCATAAATGCAAAAGGGGGAGATTGTAAGCATGAATGATGATGATATTCCTATGGGGAAGTATCCTAGTATTTTTGGAGTATTTTGGAGATTGTTAGTATGATAATATGTTGCATTCATGATAGTGCTTGTCATTGATGTCAACATATTGGTTATTCTATGGAGACTAATAGGGAAAAACCCAGAGATTGAAATAATGAGGTTCCAAGATTGAAGATGAGGTTAGGCACAATTGAGGACATATTGAACAAGTGTTTTGATTTCATAGCTAAGTGTGCATACATAAAGTCAAAGAATAATGATAGTTATTTGATATTTACAAAATATAGTATACAGAAAGAGTTCCTTAGAAGCAATTTTTGGTAATTGGATTATATTGGCTAACAAGGATAGAATTAGGTTTGATTAGAGTTAGATAGAGAAGAAGGCACCATGATGATAATGTGGTTGAGTGCACAAAGTCTAAGGTTACATGTGTTAAGATTTGTGATGACTATAAGATGACACTATTTTGTAATTATGAAAAGATGTAATGTAACATGTAATGTTTAATCTTAATGTGGTCCCATTATAATTATAAATTGAGAAAGACTCAAGGATAACTCAATGAATTAAATTGAGAACTTGGTATAAAGGAAAATTATTTTCCTTGTGGTTAAAGTGTGTGGTGAGTATGATGTAAGTTAATGTAATTGAATTGTGAGTGCAAATTACATTAGAGTAAGTGATCTAAGGGATTTGTGTGATACAAGTTTGTGGATCTGGTATTGAGATCTAAGAAGTGTTTGGTGCAATAATTGCATAGTAAAGGTGAAGTGATTTAATATGGTAGAGAGTACTAGTGTATAGTTGATCATTTGGTATTGTTCTGGTAGGAATAATAGTAAGACTAGTGGGATAGTGAGTTCGACAGTCTTTCCCCTAAAGCTATTTGGATAGTGGATCCAATTGCCTTGCACAACTCTTAATAGAGTTGGAATCTCCTCATAGGGACTCAAAGTATCCTAATGTGGGCTGATATGTAGTGAATGTATATCATTGAATCCTAAAAGGGTCCATAATTTTGCAAGGAATTTATATATTAGAACATCATTTTGTGGGTACCATCCCTTCTAGGGTTTTCCTTCTAATCAAGGGTTTCCATAGTTAACAGATGTGGTGTTATTGTGTATGATTATCTTCTTGTGGTTATTGCATTTTATGATTACACATTTAATATTTAATAAGGCTAATTGATTGACACCCCCCTCTCAATCTTGGTGGACTTTACTTTCTAACATCTTCCATGATTTGATGCACAAAATAATGGAAGATTAAATTGTTAATACTTTGGCTATAATCATGCAAAAAAAAAATTGTCTTAAGGACTCGGGACCTATATTGGAATGTACAAAAAAAATTAGTCTTAGACCTAATTTTGCAAAAAGTCTACGTTCAGAGTTATATCAAGAGAATTGTTAGGATATATTATTTTTGTAAAAGAAATAGAGGCAGATCATGAAAAGGTACAAGCTATCATGGAAATTACCCCACCTCATAATATTTTTTAGATGAGAGGACTATAGGGTAGACTTAAGTCTATTTGCTGGTTTATCTCACAACTAGCAAACAAGTCATAATCATTCACTAAGACTCTACATAAGGAGGTGACTTATAAATAAAATGAAGAGTGTGACAAAAACTTAATACAAATAAACAATATATTGCTAGCCTACCTATACTAATGCCTCCATTTATGGGAAATATCTCATCTTGTACATCTTTTCAAATGATATGTCCTTGGGTGTCCTATTGGATAAAGAAGATCAAAACAACAAAGAGAGAGCTATCTGCTACATTAGTCAAACACTAGTTTTGTATGAAATAAACTACAATGTTATTGAGAAGGCTTGTTTGAGAGTTGTGTTTTCTTCCCAGAAGCTTAGACAGTACATGCTCACCCACACTAAAAGACTAGTTACAAATATTGATCCATTGAAATATCTGCTAAGTAAAGCTACTCTAACAAAGAGATTGGAAAAATGGGTCATGATACTAAGTGAGTTAGACATCGAGTATGTGGAAAGGAAAGTAATCAAAGGGCAAGCAATTGTTGATCAGGTGGAAGAGGCACCATTGAAAGACCATCAACCCAGGAGAATTGAGTTTCCTAATGATTCCATAATAATTTTAACTCACCAAACATGGACTATTCTCTTTGATGGATCATTGCTCAACAAGGATCGGGTGCTAGAATATTGTTCATCTCACCTCAGAAGTACTCTTTACCTAAGGCATACAAGATTCTTTTCCCTAGTATAAATAATATTTTTGAATATGAAGCCTTAATAAATCAAATGAAAATCACTATTAACTAGAGGGTGAATGAACTAAATATCTTTGGAGACTCATAGTTGGTAATCAACTAGGTCAATGGCATCTATCAAATAAAGGATTAGAAACTGATGCCCTACAAATGAATGGTTGACAATATGAACAAGTACTTTTCACATGTTACTTTTTAGCATATTCCCTGAGGGATAACAAGGAATTTGATGCCATGGACACTCTAACTTCCATGCTTTAGATGCCAGAAAATGAATTCAGACACGAATTCTTGGTGGAAACATTACCTTACCCTGCTCATGACTCCCTTGAATCCTAGATGATTTGTTCTATCATAGGACATGCCATCCCACTACCATCACATCTACTCCTACATCCATGAGTATATTGTTCCAAGCACTCTAACCCATAATGGAAAACATAACCTTATCTAAAATGCTTCATGGTATCTCATCATAGCTAGTGACTTATATAAAAGGTTTTGGACATGACACTCCCTTGGTGTCTATAACTTGAAAAATCTAAGCATGCATTAGCTAAGATACATGAAGACATTTTTGGATCCCACTTAAGTGGCCTAATATTGGCTTGAAAACTTATTAGAATTGGTTACTATTGGCCAACAATGGAAAAAGAGGCAATCCATTATACTAAATATTGCAATTAGTGCCAACTTCACAATAATCTAATCCATGCTCCAATAATGGAGTTCATTCCATTGATCACACTATGGCCATTTCAACAATGGACCTTTGATGTGTTGGGTTTGATTCATCTATCTTCTTTGAATAGACACAAATTCATCATCACCATTATAGACTACTTTACAAAGTGGGTAGATGTAGTACCTCTTAATGAAGCTACTAGAAAACTATGCCTATGTTCATTATAAACTACATAATTTAAGGTATGGTGTACCATCCTCTATAATCACTGAAAATAGGAGGCAATTCAAAAATAAGGATATGAAAGAGCTATGTTCCTAGTTCAAAATCATGCAACATTAGTTTTCCATCTGCTACTCCTAGGGTAACAAGCAAATGAAAGTGTCTAATAAGACGATCATTAAAATTCTACACTACACAACCAACAAATCTGGAAGGGACTGACACCTTCAAATCAATCTATCTCTATAGGCTTGTAATACAAGAATAAAAAAACTTACAGGGGCAACACCCTTTTGTTTGGCATATGGAACAAATATTGTGCTTCTAATTAAGGTCAAGATTCCTACTTTGCGAATCTCTTGAAAAACCTCATCACTAATGACAACAAGTCGTGTTTGATTATCACAAAACTTACCAAAAGAGAATGTCCAAGAGTTACAACAAAAAATTCAAGCCTCAAGACCTCCAAGTGGGTGATCTCATTCTGAGAGAGAACCCAAAGAATTTGCAACACTAGGCACATAAGGGAAAGTTTGAGCCAAACTAGCTTGGCCCATACATTGTGACTATTTTATTTGGATTAGCTACATATCAAATCTCAACCACTAAAGGAAATTGCTCAAGGATACAATCAACACCCTCCACCTGAAAAGGTCCTACAAACAAGGCATTCTCTGAAACTCTTTGTATATAGCTAAATATTCGTAAAAAAATACTAAAAATTAAAAAAGTCCTAAAAAATTCTATTATCTTGGTGAAAACCTAGAAATATGTTCCTTGCCAATACCAAAAAAAATAAAAAAAATAAAAATACAAAAAAATGAAAAAATGAGAAAAGAACAAAAAACTAGAATAAGTATCATTGATGAAAACTTGGCAAAAAGGCACCATGGTAGCAAAAATGTAATCTTTGTCAAAAAGGTAAAAATCTAATAAACATGCACCTCTTGATCAAAATGTTCCATCTAGTGGGACACCTCCTAGCATTTGTACATATGTTCTTTTCTTTTGCTTTCTTATTTTGAGTGCTTTTCTTTCCATAATTTCCACCTTTAGTTTGCTGCTCTTACATGTTCATAGCTCTCTATCATCCTCGAGACATTGCTCCTACCTACATGGATTGAAATTGATCATAGTCTAGGGGAAAGTTGCCTAATCTAGGGGGCAATGTTCTATGCTCTTAGAGATTTTCTCATGCATCAATCACTAGTTGTCTTAATTGAGTCTATCTACCATCACATTATTGCTCACGAGATTTCTCACAAATAATTTGGACTTCAAACATGACATCAATCCATTGAAACTAATACTAAAACTAAAAACTTAAACTATTTGAGCTATGCTGAGTTTTTCTTTGTGTGTTTTTCTTTTCTTTTTCATTCCCCTTTGAGAAGCTTTGGGATGTCTATCTTGACTAGAGTGGAAAGGACTGGGGGTATGATATTTTATTTGTTTTCTTCCTTTTCATTTAGTTCCAATGATCTGAAGGATCCAAATAAAAGGGGTGTCTTCTATAAGAGCATCTATCTCATATTGGATGGTCATGTGTACCTTGACTCATTTTATATGGAAACTTTGGCGAGGTTAGTTTTTTTTTGGAGTGAAGTCTCCATACTATTGTAAGTATGAATGCCTATCCCAAGAATTGAACATATGAGTCATAGCTAGCATACTAAGTGAACATCTGTCCTATGTCACAAATGATAAAGGGTCATTGTAGACAACATACTTACTTTTACATATCATGAGAAGGATCTCTTGTGCATCTGGTGTGTTTGTAAGAAAGAAATCTTTTGGTTATCCTAGAGCTTATGCTCTAATGCTTATGTTTACTTGATAAAAATATATTTTGGTCATTTTGGATTCTTGTTACTTCATGCTTACATCTAATTCTAACAAAACTATGACTAATTTCATATTCATATTCTCATGATAGCAATATCAGTGAGGGTTGTATGCCATATTGTAGCCATAGCAAAAAAAATTCTTAGTGACAAAAACTATATCATAATCTTTCAATGATTAAGTCATAGGATTGCATTTAGTTTTGGTTTGCATCTCATTATAGACTTGCACTTTTTCATGGGTTCACTAACTTATTTAGTTGCATCTGACAAGATGAGAGATAGAAGACTCCCCATACATGTTAAATCTTCATCTTGACAACACAAGTGTTCGATCCCATAGTTGATCTTTAAGATTTTCATTGAGCATGTGTCATAAGAAAAAAAATGAAATAATTTGCATGAGATGATTAGTACCATTCATTTTGTATATACATCCATCCATATGAATAGGTGCATAAAGGAAATATTTGCATATACATCTACATCTCATTTCACATACATACATATCGTATAAGTAAAACATCTCATTATGCATTCATCTCATAAACAAGAAACATAAATCATACATCTACATCTTGTCTAATGTATATGCATACATACATATCTCATATATATACATACATATATATATATATATATACATACATATATATATATATATATATATATATATATACATACATATATATATATATATATATACATACATATATATATATATATATACATACATATATATATATATATATATATATATACATACATATATATATATATATACATACATATATATATATACATACATATATATATATATACATACATACATACATATATATATATATATATATATATATATATATATATATATATATATGCATGTATGTATTTATGTATGTGTATATATATCAAATATCAAAATATTAGGGTGATACAAAACTGCATGCTACTTGAGCACTATCAATGTTAAGATTACAAAATGATGCAAAGTGATGTTGGTACATCAAATACAACATGATATACATCAGGGTATGATAGAAGAGAGTGATCTAACTAAATCCTTCTTCCTCATCACTAGGAGGAGGAGGAGGAGGAGAATCTACTTGTGTAGGAGATGTAGTGCCCCCAAAACCATGGGCATACTTAAAAATTCTAGGAACATGTTTTGCCTTAGGTATTACATCAACATACATTACAAAACAATAAGCCATCTAGGAGCTTTGATGATGGGTCTCATCCGACTCTCTATCTAGCTATCTCCTCATCTCAATAATTTCATGATCCTACTTTGGTAAATGAGCATCCCAAACTGCTACTTGAATCTAGAGCTTCCCCACTTGTCGCCAAGCTTCTCTAGATCTCTCTCTTGCTAATTGGAGTGCATCCCATATCTAATCTAGGGGGTCTCCTATGGGTAGGCCCTGGGGTGGCTCATGGGGAATATCCTCATCTACTCATCCACCTCCCTCCCACTTCTCTCTTGGTATCTCCTCCACCTTCTATCTATGAGACTCCTCTAACTACATCCAAGGTACCCATCTCTCCTTGAGTTCTCTATTGTGTTGATCACTCACTGCTCCCCACAACTAGATTCACCCTTATAACATGAGGAGGGATTGATACCCATGTAGCCCTCTTTTGGGGTCTATAATATTGTGCTAGCTAAACTATTAGAGTCTACTATGGTGACACAACTAAAGGAACTGCCTGCACTGGTATTGCATCCCCACTAGATCTCTAAATCATAGAAATGGATGAGTGGCCAAATACTCTCTAAACTCAAGAGTGGCCCTAGTATTTGAAACCTCAAGAAAATAATCCCATCCAGTGATGGTGAGGTTTCAAACATCAATCATACATCTCCTAGGATCTAGTCTAGGAGACCACCCCTTCTTTACCTCCTTAGTGAAACGAACATATGCACAATACTCCTAAGAGATGTCTTGACGATGCCCACACTATATCCATACATGTATCAAAGGGAATATCTCAATATGCTACACAAAATGAATAATCAGTGGTTGTGAAACGAAGATGTACCCCAATTGTGTATGGGAATCATCCCATGGGTCTATGCCTTTCTATGGTCTATAGTTAACAAACATCAGATCATCAAGTTGCTTCCTCCAATAATTTTTCTTACCCATTGTAAGATGGTTCATTTCTCCTCTATATTTGTGGATGAAGGGCTCAAGGGGCTGATGAATGTCATCACATATAGGCCTTGCAATGGGAAAGTTCTCCCATGTGCATACCTATAATATAAGACTCATGTGGCAATGTTCCTCGCATGGTGATAAACAATCTTATGCATCTTGTGATACATATGTTCCAACATACACTAGTTGCATCCAAATCAATCACGATGCTATAAAATCCTCTACAACTTTCTACCTCATCCATACTCTAGACCATGTTGTCCTTGGTCTAGAAATAAGTAACATCTAATGAAAGCTCCCAATATTACTACAAAATGGTGAGTCTGTCCATACCTCTAAATCAACTCATCATAGGGGATGACCCTATTTAGGATGATATCATCTTGAAATAGGTCTCTCAATGCCATCATTCCAAGTCTCAGATCTAAATTATATAAAATACAAGGATCCTGGAGGGAGATCTTGAATATCTTGTATATATCCTCTGACATCACTGTCATCTTCTCAAGATGAAGGTGAAAGGTATTAATCTCACTATGGAAATGCTCGACGAGTGTTGTAAGAAGAAAATGATTCAGCTAAATGTTAGGGACATCATAAAGATGTGCTAAACCTAATGTATCTAGATTAGCTACGTCAGGGTCATCTAACTATCTCACCAAGCCGCCAATGGATAGATAAATAGAATGAATTACAATATCTAGAAAATCAACCTACACAAATTAGACAACATGAACATCACTAATTGATCCATGAAACCCTATTTGAAGCAAGGGAAATAATGCATCTACTATACACACATATTCTACAAACATCTTCTATGATAACTAGAAGATATAAACAATTTTTTTTTTATGCTATAACTAAGAAATTAGGTCTGTAATTTCTGTGCAAGAAAAAAACATTTTAAAAACTTTCAGTAGGTCTCGCATGAGGCTATATTAGTTCTAGCATGAGCAAACATTGTCATGCAAGACTTCCTCATGGGTGATGTAAGTATACCATCTAGCTTAGGGATTCCCATGTGATAGGTGGGCATGATTGGCATAAGAAACACCTCATAGGATAGAAAGACTTGGTATCAACACCAAGTCTCACATGAGTTTTCTCATTGGTCCACATGAGTAAGTGCTAGATTAGGAAAGAAAATAAATTTCTAAGATAGAAAATTTCAAAACACATGAATTTTTAAACTAAAATATAAAAATTTTGTATCAACACAAAGGTTTTTTGAGTGCTTAGCAGAGGTGCATAGTTTGTTGGTCGACTATGGCATTTGGATAACTCAAAATGATGCATATGTACGATGACCACCATGATGACTCAAAGCTCCAAATTCACAAAAGGAAAATGAGGAAATGATTCAAAAATGACCTTTTGAGTCCTTATAGAGGATTTTGACCTAATTTTCAAAGTGCTCCAATTTCCATGAAAATCACCCCTATGTAATTTGGCCATTTGGAATCCATTTTCGAGATGAAAATTAGAATTTGACTCTCATTAACAAGTAAAAAATGCATTTTAAATTTTTGGAATCAACTCAATTGGACACTTGTTTAGTTCATCATTCTAACATTGTATTCACCCCAAAATCTCTTCATATCATTATTTTCTCAAAATATTCAACCTTTTTCATAACAAAGTCAACTTTGGTCAACCAAGATCCACCTTGGTCAAACTTGGTCACTTCAAATGGACTCAAAATCTTTTGGAATCTTTTTTGATCTATTTTACATTCTTTAAAAAATTTGATCACTTCTTCAACTTCAACCTATCACTCTATATTCCTATTCTGATGTGTGTTTTTTTGACTTTTCTCTTGAGGGAGCAAGATGGTTACATCATTGCATTAATAAAATCTTGATTCAAATCTATGTTCAAATCAATCTCATCATAACTCAATTTCCTTAGTGCTATGCGAATATTTTTTCCTTGTATCTCATATCAATCTGCTATTATCTTATCTATTAAATATGTGACTAATGTTCAATTAGTTATCTTGATCAAACTCATGACAATCCTTATCATAACTCAATGGATAGGTATCAATATTTTTTATCAGGAATCCTAAGGATTAAGCCTCATTATAGGGATAATCTTATGACTCATGATAAGGTCTCATCATCTCTTTGAGAAATTGATAACTAGGTGTTCTATCTAGACTCCAGAGGATTAAGCTTCATTTTGGAGATAATTCCAAATTCTCATTCAATCACCTTTCAATGGATAGGTATCTAAGCATTTTACTTAGAATTCTTAGGGTTAAACCTCATTCAAGGGACAATTGTATGAATTTTGATTGGTCTTTTCATGTTTTCAATGCACCTGTATTGAGGTGTTCTATCTAGAATCCTAAGGATTGAGCCTCATTTTGGGGAAAATCCTTATTCTCTTGGACTGATATCTAGGCTAGGAAGGTTAAACTATATTCTGAAGATAATCCTAAAATCTCTTCAAAGAATAGGTATTTAGTTTTATGAACTCCATGAAAAATGAGCTCTTGAGGATTGATTATCATTAAAACTAAGTTTAAAATTAATTCTACCTCATCAATTAGTCTTTGTATCATCAATCTTAGAACCAATCCAAGTTCTAGTCCTATACTTTAGATATTGGACTATTCTTTGAATCAATATGTTGCTTGCATGTCAATTCAAAGAGGGGAAAATCTAATACCCCAAAATTGACATCCTAAACCAATTTGGTGCATTCGTCTCAAAAATTCAATTTCTGATTCTACAAAGTCCTAATTCACTAGGCATTGCTAATCCTAATTGGCTTTACTTGATTCAAGTATCAATTGCATAAAGCCCTAAGTCTGCAATAATCTCAAATCTTATTTAATTCCTAAATATTGACTTAACTTGGCTAGTAATTCCCTTTGATTGAATTAATTTAACTAAAGGCCCTATTGCATTTGATCAAATTAAATCACCCCTTTAGCTAAATACAAATGATAAATTGAATTAAACATATTTGATTTAATTAAATATCTTCACTTCAATTATTTAATTCAATTATTCAGTTAATTGAAAATATTTTAATATGAGGTCATATTCAATTAATAAATCAAATATGAATCTTCAAAATCTTCTCTTTAGTTCAAAAATAAAAACATTGAGTTAACTTTAAAAGAAAAGGAAATAAATCAGTCAATTGACTCTCAACTAAATCTTACTTCCTAGAAACTCAAATTATTCTCTCTCAAATGGAAACTTTCCATTCAATCTGGACTCACATCTAATCTCCACCATTCATCTAATTCAATCTCCATTGTTGATAGGTTCTGGGACTCTATTGGGATATTTTGTCTCTCATTAGAAAGGATGCAATTTGTGAGCAGAGGAATGTTATCAATTTAAATGCTCAATTTGTGCATTTAAGGGCTTTCAACTGTATTTTGTGTAGAGAACTTTCATTTAGTTTAATTTAAAAATCATGCTAGATTATTTGTTCTTTACTTTCATAGCTTAAATATGCACATCATCTATCTTAAATTTATTTACTTTTTATAGAAAAATCCAATAAATCTATATTAGTTTGTATACATTCTAGCTTAAATACTTCACTTTAGTTGCTCTATAGTCATTAAACTCTCAATTCTAAGAGTAGAATTCCAAACCCCATCTAGATAGAAGGAAACATGTTGACATGATTGGGTCCTTTAGGATGAACAATCTAGTGTTCATTCTTGGATGAAACCCATCATAGAATGACTATGTTAAAGTGTGTTGCTGAGATTTGATGCCACATTTAGAAATCATATGTGGTATATCTAAAAATAATGATAAAAACTAGGTCCTCATTTCCTAACTACATCTATAGTTGGTAACTCTTTGAGTATGACCAAGACTTTTTGATGTTTCTCAATTGTCAGGATCGGTATCAAAATCAAGAATTAAATTTCAATACCAATGAGGAAGCCGAGGATAATAAGGAAAACTTATCCTAGAAAATATACTATGTAATTGAAACCCAACAAGATCTGAATGAGCCTAATTACTATTGAATGGATATTTTACAAAGATGAAAAGTTGGATAAGAAACTTACTCCCATTACTTAGCATGAAATTGAGAAAGTAAACCTTGGTTCAAATGATTCACCAAGATAATTATTTATTGGAAATGAGATTATAATAAAGATAAGGTAAAAATTTATGGAAATTTTTAGGAAATATGTATATGTACTTACTTGGTAATATGATGAATCAAAAATATACAAGGAAGATTTGTTCCAACATGAAATTTCCAAGGTGAGAGAGGAATTGATAGAAGTTAGTAATGGTGGGATTATCAAGTCAATAAGACATTATACTTGGGCATCAAATTTTTTATTGGTTAAAAAAAGAATGGTGATATTATGTTATGTGTTGACTTTAGGAATCATGATATATCATCACTCAAGGATAATTATGTGTTGCTAAAGATGGAATCATTGTTACAAAGGGTTATAGAAAATAAATTGTTGTTAACAATGAATGAATTTTCATGCTATAACCAAGTTAAAGTAAGGGAGAGTGAGAAATTTAAAAATAGTATTCACTACTCCTTGGGTACATATGTCTATTTGAAAATTCCATTTAGAATGAATAATTTAGGAGCCAACTTTCAAAGAGAAATGGATGTAGCATTCAAATATTTGATCAATGTAATCATGGTTGTTTACCATGATGATATTATTGCATATTCAATGAAGGCTAAATATTTTTGTAACCACTTAGAATAAATTTTTATTTGAGTCTTGAAGTATGGGATATCTCTTAATCCAAGGAAGTGTCACTTTGGAGTCATTGGAGGTAAGCTACTAGGGGATATTGTGTCGAAAGAAGTAATATGTATTGACCTAAAAAGGATAGAAACCATTGATAGGATTACTATTCCTAAGATAGTGAGAGTGGTTTAGTCATTCTTTGGAAAAATTAATTTCATGAGGAGGTTTGTGTTAAACTTTGCTAAAATAGTCGAACCCCATTACAAAGATGTTGAAAAATGGGGCAAATTTGAATTGGACATCTCAATCCATTTATACTTTTGTAAATATCAAAAGAAAACTTAAGGGGGCCCCAATATTGAAATATCTTGATTTTTCTATTCCATTCAAGATATTTATTTTTATCTCATATCACACTATTGTGATAGTCATGCTAATAAAGGATGATGAAGGGTATGAATAACCTATCTCATGATTGGTAGAACCTTGAAAGATGTTGAACTCAAATATGATACCATAGAGAAACAAGATTATGCATGGGTTAAAGAAATGGAGTGTTTCAAGCCTTATTTGGTAGGATTTGAAGTGATTTTTTATGTCCCAAAGGTTGTAGTGACATATATTTTTAGATAGAATGAGATAGGATGAAGAAGATGAAGATGGATCAACTAGGTTCACAAAATCAATATTAATATTAAAATCACTAAATTGGTGCAGGGTTAGGGACTAGCTAAACTTATGGATGATTCAAATCTAGAAGTTGCCCAAGTGAATTGTGTAGACTTGGTTAATATGGTCATCAAAATTAAGGAGATTCCTTGGATAAAAAATATAGTATATTTTTTGAAACACATGAAATATCCTGATGGATTGAATGGTAGTAAAAAAAGGTCACTGAAGTTGCAAGCATCCAGATATGTATTGATTCAAGGATATATATATATATATATATATATATATATATATATATATATATATATATATATAGGAGGAATTAAAGCTAAGTTTCTCTTTTTTTAATATGAATATCAAGACAAAAGGTATTGAAGGAGTCACATGAAGTTTGTGGAGGATTTTTTCATCCAAGAAAATTGCTCATAAAATCTTAAGAGAAGGAGATTATTGGCCAACCTTGTGTCAAGAAAGTTATAAGTATGTTCAAAAATGTGAACCTTGTAAATTGTTTTCCAAGAAAATAAAATATCAAGGGGAACTTCCAATTAGACATATGCAAATTGAAGAGCCTTTTTAAATGTGGGGTTTATATTTTATCTATGGAATTCATGATAAGTCAAGTGGAGGTCATTCTTTGATTCTAGCAGCTATTGATTTTTTTACTAAATGTTTGAAAGCCATATCTACTAGGAACTCAACTAGAAAATAAGTGATTAAGTTCTTAATGGAGAATAAATTGACTAGGTTTGTAATGTTATATAAGTTTATCATTGATAATGGAATGTGTTTCAAATCCAAGGAATTTATAGACTTTTGTGAGAACTATGGACTTATTGTATCATATGCTTCTCCTTATCATTTATAGGAAAATGGAAAGGTAAAATAAGTAATAAAAACTTGTTAAAAATTATGAAGATGATACTTTCTAATAATAAGAGGTCTTGGAATTCTAAATTACCATTATCTATATGCATTGACATGATTACTATAAGGAAATCAATTGAAAATCCCCTTTGAACTTGTATATGGTAAAAAAGTAAATCTACCTTTAAATAATTTGTTACTAGTAATCAAATTGTTAATCAAGGAAAATGTTTAAGATGGTGATTTCATGGAAGATAAATTGGAACAATTAGTAGAATAGGATAAAAGTAGAGGGAGATTGCAAAATAAGATAGAGAAAACTCAAAAATAGTATAAAAAATTACATGAAAAAACATCCCCAGACAAAAAATTTAAGGAAAGAGAATGAGTGCTTAAATTGAATGCAAAAGAGAAGTACAAGGGAAAGTGTGGGAAGTTTAATTCTCTATGGGGTGGTCCACATGTGATCACGAGAAAAGATATTGACCATCCTTATTATTTGGAGAACACTTTAGGAGAAATTTGGGAATGCTAATTCATGATCAATTCTTAAAGCATTTTTTCAACTAAGATATGACTCTTCCAACTGTACTATACTTTTATTATTATTTTATTTTTCTGTTATGTTTTTAGTTTGTTTTCTTCAATGGATGCAAAGGGTCTACTTCTTTAGTGACATCTTAGATTCTTGTAGGAATTCATATGAAATACTTCATTCCTAGATAAAGCCACTAGTAGGATTGTTAGCCACAACTTATAATGTTGAAGATAAGGAAGGTAATGTGTGTGAAAGAGTCATATTAATTGTTATATTGTCATTGATGCTTAGCCTAAATTGGTAAGACATTATGATAGTTTATTTAAGTTCCAGATCATTTGATTAATGAAAAGGATTTGAAGAAATTAAAATGCAAGAAAGTATTAATAAGTATGAGGAATTTCAATGGGCACTTGATGAGTTAAACTTTGACATCATAATAGTGGTTTGATTTTTTTTCATGATGTGATTAAGCATTGAGATCATGTATAAGAAAGGAAAGAAGTCATAAAGTAGAAAGACAATGAAATAGTAAGTTGCACCAAGCTAATTAGCTAGGTTGGTAAATGAAGGACTAAAAGTCATCAAGATATTATAGTTTTCATTGAGTGCATGTTAAGAAAGTGAAGGATGAATAGTATTAACTGAGAAATGACAACATTAAATAATCTTAGTATTGATTGGGAAAGTGTAGTGTTCACTGAGAAAGAGAAAGAAGAACGATTCCAAAAAATTCTATTTATATAGGATAATTGACGAAAATATGGATTGTTTGAGAAGTTTCAAAGATAAGGATGATTTTTTTTATGAGATATATAGTTGGATAAATTTAAAGAAGATCTGATGAGGAGATTTAATGATTTAAAATGAAGCACAAGTTCAAGGATAAAGTATTATACCTGAGTGTCTAGATTCAATGAATCTAAGATAGACAAAGATCAAATAATTGTGACAAAGTGGAAAAACACAAAAGAATATGATGAAATAGAAATAAGTTTTCTATTTAAGGGATGAATGATATGCTATTTTTTTCTAATCAAGTTATTTTTGAAGTTGATAGCCAAGGTGTAACCAAGAAGAACTGTTTTGAAAGATCAAGAAAATAAAGTGCAAAGATTGATGTGTATATGAATGGATCTTCCAGAAGGAAGGAACAGGAAGAGAAGAGGACATAGAATGAGAAAAATGGAGATCTAATAAAGAAAAAATAGTTTCTATTTCAAATATATCATTTAATTTTACTCTTGAACCACTGTAGTAAAAAATCTCTTAACTGAGTGGACCTAATAGTCTTATTTTTACATCCATTTTTATGGTGACATTTCATTGAATGTTTTTAAGTCCTATAGAGTAGGCCACTCAAATTAATGAATGATAAGGTATAGATAATATTTAGTTGAAATCCCCTAATAGGGTCACACTGATAATGTATATGGAACCTTCAACAAGGTTGGCTCCTAATAGAGCTCACTTTAGAAGAGTAAAAATATTGGGTTTTTGGTTCCTAGGTGGTTTTTCTCTTTACAAGGTTTTCCTATTAAAATACCTGTGTCAAAATTTAAGGATATTAATTATGTCACACATTCATTTCATGTATACTATTTGATGCTAAAACTCGGTATGCATATGAAGTCTATTCTGATACTCAATAATATAAGTTAATAATTTACTTAAATGATTGATTTGATTATTATTGTGATATTTGATCTATTTAGCTAGCTTATGAATTGGAAGTTGAAATTGTTTTAAGTTATTCAAAAGTGGTTTAAGTACCTATGGATAACTTATTCACTCCCCTCTCAATTATCTAACAATTGGTATAGAGCTAAGTTCTTCAAGAGGAAATTTTGAAGGGACTTAAGCTAAAGATATGAAGATGTATAAAATATAGGTTCTTAAGATGAACAATGAGAACTTTACATCAAGGAAAAGAAGGAGGAGATTGTACCTATCAAGAATTGGAGATTATGCATTATATTATGTAGATAATCAGTACACACCTCCAACCCCTCCTATAATACTCAAGTAGATGAAGACAAAAAAAGAACACAAGAACATGATGATAGAAATTTCTTCTTCTCTAAATGATGTTGAATCTGATGATATAAAAAATTGTGCTACTACAAAAGAGACATGTGATACACTAGTAATTTTTCATGGAGGAGATTAGAATATGCTTAGGGAAAAAGATGAGAGCCTAAGAGGAAAATTTGATGATATGATGATGAAAGGAGAGAATATTGCACAATATAGTAACTAAATTAAGGAAGTGGTCATTGCCAACAAAGTTTTTGGAGGAATCATAAGTGATAAAGATCTTGTTAGTAAAATACTACAAACCTTGTTTCCTATTTATTCTATTAGAGTTTAGCTATTCAAGAATTCAGATCTACTCTTGGTAATGTGCTTACTCTTGATGCTTTGGTTGGTAGATTGATTTCTTTTGAGTTGATAAACTTTGATAATAGTTTACGTAAGGTACAAAATATTGTCAAGTCAACTATAATTATTGGAAGTTCAAGAAAAAATAAGAGTACTCACCAAATTAACGATCAAATTGATCATGATTTGGATGATGAAGATCAAGATGATCCTAAAGCACTACTAGCTATAAGGCTACCAAGAGGAAAAGGAAATTTTAAAGGTAAATTATCCTTGATAGGTTTTGAATGTAATTAAGTTGGTCATATTACATGTAGATGTCCCAATGAGAGAAGGAATGAAAAAAGAAAGAACAAATACCAAAGGAACAAAGATTCCAAAGACAAGGGAAATAACTCCTCTTACATTGTTGAGGAAGAATATAGTGAGTAATAGTTAGATGATGAAAATGAAGGTGAGGAAGTTGTAGATGTTGCTATGAAAGAAGACTCAAAGGAGGAAAGGTATGAAGGAAAAAAGCCCTTATATCTCATGTTAGTAAGAATAACACTTGGATTATTGATAGTGGTTTTTCACATCATATGACTAGTGATATTAATTTTTTTAATAAATTAGAAGATTATGTTGGTGAATTTTTTAAGTTTGTGGAAATGATGTTCCATGTCTTGCAAAAGGAAGAGGTCCAATGATTTTGAATGACAAGATTATATGTGATGATGCTTATTGGGTTCAAGGTATGAAATACAAAATACAATTTCTTGATGTTGCACAACTTAACAACACATGCCACCATATAGAGTTTTTGAATAGAATGGTGAAAACCTTTGATGATAATGGATAATTGATTGGAATTGGTGAATGATCAAGAGGTTACCTATTTTACCTAGATCCTACTATAACTACATGCATTTTTACTAAAATTGAAGATGTTTGGTTATGGGATAAGAGACTCTATTATGTTACATTTATAATACGATTAAAGTTATTAGGAAGAAGAAAGTGAGATGTTTTATGAAATTGCATAAACCTGATAATACTATGCATAAGGAATGTCAAATTGATAAGATAAATAAGTCAATTTTATCAAGAAATTCACATTCATCTAATGATATATTAGATTTGGTTCATAATAATCTTTGTGGTCCTATGAGAGTTGAAAGTTAGTATGGTGATAGATAATTCATTCTATTTGTTGATGATTATTTTGTAGGATTTGAGCAATATGAATCCACAAAATTGAAGAATACCCACATGCAAGAACCTACCGCAGAGAAGAAAAGACAAAGAAGAGGCAAGGGTTTTTCTCTAAAAATATGGAAAATTATATTATCACACTGAAAAAATGAGATATATTTACAAAAGATCAATCCTTATAGAAGGAGACTGAAAAACCTAAAAGGGAAACCCTAAGAGGTAAATGACATTTAATAATTACTAATTAATTATTAAATGGAAATAGAAGTACATAAAGGAAAATCTTAAGAAGGGAGTAAAGGTAATTTAATAAATGAAATGAAATTAACCTTTTACTCTAACACCCCCGCCTTAAGATGAGAAATAATGCAACTATAAATAATGTAAGAAAAAGAAAGGAAACTACAATATTGAAAGCAAAACTTGGGTCCCAACAATAAGGCTTGATGAGTTACCCATTCACAACCAAATCTCTATGAAACAAAGAATTAGAGAAAACCCAGTGGAAAAAACTCTACTCCAAAAAGAGATAGAAAAGGATGCACAAATTAAATATCTCAAGAGACTCTCTCAAGACTATAAGTACAATGAAACTCCCCATGATAGAAGCTTGAGACTCCATAGACCCCCTAGGATGACATAACTCCTATGTTGATGAACATACTAATGTAGCTTCAATCTAAAAGAAACAAAGATAGTGGATAAGGAGGGTGAAATCACTGAATGTAAGGTGAGGGTGGAGGTCCTAGCTGATGCTTAGAGAAGAATGCATGCAAATCCTAAAATGGAATCTCTAATGGAGGTGGGGATATATGTGTTGAATCTATCATCTAAGAGGAGATGTGTGTCCTCTAATATATCCTCAACAATTGTAATAGTTGGCTTGATGTCTAGAGCTACAATGGTAGGAGATGTTGAAGAGTAATCACATGTAATAGATGGAATTTGAACATGAGGTAGAGGTGTAGAAGTCACAACACTAGTCTTAGGAATAACACATAAGTTCAAGTGACCTGACTTCACCTCAAAGAAGGAGAGTGAGTCTTTGATAGTGGAGATGGTGGACCAAAATGAGAGAAATAGTATAAGAAAGAAGAATGATCAACAATCCCTATAGCAACAATATTGCATGTCTCACTATCTCTGACGTGCAGTGAATCTTGTGCAAACTCAACTATCTTCCCTATACCATTGTATGTAATTTGCTAGATAGAGAGAAAGTTAGAGGACAAAGATGGAATGAAAAGTACAAAATGAAATGTACCATCATCAATTCCAATAGAACTTTTCCCACATACAGTCAAAACATATTTTTTCCCCATAAAAATGTGTGGAGTAGGAGAAGCCTCTAAAGAAGAGAACAAATCCTGAGAAGATGCCATATGGTGTGAAGAACCTAAATCTAGTAGCCATCTAGAAGAGTGTGGAGTAGTAGTTGCACATAGTGCATGATCATTTCCTATATCTTTACCATCTGAATTAAATGATGATGATGATGGAGATCTATGAGAAGTAGAAGGAATATCAATGGTGCTCTTCTAGATGTCAAATCTAAAGCCTATTTGGCATAGCCATCTAACTTCTTCTCATAGAAACATGACTCATCATGATTGGGATTATTACAATAGGCACACTTTGGTCTTTTTGGCTTTGTATTGTCTCCTTTAGGAGGAGGTGGGACTAATGTGATGTAAGGGCTAGAATCAATCTAAGACTCTATAGGATGTGACTTTTGTTTCTTCTCCTTCATCCCAAAAGATGGCCAAGATACCAATGCATAATTTTGTGAGCCTGTGAGAGAATCCAACTAAGAGAGACTAGCTTTCTCTTGAGTCAAATGATCACAAAAAATTTCAAATGATGGAATGGTAAATATAGTATCCAAATAATCTTTGGAAGAATAGAAGGTAGAAGAATTTTTTTGAAAGTTTCCATGAAGCTTAGAAAGAATTAGGTAAATTCACTCAGTCTCAGTCTTGGTTTTTCCACAACCCTGTAGTAAAGATCTCTATTATTTGAACTTCATCATGAAGTCCTCAATGGAAGAAAAAGAATTTGATACAAGAGAGGTAATCTCTACCTCAATCTAAAGTGCCCTGAACTCATTCACTATACCAAATAAGCATTCAAGCTTGGTTGACATGGCTAGAGGGGTATTGCGCCCATCAAGATGAAACTATAGACTGTCAGATACCTCTAAAGAGATCAACCCCATTGCCTCATCCATCTTGTTCCTATGCTACATGACCTAAAAAGGCCTTTGTAAAATAGGTTGCACTACCTCTTAATAAGACCACAATCCTTTTGACCAAGGAAGTCATATCATTAGGGACTTCTACGTAAGATAATTATGAGAGGTTAGAAGTTCTATAAAAGAAGAGATCTTGGCCATTGTTTTAGAAGGTATTGGATTATTTTTGAAAATGTTCTAGTTTACTAATGTAAATAATAGATACAATAATACAAAACACCTTCCACAATGAAAAACCAAACCCTAACTGCTAGAAGGAATTTGTATACAAGAAAAGAGCAAAAAAACTTCAGTTTGAGAATCACATGAACTTTTGAGAAATAAAGATGGAAATAAAAAATAATCTAGATAGGGCTTGTGAAGAGCTTTTTGACACTTCTTTTAGATCAGAAAATAAAGCTAAAATGAGCAAGTTATGCCCCACAAAAGATAGAGAGCATCATTTGACTTTAAGAAAAAAAAGGAAAAAAATTACAAAAAAACCTTCACCATCATCTTCATCTCTAAATAATCTTTTCGACGCTTCTTTTGGATCCAAAAACACCTCTTTATGCTCAAGTTAGAGCAAAAAGACTGCCAAGGCCTTCAGAAGGCTAAAACAAATTTTATTTTTTTTGAAAAAAAAAAAAAAGGGAGTACTAGCCCCAAACCCCCCATGTGATAGTAGGTTGGAGGTTGAACGAAGTAGTGGTGGAGGGTGGAGGGCTCTTCTAGAGGTGGAGGTGCTTAGGTGGTGCAAAATTGGTGGTAGGTGGGGCTACGACAAAGCGAAGGAGTGGAGGCCATTGCGATTAGTTGACCACATTTTTAAAACTTTTTAAATAAAAAACTGTGCACATCTACATCAATTTGCATGCCAGAGGTCGTACGACCTTGGTATGCAATTTTTTTTGCCTCCCTAATCAATGTTGTCCAAAACTGACAAATTTTATATGAAAATAAGGGTTTTGACATCTTCTAATTCCAACCATAAAGTTTGTTTGGCCTCAAAGTGCTCCAAATTTTAGAGACCCCACTATTTTTAGAGAAAAAAATACTTGAAATAAGACAAATGTATTCTATCAAGCCCTCATTCCTCTTTTTCTCTAAATAAGAGCAAACTATAGTAGCTTAGGTTCTAATATCATGTAGGATTTAAACAATACAAATCCACAAAACCTGAAGGACATCTACATGAAAGAACTTGTCACAGAGAAGAAAAGACAAATAAGAGAAAGTTTTTTTTTGTAAAAATATGGAAAATTATATTATTAGACTGAAAAGATGAGATATATTTACAAAAGATCAATTCTTATAGAAGGAGATCAAAAAACCTAAAAGGGAAACTCAAAGAGATAAATGACATTTAATAATTACTAATGAATTATTAAATGGAAATGCAAGTGCATAAAGGGAAATCTTAAGAAGGGAGTAAAGTTAATTTAATAAATGAAATGAAATTAACCTTTTACTCTAACATATTTAAAAATGATGATTGAAATGTTTCTAAAAGTTAAATATGATACATTTCAAATGTTCAAAATATATAAGGAAAGAGTTGAGAAGGCAATGTTGGAATACTTTAGAAGAATTGAGGGGGGGTGAATTAGTTTTAGATTAAGGTAAAAATAGGTTTTGAAGGGGCCCCAAAACCCTTTACATAAAAAAGAAAGATATACCATGAAGCTCTACCAGGTTTTAAGTGGACTTGAAACAAGCAATACAATTAAATCAGGTCAAGCAAGGACCTAAAACCAATAGAAGTGATCAGAAAGAGAAACCAACGAGGACACTGGAACTTGGAAAAATAGACTGGAAAGCAAGGTGACCTGAGAAGCCTCCTAGACTAGGAAAATCACCAAGGATTGCTAATCAAATTTGTTCTTCTAGTTACAAATTCCTTAGAAACGTTCTTTCTCCAGCACTTATCTTGAAATAGGAGAAACTCAGACTTTTGTTATCTAACAAAATCCTAACAATATCCAGATTATAAATACTGTTCAGCCCCCTAATATACCAAGTAATGATTTTCATATCTTTTTTTAGGGGTAAAATCTAGAATAGTAACCTGCCTACCATCAACAATATTCTGCATACTTTCTAACTCTCTGGTTTTCTTAGTGGTTCTTCTTCCAAATTTTTTTGGACGACCAACATCCGATTTCACCTTGGACTGTTGTTCTGCTCTTTTTCCAGATTTATCCAGAGTAGAAGCAAGAGAATTTATCTTGGTTTGCTAGACCATTTTGCTACTTCTAGTCTCTACCCCTTTAGTAATGCTCTTAGTATCAGCTCTTTTTCTTTGGTTTGGTTTATGCTTTGAGTTGTCTCCTTTTTCAATCGCAACATCTAAGGGGGGAGGTTCATCTAAAGGAAGGTCATAATCAGTCTGAGATAAAATCTAGAACTCCTTGGACTGAGAAACAGGAAGATCACCCATCTCTGATTGATTTCCATCTTCAGCCAAGAATTCACCTTCCTCTAGCATGGATTTATCATCTAAATCTCTCCTTTGATCTTCTATCATTTGATAAATAACAATTTGTTTTGATAAATCAGCCAGATCATCTATTCTTTGCTTAGGCATTATGGTATTAGATTGAAAAACATGTCCTTCTTCCTCAAAGATTTCTTTCTCAAATGAAGGCTCTTTATCCACCTTTACATGTGATGATTTAGAATCTTCTTTGGGTTTCCATACTTTCTTTTGCTGGATCTTGGTCTTTTTCCAATCTGGAACACTGTTAAGATGCTTTCTACTTTTGGAAGGACAATATTTAACTAGATGCCCCTGTTTCTTGCAAGCATAGAAAAGTTAGGAAAATATTCAAAAATAATTTCTTGAGTCTTTTTACCAAATTTGGAAATTAGTTCCACCTTGTCTGGGAGATGATTCAGGTTAGCCACTTTAACATAAAGTCTAGTACTTTGAAGTTTGGTTTTGGAAACTGTAGCATTATCTAGTGCCACTAATTCACCAAAAGAATTGGCAATACCTTTGAAAATGTCCTCATGCCAGAATTCTAAAGGGAGACCAAGAAGTCTAGCCCAAATGGGGGTGGTTAAGAAAAAAGAATATGAAAGATCCATGTTAGGCTCCCATTTTTTAATTGTGAGAGAACATTTACCAAAAGACCATGGTCCCCCACAAAGAACCATATTCATATCTTCAATGTAATTGAAAACATAAGTGAAGAAACCATTCAACATTGGGGCAATATCAACTTCTCCTCGAATAATCCATTTCCTTTTAACCATTTTTCTAAGAGATTCAAGAACTGGTCTTGCTCCTAAAAATTTACCCACTAGGGTGAAATCCAGGGAGGACACAGAAAAATCAACTAAAGGATTTGGAATAAAAACTTGAAACTCACCTTTCTCCCAGCAAGACTTAGCAATCAACGGTAGGAAAAGAGGTTTTCCTATAGGTTTCTTTCCAAAAAGAGAAGACCAGGGTTTCAGTCCTTCTGAAGACATTTCCTTGTTAGAGTCAGCAACATCTTCTCCTTCCTGAGATCCTGTCCTGGCCCATGAAAAAAATCCAATTGGGGGACATGAACCCCACAAAAAGGACCAGATTCGCATAGCATCTTTCCAGTTTCCACGTTGACCAGAGAGTTTGACCCAAAATTCTTCTCAGAACCCCCAACATATCCTCAAAGGATAGAACATCCTGCCAAACTCTCTCTGACTAGTTTCCTGCCTGCCTGTGAACCAGAAATTTTAAATTTTGATTGAGCACAAGAAGGATCAGAATCACACAAGAAGGATCAGAATCACACAAGATCTTTCTATTATCCACAATAGCCAAGGATTTTTTCCCAGCATTCTTCTCAGAACCCCTTCCAATGCTTGGAGGGTCGATTCCTCTTGCCAAATACTCTCCAACCAAATTCCCTCCTACCCCACAAAAAGGACCAAATTCGTGCAACTTCTTTCCAATATCCATTTCGGCCAGAGAATTTGATCCCAACAGATCCTCTAAGGACAGAACATCCTTCTAGATTCTCTCTGACCAGTTTCTCGCCTACCTACGAACCAGATTTTTCAAATTTTGATTGAGCACAAAAAGAATCAGATGCACACAAGATCTTTCCATTTTCCACGTCGGCCAAGGATTCAGTCCCAACATTTGTCTCAGAACCCCATCTAGCGTCTGGGGGGTCAGTTCCTCCTGCTAGATTCTCTTTGACCAGATTCCCACCTACCAGTGACCTAGCCAATTCAAATTCTGAAAGAGGAATCCTAGAATCTAACCAATCCTCCATTCTTCATTTAAATTTATTAACCCTTGGCTGTAAGCACTCCAGGAAAGAAGCCACACTATTTCACAGGGGGGGGGGTGAATTAGTTATCTAAGGTCCAGATGTATAAATAAAACTTTTCACATCTTTAGTGAACTCATAAAACATTTATCTTCATGCATGCATCCATAAGATTATGTAATTACTTAAAACTTGTAGGTTACTGTCAAATCAACTTGTAGAAATGTAAACATGAAACATAATAGATTCATCAACACACTTGACACAATGGTTTACATGGAAACCCAATTTGGGGAAAAACACCAGTAACATGCTACCTTTTTTCACTCTTCTGAAGTGATGCTCCATCAAAGGCCAACCTTGTTAAAGGCTATAATACACACTATTAAATGTGACCTTGTTAAAGGATTTCAATCACCCTATTAGGAGTGAGCCTTACTAGAGGACTTTAGACCATTCACTTGGAATGTCACCTAGTTAAAGGATTTACAAATGATTATTAGGTCAACCTTAATCCAAAGGATTTACCCTAGACTGACACAATTATTAGAGAGAAATAGTAAGGCTTGATCCACTAATAACATACAACTCCATTTGTAGATTATAGATCTTTGTTTTAGTCCTCGAGTCTGCTTGGCTTTCACATTTTTTTAGCTTTGATAGCTTTTTCACCCTTCAAGCACTCACACCCTTAAGCCTTCTTGCTTAACATTCCATTGCAGATTCTTCACTTAGGTCACTTCATGAAGAAAAACCCTTGACTCCTTGTCTTCTTTAGGTTCTCACATATGAAAACCTTTTCTTTTGACTAGTCATTCCTATAAATAAAAAATTAATATCTTTGCCGCTCATTTTCCATCGTCCAATTTAGGGTTAGGATAGATTAGGTAGGATACAATGAATCTACTCCTTATTCCATATTTTTTTAGAAACTTTTTCTTGAATCCTCTTTTAATTTTCCTAAAAATGGTTTACCTTGGATTTTGTGCCACTAGCTCATCAATCCTATCTTCCATCTAGTTCACACAATCCAAGAAAACAAACTTGTTGGTTCAGATCCATCAAATTCATGATCTTTTAAATAATGCAACCACTTGGCATTATCTTGCTTCTAATGCTTAGCACATACTACATTGCTTGACATCCTATGTGAAATTACTCGGCATGAACTAAAGTTTACTAGTGCTCGACATTAACTAAACTTTACTCAGCATCCACTATTTTGATCGGCATACACTAGAATAAACTTTTACTTGGCTCCAATTGATTTTATGCTTGGCTTGCATTGACTTTACTTAGCACCTACTATCCACTTGGTCAAGCTTGGTAGACAACCTTTGTTTAATTTTTTCTTCTAAACTTTCTTAGTGTAACCAGCTTTTGTAACCTTAAGTAGATTATCAATACATCACGTTGTCACTGTCTCAACTAATTCTTGTACTTTTTTACATAATCATAACTCAACCTTTCCTTTAGGTGCTATTGTTACATCTTTTGATCAAATCCTCTTTGTCAATCAAATAAGTGATAGTACTTAAATCATGTAAGTAGTTGTCTTACAAGCAAATAGCAGGTTTGAAATCAGTGACAAAATAATTATTGAAACATATTGATCATACTTGTATGTTCTCAAAAATCTCCCTCTTTGGCATTGATGGCAAACTAAACTGATCAACCAAACTGACTAGTTTAAAACATTATGACGATACCAAAAAGAAAATAATTCCTTGTATTGAAATCTCTCCCTTTATTAACAACTTCCATCTTCTAAATAGCTTACAAAACTCTTCCTTATAACTCCCTCTAAATTACTTCTTATATCTCCCTCTTACTAGGTAGATGTTAGGATTTCTCCCTTTTTGTTCTCCAGAATAACTGTCTCTATCTTTCTTGTATTTCCCTTGATCAAAAATTATCTCCCTCTAAGATCCATTTTAATTCATTATTGTATTTCTCCCTCTGATCAGTAAATCTCTCCCTTTTTGACATCAATGCCAAAGACTTGTCATCTTAACATGAAGATATGGACTTCTTCAATTTCTCTCTCTGTCACCTTACTTGTGATTTATTTGAAGTTTTAGTTGTTTGATTACATTAGGAAACTCCTAAAGTAAGATCCTCTACATCAATGTGTAACATATGAACATCATCTTGTTTGATGTAGGACACTCCTTTTGTTACTTAGATAGCTTTTGATGGGGGTATCACCTCTAGTTTACCACTAAGATACTCATGAACATACTTAGGTAATGCTTTTGTGAAATTATCAACAATTTTCTCTTTTGTATTAATATATTCCATCTTCACCTCTTTATCTTGAACTAATTCTCTCAAGTAATGATACTTGATTGCAATTTTCTTATTCTTTGTGTGCATCACAAGATTCTTTTATATATTGATAGCACTTGTATTATCACAATAAAGTGTTACTGGTTATGTGATGTCTTCCTTCATACCTTTGAGTAATTGTTTGATCTATACAATGTTTGTACACTTTACAACAACAACATATTTCATTTGAAAAATAGATTGTGAGGTGCAATTTTGTTTCTTGCTAGTCCATGTAACCAAACTCTCACCTAAGAAAAATGCTCCTCCCTTTGTGCTCTTTGTGTCATCAATGTTTCCAACCCAATCAACATTGGTATAGGCTCTTAATTCAAATTTCTCATTTTTCTTATAGTATAGACCAAACTCCTCTATTCCTTTTAGATATCTCATTATTCTCTTTATAGCCATCAAGTGATTCTCCCTAGGATTAGCAACGAATCTTGCAACTATCCCTACATATAATGCAATGTTAGGTCTTCTATGTACTACATATTGTAATATGCCAATCATAGACCTGTACAATGTTTGATTCACCTCAGTTTAATCATCATTCTTTGAAAACTTGTATTCTATCAACATAGGTGTACTTACTAGTTTAGAATCCTCCAATCCAAAAGTTTTCAATATTTCCTTGTCATATCTTGATTGAGTGATGTATATACCATATTTTATTTAATAAGAATTTGATCTCTCCAAACATATATATCTCAAATTATTACTTCATTTCATTTGCAAAAGCCTTACATAAAGCATATTGACCTCCAAATATAATATCATCAATAAAAATTTTAGATAACAAAATACCTTTGCCTTTCTCCGTCTTCAAGTACAGATTGATGTTATCATCAATCCTTTCAAATCCAATCTTCACAAGATAATTATGAAGTCTCCCATACCATGCTCTTGGTGCTTGTTTCAAACCATATAGAGCTTTGTGTAATCTATATACTATGTTCTTATTGTTAACATCAACAAATCCTTCTAGCTATTCTATGTAATTCAGAAATGTAGATTTAATGCCCATTTTATAAATTTTGAAACCTTTGTATGCAAAATAAGCAATTAAAGTTCTTACTCCTTCCAATCTAGAAACATGAGCAAATGTGTCTCCATAGTCAATTCCTTCTTCTTGTGCATATCCTTTGCAAACTAATCTTACCTTGTTCCTTGTGACTTCACCATTTTCATATAACTTGTTTCCAAATACCCACTTAGTGCCAATTACATTTTTGTCTTCTGGTCTAGGAACTAGAGTCCATGTCATGTTTTTCTCAATTTTTTCAATCTCTTCTTCCATGGCTTTAGTCCAGTCTACATCTTCTAAGGCATCTCTTACTGATTTTGGGTTCTTTCACACTTTAGTAAAAATGTATCATTTCTCAATCTATTTCTTGTCATTGGTCTAGCATCCTTATCTCTAATAATTTGTGTAGTAGGATGATGGAGACACAGCCCAAGCACAGAATGGACACAACATGAAAAGGAAAATTGTATTAACTGTGAAAATAAGCTAGTACATTCAGT
This sequence comes from Cupressus sempervirens, assembly GCA_028749045.1. NCBI lineage: Eukaryota > Viridiplantae > Streptophyta > Pinopsida > Cupressales > Cupressaceae > Cupressus > Cupressus sempervirens. The sequence goes on from CM053787.1 coordinate 527,246,768, forward strand.
ACAGAGAAAATAGACTTCAAAACATGCCCTAAGGGTTTACAATAGCACAAAATTGGAGATAATTTCTCCTTTTGGTACCTCCTCTCAAATTCCACTCTGAACTGCCTTTGACAATGCCAGAAATGTCCTTAAATAGACCCCAGAGGATTAAGGACTAGGAATACATTCTAGAAAGTGCTAGTAGGCATCCACCGACCAAGTAAAAGGCTCCAGAAGCTGCGTTAGAAGTTGGTACAAATCTAGAAGAATCCAAAAATGGTAATCAAACTTTCGGGAGGCATAAATTTTGAACCGTAGCTCCAATTGACGAACCGTTTACATTTTCAAAAAGCTCTCGAAGCGCTCTATAGCCCTATGGACCAGCTTTTCTTGTCCCTCATTTTTTGGCACTTTTTGAGGTCATTTAATGCCCCTAACCTGACTTTGAAGCATTCTTAGGAGGTCTCCAAAAATCAAAAAACTGCAATAACTTTCAAACCGTGGGGCCTTTTGACCTGATTCTTTTTTTGGAATGATCTAAATTACAATTACATTAATCTAGCCAATTTACACCTTCTAGTTCACCAAAATGATGGCTCAATTACAAACTCCTATTTTTTGGCATTTACACGTATCCCAAGGTGTTCAAATACTCTATCCTAGAGCACTAATAGTGGAACTATGAGAGTTGGAACCTTTATTTGACCCAAATGGGTATCCAGAAATGAAAAAAACATGAAACAAAAACTAAGTCTAAGTACATTTTTTTGGGTGACACAAGGTTGCCCTTATACCTCTAGATGCTCCTGCATCAGACACCTAGGGTAGATTGAAAAGTGACCTTGTCACTTTATGAATGGTAGAGGAAATCCCAAATGGGAAACCTTAGCTGTTGAAATCCAAGTTGAGTCCTCTATCGACCGTCCTTTTCACTTGACCAAATACTCTTCATACTGCCTATTTCTGGTACTCCTACCCACACAATGATCTAGAATGTCTTCTATCTCCTCCTTCTTAGAAGCAAGAATTGGACATGGCTTTAACATCAGTTCCTCATCTGCACCATCATCATGATACTCTATTAAATCTGCAATGTTGAAAATAGGAGAAATGTGAATACCGTCTGGCAACTCCACCTCATATGCATTTCCTGAGTCATGTTTCTTTAGAATTTTGCAGGGACCAAATTTCTTCATTTTTAGCTTGTTGTAAGTACTGGCTGAAAATTTTTCTTTTCGTAAGTGTACCATGACTAGATCCCCTACTTGGAATTCCTTATGTCTCCTCCTTTGATCAGCCCTAGCTTTATACTCTTGATTCATCTTGGTAATGTGTGCTTGAACCTCCTCATGTAGACGCTTGATATGTTCAACAAATTCTTCAACTTCAACACTTGTCCTCTCCCCTTGCTCTATCTTCCTCAATTTTGGCGCAGTCCTTGGGCTACTTCCATATACAATTTGGAATGGTGATCTACTAGTACTCCTATTTACAGTGTTATTGTAAGCAAACTTGGCCTGTGGTAGAATCGAATCCCACCCCTTGGGCTTATCCCCAACTAAACATCTCAGCAAATTGCCCAGACTTCTATTTACCACTTCTGTTTGGCCGTCAGTTTGTGGGTGATGTGTGGAACTAAATTTCAAGTCTGTTCTCAACTTTTTCCGCAATGTTCTCCAGAAATACCCTACAAATTTAGTATCTCTATCAGAAACTATACTCCTTGGAAGACCATGTAGTCTTACCACCTCTCTGAAAAACAAGTCTGCAATATGGACAACATCATGAGTTTTGTGGCATGGAATGAAATGTGCCATTTTGGAAAACCTATCAACCACCACAAATACTGAGTCATTACCCCTTTGTGTCCTCGATAATCCAAGAACAAAATTCATACTTATGTCCTCCCATGGCTTTGATGAAACAGGAAATGACTGATATAGTCCAGTATTGTGGCTAAATCCCTTGGCAACTTGACAAACCTGGCAACTCTGTACAAACTTCTTCACATCTTGTGAAATATGAGGCCAAAAATAATGTTCTCTAAGAATGGCAATGGTCTTATCTCAACCAAAATGTCTTGCCATCCCTCCACTGTGTTTCTCTTTAATTAGATTTTCCCTCATAGAACTGTTTGGAATGCACAATTGGCTGTCCTTGAATAACATACCATCCTGAATCAGATAGTCTAACCACTTAGTTCTATCTACAACAATAGGCTCTTTACAAGTTTTCCATGCTTTAGCAAAATCAGGATCTTCAGGGTACAGATTCTTGAGTTCATCAAACCCAACTACTTCAACCTGCATTACTGTAAGCAACAACTATCTCCTGCTTAGTGCATCTGCAACCCTGTTAGATTTTCCACTTCTATGTTTGAACACAAATGTATAGCTCTGCAAGAACTCTACCCACTTCATATGCCTCTGATTCAATTTACCTTGGCTATTTAGGTACTATAATGCCTGATGATTAGTATACAAAACAAATTCTTTTGGCAATAAATAATGCCTCCATTTCTTTTAGGCTTGAACTATTGCATATAACTCTTGATCATAAACATAATACTTCTTCTTTGCATCATTCAATTTTTCACTAAAATATGCAATAGGCTTACCTTTTTGGCTTAATATAGCCCCAATAGCACTACCACTAGCATCACAATCCACCTGGAACACCTTTCTAAAATTTGGAAGTGCCAACACAGGTTGTTCTGTCACCTTATTCTTCAGCATTTCAAAACTTCTCGTATCTGCTACAGTCCATTTGAACTCTTTTCTATCCCCTCTTATTGTGTCAATTAGGGGTGCACATATGCCACTGAAATTCTTAATAAACTTCCTGTAAAAACTAACCAGACCATGAAATGATCTTACCTCAGTAGCAGAACTTGGAGTAGGCCATTCCAAGATGGCTTTTACCTTCTCTGGATCCATTTTAAGACCTTCAGGTGATATAAAAAACCCCAAATAGACTAACTCCCTTTTTTCAAAGATACACTTCTTCAAATTAATTAACAGTTTCTCTTCCCTTAACCTTTCAAGGAAACTACGAATATGCAATAAATGTTCTTCGAAAGTCTTGCTGAAAATTAAAATATCATCCAAATAGACAATAACAAATTTTCCCAAGAACTTCTTAAGTACCTCATTCATAAGCCTCATGAAGGTGCTTGGGGCGTTCGTCAATCCAAAGGGCATGACTAACCACTCATAAAGACCCTTCTTAGTCTTGAAGGCTATTTTCCACTAATCTCCTTCTCGAATCTCTATCTAGTGATAACCACTCTTGAGATCTATCTTTGTGAAGTACTGAACTCCACTCAAGCAGTCCATAAGATCATCCATTCTTGGCAAAGGAAATCGATATTTGATGGTTATCCTATTTATAGCTCGAGAGTCTGTACACATCCTCCACTCTCCATCCTTCTTTGGTGATAGTACTGCAGGTACTGCACATGGACTCAAGCTCTCCCAAATCAAGCCCTTCCTCAATAGTTCTTGAACTTGTCTATTTAGCTCCTCAGTCTTAGTAGGAGTCATCCTATGAGCAGCCTTGTTAGGCAAACTAGCTCCTGGGATTAAATCTATCTGATGACTGATTTGCCTTACTAGTGGCAATCCTTCTAGAACATTATCAAAGATAATATCTCCAAACTCCCCTACTAAATCTAAAACTTCAAGTGGTATTTCACCACTACCTTCTTTATCTTTCTTAGGAATCAAAGCATAGCACATACGCTGATGTTTCATTCCATCTAAAAACTTTCTCCCATCAACAAGACAAATCCTAGCACTGCTACATACCTTTTCACCTTCCTTTTTCATGGGCTTCAATTTGCGGGAAACTCCATCATTTGTTAGAGAGTATGTGTTTGCATGACCATCATGTACTACATGTCTATCAAACTGCCATGGTCTACCCAACAATAGATGGCAAACATCCATTAGAATAACATCACAGAGAACTTCATCATGGTAACTCCCAATTTTGAATTTCACTAGATATTGTTCACTTACCAGGATCTTATAATCATCTTTCACCCAAGCAATCCGATAGGGCTGGGGGTGTTTCTCCCTCTTGAGCTTCAGCTTAGAGACCATCTCCTCTGACACCAAGTTGTTAGTGCTACCACCATCAATGATCACATCACAACATTTTTCCTCACATTTGCACCTGGTATGAAATAAACTCCTCCTTTGTCTTGGTTCAATCTCACCACTTAGTAGGATCCTTTCATTCACTAAAGTCTCTCCTCTTTCTGCATCCTCTGAATGTGATGACTATACATCCTCATCCACATGAGCAACCCTAGCTTGACCCTCAGCTCTCCTATCTGTCCTTCCTTGTCGTTGAGGGCATTCAAAGGCATGATGGCCTTCTTTATTACAATAGAAACAAGTACCACGGAAGCCTCCTCTTCCTTTTCCATGTCCTCTACCTCTTCCTCTCTGATTTCCAAAGTCTTGATCACAGGAGCGGTTGAAACCCTCATTCCTCTGGTTCCTGGTAGTACCCACATCTTCATTTTTCTTTTGGGTTTCATTTCGGCCTCCAGATGACCTACCGCTTCCCCTTCCTCCTTGATCACGCCCTCTTTTTCTCCCTTCAAACCTTTTATTCAGCTTCTCCTCGACTCATAGGGAAAACTAGTATGCCTCTTCAATGCTGGTATTCTTACCAAACTTAATTCCTCCTCGATGCTAGGTCGCAACCCACTGATATAACGAGCAACCTTCTCCTTATTTGCTTCTACATGCCCTGCTCTAATCAAAAGTCCATAAAAATATGTATATTCTTGGACTGATCTTCCTGCTTGCTTTAGCCCATGCATCTTCTTAAACAAATCAAGCTCGTAGTCCACAGGAATGAACTGCTTCTTCAATTTGTCCACCATGCGATCCCACCTTGTGATCTTCTCCTTTCCTCTTCTGTTTCTTTCCAATTGAACCTCTTGCCACTAGATTTTGGCATGGCCTTTGCAAACTTAACCCTATCTGGGTCCCTAATATCCTCATACTCAAAGTATTCTTCCAGTTCATTAATCCAATCGATCAACTCATCTGGTTTCAAATTTCCTGAAAATACACCCACATCAATTGTAGGTCTTTTCCCAAACTTAGTAATGGCCCTAAAAAGCCTTTCCTCTACTTTATTTAGAACTTCCCTATCAAATTCCCCTTCTGGTCCAATTTCTTCTTCTTCATTGTCATCCTTACTGTCGTCACCTGCGGAAACATTTGTTCCTCTATGGAGCTCCTCCTGCAATGCTTGTACCTATCTTTGGAGAGCTCTAACCTCCTCAGGATTAAAAGCTCCAACCCTTCCACCATGCTCTCTTCGTGGAGGCATCTTCTTAACTCAAACCCACAACCACACACTCTTGGTGCAAACTGCCTCACAGTCGGCGCTCTGTCTACACACTCATGAAAACCAGCTCTGATACCACTTGATGGAGACACAACCCAAGCACATAATAGACACAAAAGGAAAATGGAAATTGTATTAGCTGTGAAAATAAGCTAGTACATTCAGTACAGAGAAAATAGACTTCAAAACATGCCCTAAGGGCTTACAATAGCACAAAACTGAAGATAATTTCTCCTTTTGGTACCTCCTCTCAAATTCCACTCCGAACTGCCTTTTACAATACCAAAAATATCCTTAAATAGACCTCGAAGGGTTAAGGACTAGGAATACATTCTAGAAAGTGCTAGTAGGCATCCAATGACCAAGTAGAAGGCTCCAGAAGCTGTGTTAGAAGTTGGTGCAAAGCTAGAAGAATCCAAAAATGGTAACTGAACTTCCGAGAGGCATAACTTTTGAACTGTAGCTCCGATTGACGAACCGTTTACATTTCCAGAAAGCTCTCAAAGCGCTCTATAGCCCATTGGACCAGCTTCACTCATCCCCCATTTTTTGGCCCTTTTAGAGGTCATTTAATGCCCCTAACCTAACTTTGAAGCATTCTTAGGAGGTCTCCAGAAATCAAAAAACTGCAATAACTTTCAAACCGTGGGGCCTTTTGACTTGATTCTTTTTCTGGAATGCTCTAAATTACAATTACATTCATCCAACCAATTTACACCTTCTAGTTCACCAAAATGATGGCTCAATTACAAACTCCTATTTTTTTGACATTTACACGTATCCCAAGGTGTTCAAATACTCTATCCTAAAACACTAATAGTGGAACTATGAGAGTTGGAACCTTTATTTGACCCAAATGGGTATCCAAAAATGAAAACACATGAAACAAAAACTAAGTCTAAGTACATTTTTTTGGGTGACATAGGATTGCCCTTATACCTCTGGATGCTCCTGCATCATAGGATGATGTCTCTTGACATATTTGGACAATCTTGGTTCAGCTCTAGTTTCTTCAATTTGTCTTTCAGATTCAGAGTCACTTTGTACACCTTTGTCAAGTAGCTTAGCATCTCTTTCATGTACACTAATCTTAGAATCAAAATGTGCATCAACTTCATTCTGTAACTTGGCATCTAAATGTAGCTCAATTCCTAAATGTAGCTTGACATTCATAGTATGTGACTCGACAGTCATTGAAACTTGCTATTGGTTTGTAGCTTGATTTGCAGTATCTATTTCAGTAGACATTCCTTTATAAGAGTATACAAATGATTTATATTCTTCTGATTCTTTCATAGGTTCAGCCTCATGTACTTCTATAGATTCATCAAAATTTACATTTTCACTTTCCACAACTTTGTTAGTGTTAGTAATTAAACACTTATAGGCTTTACTTTTTGTAGAATATCCTATGAATATGCCTTCTTCACTTTTTGCATCTAGTTTACCATTCTTAAGTCTTTAAGAATGTAACACTTGCTTCCAAATACCGTAAAGTATTTTACATTGGGTGAGTATCCATACCATAGTTCAAAAGTTGTTGAATGAGTACCATTCTTGACTTGCATAGAATTCAAGGTATAGACAGTTGTACTTATAAATTCTCTCTAGAATTTCAAAGAACCATTTTTCTCCATCATGAGTGTTCTAGCATAGTCCATTATAGACTTGTTTCTTCTTTCAACTATTCCATTTTGTAGAGGTGTTCTAGAGGTAGATGTCTATCTTTTGATTCCTCAATCATTATAGAACATCTCAAATTTATTTGATGTAAATTCTCCTCCTCTATTAGATCAAACTTTTACCTGTTTCCTTCTCAACTCTTGCTAAGTACCACTTAGACATTTGAAAGCATCAAATTTCTATTTTAGAAACATAATTGTCATCATTGTAGAATAGTCATCAACAAACAACATAATTTACTTATCTTCTTTGTAGCTTTTCACTTCAAGTGGTCCACTCAAGTCAATATGAACAATCTCTAGTATACCTTTAGAGGTATGAGTTTTACTCTTAAAACTTGACTTTTTCATTTTTCCTAACTGACATTGTTTTCATATTATATTATTAGCCTTATTCAACTTAGGCAAACCTCTAACTTTTCTCATGTTACTGATACTAACCAAGTTATCAAAATTAACATGACATAACCTTTTGTGCCATAGCCATACATCATCAAATTTTACAACTATTCAAGTAGCATATTGTATATCAAGATAGAATAAATTACTTATAGTTTGATAACCATTTCCAATTAGTTTTCCATTAGTGTCATATATCTTAGCAATCTTTTTTACAAACTCAACCTTACATCTTGAATTATTCAGTTGTGACACACGCAAAAAATTATAGTTAAATCCTTCAACATAGTAAGCATTGTCACATAAAATCTTATTTGTGAGTTTGATAGAACCTTTTCCTTTTATGAAACATGGTGCATCATTAAAAAATCTTACACTATTTCCATCATAAAAATTTAGGGTAACGAACTTACTTTTGTCTCTAGTCATGTGATGTGAACGTCCAGTATCAATGATCCATCTATCATTCTTGTTCACACAAGTCACAAGTGGAGTTGCTTCATTTTTATCAAATTCATCCTTCATTGCAACATACACCACTTCATCATCATGTTCATCTAATTCATTTTTTGTTTATTCTTCAACAATGTAGCATGACTTTTTTCCTTTGTCTTTGTAGTCCTTGCTATCTTCATCTCTTCTACTTTTGTGCTTGTCACCACCTCTGTAGTTCTTCTTCTCTAGACATCTAGCAGCAATATGACCAACCTCATTGTAATTGAAACAAATGATAGGTAATTTACATTTGAACTTGCCTTTACCTTTGTGTAATCTTCTTGCCAATAGTGCTTTAAGCTATTCTACATCCTCCTCACCTATATCACTTTTTCTAGACACATACTTTATCTATATTTCTTCTTCTTCTCATCAGGTTCCCTCAATGACACCTTAGCTTTGAAAGTAGATTCAATATTTTTAGGTTTGTAATTATTAAAATTAGATAGTTCAAAAGTAGTGAGTCTACCTACCAGACCTTCAAGTGATAGATTACTCCCTAGTATACATCTCAGTTCTTGAATTGGAGAAACTCTAATAGCATATATAGGCAACCATGTCCTCAAAACTTTTCTTAGTACAATATCATCATCTATTTTACCATTAGCTCCTCCTATTGCATTAGAAACTTCTTTTATCCTTGCAACATAATGATCAATATTTTCACCTTCTTCCATTCTCATATCATCAAACTTACCTTTGAGACTTTCAACTTTGGATCTAAAAACATTAGTGTCTCCTCCATAGATGGCGGTTAGGGCATCCCACATTTTCTTTGCACTGTCAAGACCTTTGATATCATCATATTCTACATAGCTTAGGGTTGAGGCAATCTCAAGCATTGCTTGGTTATGTTCTTTCTTCTTTTTCATATGCTTAGTTGTTGGGTCTCTAGCAAGATTAACATGCTTAGTAGTAATGGTAGATTGTGCATGATCTCCAAGTCCTCCAAGGTGTAGCTTCATCAAACTTTTCCATGCAAGAAAGTTATCTCTATTAAGCTTAGTTACTTCACTTTTTGACATCTTGATCTTTGTGCTTCTAGTACCTTCAAACTAGTCCTCTTAAGTAGATGGCTTTGATACAAATTGTTGGAATACTTTGAAATAACTAAGAGGGGGGTGAATTAGTTATCTAAGGTCCAGATGTATAAATAAAACTTTTCACAGTTTTATTGAACCCATACAATATTTATCTTCATGCATGCATCCATAAAGATTATGCAATCACTTAAAACTTGTAGGTTACTATTAAATCAACTTGCAGAAATATAAACATGAAACATAATAGATTCATCAACACACTTGACACAATGATTTACATGGAAACCTAATTTGGTAAAAACCACTAGTAACATGCTATATTTTTTCACTCTTCTAAAATGATGCCCTATGAAAGGCCAACCCTATTAAAGGTTATAATACACACTGTTAGATGTGACCCTGCTAAAGGATTTCAATCACCCTGTTAGGAGTGAGCCCTGTTAGAGGACTTTAGACCATTCACTTGGAATGTCACTTAGTTAAAGGATTTACAAATGACTGTTAAGTCAACCTTAATCCAAAGGATTTACCTTAGTCTGATACAATTATTAGAGAGAAAAAATAAGGCTTCATATGATAATAACTTACAACTCCATTTGCAGATTATAGATCTCTGTTTTAGTCCCCCTACATTCTACTTGGCATTTACACTTTTAAGCTCTAATAGCTTGTTCACCCTTCAAGCATTCATACCCTTAAGAATTATTACTTAACATGCCATTATAAACTCTTCACTTAGGTCACTTGATGAAGAAAACCCTTGACTCCTTGTCTTTCTTAGGTTCTCACATATAACAACCTTTGCTTCTGACTAGTCATTCCTATAAATAAGAAATTAAGATCTTTTGTCGCTCATTCTCCATCATCTAATTTAGGGTTAGGATAGATTAGGTAGGATACAATGAATCTAACCCTTATTCCATATCTCTTCTAGAAAATTCTCCTTGAATCCTCTTTGAATTTGTCTAAAAAAGGTTTACCTTGAATTCTGTACCACCAGCTCATCAATCTTATCTTCCACTTGGTTCACACAATCCAAGAAAACAAACTTGTTAGCTCAGATCTATCAAATTCACAATCTTTTAAATAATGCAACCACTCGACATTATCTTGCTTCTGATGCTTGGCACATACTACATTGCTTGGCATCCTCTATGAAATTACTAGGCACAAACTAAAGTTTACCAGTGCCACGAACTAAAGTTTACTGGTGCTTAGCATCAACTAAACTTCACTAGGCATCCACTATTTTTTCTTGACATACACTAGAATAAAATTTTACTCAACTCCAACTAATTTTATGATCAGCTTGCACTGACTTTTCTTGACACCTACTATCCACTCGGTCAAGCTTGGTAAACAAAATTTGTTTAACTTGTTCTTCTAAACTTTTTTAGTGTAACACGATTTTGTAACCTTAAGTAGATTATCAATAAATCATGTTATCACTATCTCAACTAATTCTTGTACTTCTTTACATAATCATAACTCAACCTTTTCTCTAGGTGCTATTATTACATCTTTTGATCAAATCCTCTTCATCAATCAAATAAGTGATAGTACTTAAATCATATAAGTAGTTGTCTTACTAGCAAATAAAAGGTTTGACATCAACAAAACAATGATTGAAACATATTGATCATACTTGTATGTTCTCAAAAATCTCCCTCTTTTACTATTTTCAATCTATTCTCAATAGGGAATTGATAAGAATTTGAAATGTTTAAGATCTGATAGAGGTGGTTCATTCATGTTTGATTAGTTTACTAACTTTTGTATTGAGCATAGAATTAAAAAGAAAGTATCACTAGCTAGAGCACCACAACATAATGATATTACAGAGAGAAGAAACAAATCTATCATTGATTGTGCTAGAACACTATTAATTGAGAAATGAGTTGCAAAAATTTTATGTAAAGAAGCTTTAAGTAATGTAGTTTACTCCCTTAACTGAGTTCAGTTGAAGAAAGATAAGAATGATGAATAAAGCAAGAAAGAACTTGAAGAATAAAATACATTTATAATATACAAGAAGGATTACCTAATACTTTATCACATCATCAACTTGAGTCACATGAGAGGATCACTGAACAACAACAAAGAGCTATTGAGCAACAACTTGTAGTACCTAAGCCACAACCCGAGCACACTAAATAGAATGTTAAGCCCCAATTGAGTGCAAAAATTGTTGGAGAATGTAGAACTGATCCTATCTTAGAAAATTATATTAGAAGGCACCATTCACACAATTAGATAATTGGAGACAAGAGTGTCGGAGTCATGAAAAGACATAAGTTGAAAGATATAATATAAGTTTGATTTCTCAATTTGAGCCCAGAGTTGTAAAAAGTGCTCTTGAAGATGAAGATTGGATCAATGTAATGAATGAAGAGATAGATCATATTGAGAAGAATAACACATGGACATTGGTACTGAGACCTAAGGAAAAAAATGTGATTGGACTAAAATGGATTTTGAGGAACAAGTTAAATAAGAAAGGAGAAGTTGTAAAAAAGAAAGAAAGATTGGTATGTAAAGGTTATGCACAAGAAGAAGGAATTGACTATGGAGAAACCTTTTCCCCTATTGCAATATTGGATAGAGTAAGAACACTACTTACACATGTTGTATATAAAATATTCAAGATCTACCAAATGGATGCCAAGTCCACATTTGTCAATGGAATTCTAGAGGAAGAAGTCTACATTGAGAAACCTGAAGGATTTTTGGAGAAAATTTAGAGGAATATGTAAGTATAGGATAGATTACTAAGTGGGGGTAAGTGAATTAGTAATCCCCAAATTGAAATTTTACTTTCTCTTTAATTTGCATATTTATTGATAAGAAAATAGTGATGCTTGTAGTGCTACTATTGGTTAAACAAAATACATACTTGAAATAAACAACTTAAAGCATCAATAATTGCAATACCAAGATTTATATCATGGAAACTTGATTAGGGTGAAAACCACAGTGTGAGAACATTTCTCATAAAATATGTACTCTTTTGGAATATTCTCTATTAGGAACTATCCCAGTTAAGGGTTATAAAACATTGTTAAGTGTAGCTCATTATAGGATTTCCCTCTAGATCCATTAGGATATTTACTCTGTTAAGAGTAACCCTATCAAAATATTTTAACACTCTAATCTAAGAATGTCACCTTGTTAGAATATTTACAATAGAACAATTACAACCATCCTTCCTAGGATTTAAAATTACTATAATTATAAGAAAGTAATAGAATTATTGATCTATAATTTTCACCCCCTTTCTATATCAGATCCAATGGAGTTCATCAACATAACAACATACCATTCACTATTCTTCTTCCTTCTTCTTCTATTTTGATAGCTCTTCTCCTTTGAGTTGCTATTCACCTCTCTCTCTCTCTCTCACACACACACACACGCGCGCACGCGCACACACACACACACACACACACACATCCCTTTAAGCTCTAACTTGAAACATATGATTATCAAAGACATATCCACAATGCATGTAGAAACTTCTCAAATAGTCTCTTATTATACAACCTATAAACTTATCTTTCCTTCTCCATCTTCTCTGATAAATTAAAAATTCACTGATAAGATACGAGTCTCTAATAACTTCCTTTTTTTGAAAAGATAATTTTCTTTACTTTGATAGAATATTTCACCACATAAGAATGTTTCCACTTACTACTCCAACTGTTTACTTGATAAGGTTCTTCTTGGTATAAATCCCTTCAAGATGTAATAAAAACTTGAAATGATAAATCAATTGATTGACATTAACTCCAAATAGTAAAACTAATTAATAATGCAATTTGTAGCTTCCTTTTAGCTATCAAAAACTTGTGAATTAGTTATGCCAACAATCTACCCCTTTGGCATTGATGACAAACCAATTAATAATGTGATCCTATTTGTTGATCTCCCCATTCAATATGATCTATATTTTTCCCATATTTATGCCATTCTCCCCCTTTGACAATAATGTCAAAGGCATCATACCTTTTTCTAAACTTGCTCATAATATAATGTCCATGGTGCTCTCTATGATTTTTCTTCTAAACTACTCCATTCTAGAGGAGCCTCTAATTTCATCGGCTCATGTAAGAATGTTCTTTTCACTACCTCATGAACTAATGCATACTACATCTTCCTAGTCAACTTTAGATAGGGGTAGAACCCCTAGTCTACTCCGCAGGTGCTAAAAAATTTCCCTTGGTAGTGGCTTGGTCACCATATTAGAAAATTATTCTTTAGTCAAAATTTATTGCAAAAAAACTTCTTTATTTTGTACTTTTTCTCTTAGAAAATGATACTTTATAGCTACACATTTTATTTTTGAATGCATTATCAGGTTCTTGGAAATGTTGATAGCACTAGTTCTATCAAAATGTATAACTATAGGTTCCTCCATTGGTTCTTGTATACCCTCTAGATTCCTCCACTTGTACTCTTCCTGTCATCAATATTTCCTCCCCAATCTACATTTATATTTGTTGGTTGACAGTTTTTTCTCCGATTAGATTTTACAATCTTGACTCTTTGATACCCAATGTTTTAGAGAGACAAAAAGATGTTACCAAACAATGGGTCAATGTATGTGTTCTATCACTACCCTTTGACTTACAAGGTACAACTCCCTTAAGACTTTCAATGATGTGGTATGAATGTGTCTTTATTAGATCAAAAGTCTTAATAAAATTAAGCTATTAACTTGGGAGTAGTAAAGGATAACCAAATTATTTGTAGACACAAAAAATTTAGGCAAAATGGATTTGAATAACCTATCACACTCAATGGAATGATTGGAGTAGATTATCTTATGATTTCTAACTTTTACTCCTATTCTAAATGTAGATTTAACTTATCTAAATGCAAAGAGGAATGGTAGAAGAAATGCACATGAGGGAAAATAGAATTTCTTTGATTACTATACTTGAATGAAATGGAACTCAACAAGTTACTAGTAAATTCATACACATTTATCCTTCAATTCCCAATGAAGTTATCTAGCATGTTATAAAACTAGAAAGAGATGAAGCAGAATCATACATAAAGAAAGTAAATAGAATTACCTATACTGCAAACATCAAAGTGAAATGGAATCCATCTGATTATCATAGGATCATATATCATTGTCCTTCAGCTCTCAATGTAAAACTAATCTAACAATGGGAAACAAAACATGACAAGAAAAATAAGGCAAACAAAATTATAGACCAATTCACCATCAAGTTTGTCAACCTTTGTATTATCAGAAGAAAAATACATTTATAGTTTCATGTCCTCCCTTAGTTAAGTAGAGAAAGATTCACAAAGAGAAAATTAGAATAAAATCTGAAATTATATAAGTATATGGACATGTGACATCTTTTCCATTCAAAATTATGAATATGTGATATTCTTGAAAACATACCATGACTATTCAACTTCATGCAATCTCAAAAATCCTATAGAAATCAGCATTCTCTTCATATTCCACCATTTTGTGCCAAGTCGATACAATTCATATTCCAATAGTTACTATATTTTTGAATTACCATCATTGATCTAAGATCAATAGTCTAGATTAAATCTTGATAAACCTTCTTTGTTTTATTCCTCACTCTTTCTTCCATGGGTACATTTATAGACATGCATCAATACCACATTTTCCCACATTAGTTAAACTTCATTCATTTCTAAAATGTGAGAGTACAACCATCGTTAATCACCTAAAATCATATGACTGAGATTGAAAGCCCTAAACTTTATTTCATGTCACATTTTCAAAAATACCATTCCTTTGATGCTTTCATTTGATGTGATGATGCAATTGACTTTAAACTTTTTGGCTGGGTCACAACTTAACATGTCCTTATTCCATTAACCATGATGACTTGGCAGTAACCACTCATTAGTTGTGGTGATGATTTCACAACATTACTATAGTCTCTAGGTCACAACTTAACACTTCTTGAATGTCTTCTAGCTTATGATCATGTGATGATTGGTTCTCATGGCTTCATATCTTAAATTGTAGGTTACTTTAAACCTTTGAAAAAAATTTGATTCCTTTGTTTTTCTTAGTTGTTGCCTTAATCCTTAACTCTGCATTAAACCCTACAATCATGTGTTTCTTTTGTTCCACTCTCTCACAACTTTAACCCTAATTTACTTCAACTTTCCTGTGATAATACAATGATCACTGATTTCAAAGAGAGTTACACCACCTTTGACTAGGGTTCTTCCACCATATCTAAAGATTTATCCACTTCTCTTACATTCTAAATAGATCATCTACATTGACCTTTGTGAAACTGTAGCATAATATAAATTCTTGTCTTTAGCATGATTAAGAATAGAGAAAGATGAACCATGAAGATATCTAGATGTTCTTCTCATCATATTAACATGAACCTCCAAAACCTAATCACCTAGCCATTGGATTGATGCATTTCTCATATCTTTTCGTGCATTAGGTTAGCTCAAAGGAATGATGAGAAGAAAGGCCATCCTATGGATATTATAGACTTAGACTTGAGACATTGACACTTGACTTGAGTCAAAACCATAGACCAAAAAGATATGAACTGAAACTTGGACAACAACTGGCTCTATTTAGGGATTTAACCATGATGTTGCTTGAAAGAACTCTAGCAATATATAGTTTCACACCAAAGGTGACAACTTGGAAACAAAAAGAACAGACTAAACTAGGAAAACAACAAAAAACTACCTAGGAAAGCAAGCAACTAAGCTAAAGAAGACTCCATGAAAGGAAAAACCTACCTATCTAATTATTATGTAGGGGTTACCTGCTTTCAATTTTGCATTTGATACAACTTCAAATCCTACCCATTATAACATGGAAGGGTTTCTCTAGTGGGATATGCCAATTTGAAAGAGTTATTCTGGTTTGCTTGTATGATCTGAAATGGTCCTTTTTACAAAGACTAAAACTTTGAATGCATACGTCTTGGCTCATGTCTCTTATCCCACAACAATACCAAATCACTTTTCCATGAATTCTCTAGGCCTTGCCCTTTTATCAAACAATTTCTTTACTCTTCCTTTGTGTTCAATGATTTTATCAACCATTTCTTCCCTTTCTTCTTGCAGCTTGGTGAGATACACGATTCTCTTCTCTATTCCATCTTTGAAAACATCTTCTTCAACGACAGTCTTTAATTTACATGCAACAAGTTTTAGAGACAATGACAGATTAGCTCCCACTCCATATACCAATTCAAATGGTGAAATACCTATAGCTCTTTTAGGTGAAGTCCTATCAACCCATAAAGCATCATGTATTTTCTTGTGCCAACTTTTTTGATTATCTGAGACCAATTTCTTTAGAATATTAATTAGATTATTATCATTAGATTCAGCTTTCCCATTTCCTTGAGGAAAATAATTAGAAGAATGCCCAACTTGTATACCATTATCATAGAAAAATTCAACAATTTTTGAAGAAGAAAAATAAGATGCATTATCCATTATTAACTTTACAGGAACTCTAAACTTGACTAGTATATGCTCTTTGAAAAATTCACATAGTACCTTTGATGAAGTCTTCTTCACTGGCTTGGCTTCAACCCATTTACTAAAATAGTCTTTGGCAGTTAATATATATGAATATCCTTGACTAGAAGGAGGATTGATTGGGCCTATAAAATCTAAACCCCATTAATGGAAGGGAGCTTCAATTACCACTAGCCTAAGAGGTAAGGCAACAAGTTGAGGTTTACCAGTAAACATCTTGCATTTCTCACAATTAGCAACCCACTTATATGCATCTTTGAACATGTCAAGCCAATAATAACATTGCCTCAAAATTTTAAATGCAGTGATAGTAGAAGAGAAGTGTCCTCCACATGCCTCATTATGATAAGATGTCAACAACTTTACCTACTACTCCTTATCCACACATCTCAAAATTTTTCTATCAATTGCTCTCTTGTATAAGATATCATCATGAATCACATATTTCAAGGCTTTTTTTTTACAGATATCTTCTTTACTCAGTAGTCAATCCATCAAGACATTCACCATATGCTAGAAAATAAGAAATGTTTGAGAACCAGGGATCCTAAAGAATTACCATTATAACTTTTGGATTATGTTCTTCTTTGAATTGTTGATCCTCAGCCAAAGCTTTACAGAGTGCATTACCTCTTACAAGTTTGGTTGGCTTAATTTCTATATCATATTCTTGAACCTTTGCTATCCAAACTCCTCTATTATTACAATTAATCTCTTGTTGTGTCAAAATACTTTTTACAACAAGATCTAACACATATATCACCAAATGAGAATGTAACACATAGAACCTAACGGGCTCTCACCACTGCATATGCATGTTTTTCCATATGTGAGTATCTCAATTCTTGATTCTTTAGAGCTATACTCATGAAAGAAATTGGGACTTGTATACTTTCTTTGTTTTCTTGCATCAATATAGATGACATAGTGTGTTATGAGGCATAACAATATATGACGAATTCTTTAGTACAATTAGGCTGGACCAAAATGGGGGCTTTAGCAATGTCACTTTTGATTCAAAAGCCTTCTTTCTAGTATCACTCCATATAAAAGTCTTATTACCTTTCATTATATCAATTATACATTTAACTATCTCTAAGAAATTAGACACAAATCTCCTTAGGAAGTTTACTTGGCTCAAGAAGGATTTCACTCCAGTTTTATTCAATGGTAGACTTAATTACTAAATGAATTTAACTCTATTTGCATCAATCTTCACTCGAGATATAATATGACCAAGTAGTTTTCCTTCTATCACACAAAATACTAATTTCTTTGGCTTCAGTGAGACACCATGATCTGTACATCTTTGTACCACACTTTCTAGATCTTTGTTATGATATTTTCTCTTCTTAGAAAATACCGTCAATCATCAAGGTATATGAAAATGATTCTATATTTCAAATCACCAAAAGCCAAGTTCATGCCACACTGAAAAGTAGCACCTACATTGATTAAGACAAAAGTCATTATATGATAGGCAAAAGTACCTCATGGTGTGGTAAATGCAATTTTAAATTGATTTGCTTCATTCACTTGAATCTGGTTGTATCTTGAAAAACCATCGAACATGGACATCATTTCTAATCTTGCAATAGTTTCTAATAGATGATCCATATTAGGAAGATCAAAATTATCTTTGAGTGAGGCTAAATCCTTCTCTCTCCATTCTTCTTCCTCATTAGCACAATATTAGCAACCCAATTGGAGTAATGAATAGGATATATAATCCTAGCTTACAACATTTTGTCAATCTCTTTGAAGATTGCTCCTTCAACTATAGGGTTATAGTTTGTTTTCTTTTGTCTGAATGGCATTGCTTCTGGTTTAAGAGGGATTTCATGTTTGAATTTCCCACCCATGAAATATTTAAGATCTTCATAGCTCCAAGTAAATACATCTTGAAATCTAATGAGTAATTTATGGATTGCTACCCTCTCTTCTTGTGTGCAACATTTTCCTATATTTATTATTTTAGTACTGACTTCTATCCCTATATTGATTCCATCATACTCACCACAAGCTTTTCCTTTTTTATCTCTTTCTATCTTAATGTATGCATCATGCCTATCAAAAAGATTTCGAGAGAAATTAGATGAGGGGGATCTTATTACCTTTCAATTAAATCATATCAAGCTCTATTTTCTTTTTATCATCCATCATTGGATCACCACATGAATTAGTGCTTCCTTCAAAATACAAGCCTTCAAAAGGTTCTTCTCCTTCAATGAATTGTTGTATGTGTTTGTCATCCTCAAACACCTACCAAGACTCTTCATCTGAATAGTGTATATATGAAATGTGGGCCTCTAATCCTCACATACACTTCAACACAATCATTACTTGAGAGATCATCCTGGAATGAACATTGAATTGTTCATCTGAGTAATCCAATAGTGCAACTTGTTGCCTCCTAACTAGAAGGATTTTGCCTTTGCTCTTGAATGAGAAGTGGGCAACCATACCTCTAGTATGAAGGATTCATGCAACTATATGGAAGTGCAATTATTCTATATGAAATGCATTTTAATCTAATAACAAAGAAAAGAAAATTACGCAATAAGAGTGCATTTTAAGCTAATATGATATTGATACTAGGCAATTATGAAAGTTATGAAATTATTAAGGAAGTGAGTAAGTATTCCAACATTAATTTGATGCAATTCAATTCAACCTCTATAATGAGGAATTGAAGGCCTTTTTAATAGAATTCCTAAAATCAATCAACGATCGATGAGATTTAGTCAAGATGGAAGATTCCCTATGCTGGTGAGGTTAACTAACTCAGATCCTGAGTGTGATGAAGAGTTAACTGAATTTCACCTGAGTGTGAGAACAAGTTGATTAGGTTAATTCTAATTCGAGAGATAGATCACTCAGAATCCCCATTCTTGAACTGAAGAGAAGATTTGAAAAGAATATTTAATGTAATAAAATAAGATATGACCTCATAAGTGCACATTTTTAATTTATTTGAATAATTAAATCCAATAATTAAAATAAGGACATTATCTCATTAAATTAAATATGTTTAATTCCTTCACACATTAGCTAAAGAATTAATTTAATTTAATTAACATATAAACACTTACAATTAAATTAAATTTGATCAATAAGTTTAATGTAGCTAATTTGAGTCGATACTTAGGAATTAAATAAAGAGTGTGACTAATGTAGATTAGGGTTTTCTACATATAACACTTAGGTCAAGTAGGGATAATCAGAATCATAATTGCCTAGTAAAATAGGACTTAGGGATGATTGAATAGACTAGAATTGGTTAACATGGAAATGTGCTAGTTTTGGGGTATTATATTTTCCCCTCTTTCAATGAATGTGTGAGTAGTACATTTGGTTCAAAGAAATCATAAGTATGATGCAAAGATCAAGAAATGAGATTGGTTCTGAAATTGATGATACAAAGACTAATCGATAAGCTTTTAAAGGTTATATCTAGAGTGAAGTTTAACCTTAGGGAATCCAGATAGAACACCTAGATACTGAGATTGATAAGCTTTTAAATATTATCTCTAGGATAGAGCTTAACCTTAGGGGATCCAAATAGAATACCTAGATACAGAGATTGATAAGATTTTAGAGATTATCTCTAGAATGGAGCTTAACCTTAGGGGATCCAGATAGAACACCTAGATATCAAGATTAATAGCACAAAGATTGCCAAATTTCATAAAAATGTTCCTAGAATGAGATTCAATTCTCAAGAGTCAAGTTTTAGACTGTCTTAATACCTATCCATTAAAAGATGACAAGATTAATCATGATTCATAGAATTATCCCTAGAACAAAGCTTGATCCTTAGAAGTCAGGGTTTAGACTATCCCAATACTTGTCCATTGAATAGTTTTCAAAAGCAAGAGCCTAGAATTATCCCTAGAATGAGGCTTAATTCTCAACAAAATTTAGGATTATCTCTAGAAAAAAGCTATTACCAAAGGAAGAATTTTTAATTATCTCTAGAACTAAGCTTAATCCCATAGAGTCTAGATAGAACACCTGAGTACTGGTCCATAAAAGATAACAAGATCCAATCATGAGTCATAGAATCATCTCTAGAATGAGGCTTGATCCTCAAGAGTCAGGGTTTAAACTATCCCAATACCTATCCATCAAACTTTGATAAGGACTACTATAAGATGTCATCAACTGATCAAAAGATGAGATAGATGACATAGATGCCAGATAAAAGGGAACAAGATGCCCCAAATGATGAGGTCATAAGATTCAAACTGGGTTGAAGCTAGTTTTGAAAGATTCAATGATGTAATCATCCTAACCCCTCAGGAGTGAAATTGAAAGATGACACACTAGAAATGGGATGTAGAGTAGTATATGAATATATATTGAAGAAATATTATATTTAGTAGAATATAGAAGATATTAGAATGATTAGAAGAAAATTTGGAGTCGATTTAAAGTGATTTTGAGGTCCATAAGACCAAGTTTGACCAAAGTTGACCAGAGTTAATTTTTTCCAAAATTTGAAGAAAATGTGATTTGAAAAGATTCTAAGATTCACAAAGTATCAAAAAAATGGACTGCACAAGCATTTGATTGCATCGGTCCCAAAATTTTATAATATGATTTTGAGCTGTTTAAGTGTGTCAGATTTTGAAATCGATCCTGAGAATGGATTTAGAGCGGTTGAATTAGCTAGAGGGTGATTTTCATGCCAATTAGAGCATGTTGAAAAATTAGGTCAACACTATATAAGGGCCTAAAGGGTCATTTTCAATTCATTTGCACTTTTATCTTTTGTGGAGAAGAGAGTTTTGAGGCAGAAATGGTGGTCCCCATGTAGAGACATTGATTTGAGCTTTCTCGATGACATAGTTGGCCGATGGAGTATGGACATTCAGCGAGTAGTTGATAACCTTGCTTCACATTTTGATTTTCACACATTTTGAGGTATTTTAGCATGTCTTTAGGCTTTTTAATTGTTCATAATGTCAGTTCTTATGCGAGGATGTCTCTCCTCATGTACTTCTTCACCTAGTGTAATGGGATTTCTCACATGAGAGATACCCATGTATTTTGTGAGAAGCCCTAAAAAGGGTTATTTTCTTGCTCAATGTTTGATCACTTCTCACATGAAGTAGTGTGTTCTCATGTGAAGATGTGCAATCTTACATGGGAACATGAGATTTTGCATGGAATTTTGGTTTTAAATGGAAGTTGAAAATTTTGAAATTTGATTTGTCATTGCAATTTTTCACTTTCTTTCATCTTATTCATTTAGTGGAGATTGATCGTTTGCATGTTGTGTTTTTGTGCATAGGTTACATTTCCTGATTTCAAATTTTGATCCCATTACCCACCACATGGAGCTTTGTTGTGGCAGCTTGATGATGTTGATATGGCACACATTGATAGACTGGGATTATATTATCTTTTCTAGAATCCACCAATGTTGGTGACTCATGGAGGAGCCAATGTAGCAACTACTTGGGATGAAATGCAAACTCTGTTTCTAGAAAAATATAAAGAGTATTGCAAAGCAAATTATTCAAGAGGAGATGATATCTTTAGAATATCACAAAAGGAGGAAGAAACATTGAAAGACTATGTTTCACATTTCTTGTATATACTGTAGAAGAACCCTCAACATGTGTTGTCTGAGGATTCACAAAAGCTAGTCTTTTTGAGAGGCATGAATGATAGTTGTCTAAAAGCATTAGACTTATGGATGGAGGAGATCTATATCAATCTTCTTGGGATGACCTCAAGAGAATTTGTCTTAATTACTCAAGATCAATAATGAATAAAGGGAAAGGACACCGGACTACAACTACTAAAGGAATCACTCAGGGTATTTCAAAGCTCAAGATATCTAATCTACTCTTAGATTTTAAGAGAGACATTATAAATGATGTCACTACACATCTCAACATAATGACTACAAAGAAGAAACATACAAAATTTGAGGTGCAATTAGTTGAGTACTACCCACATTGTCAGAAGCAGAAGAAAGATTGCCAATGCAAATTGGTCGCTAACATGGAAAACAAGCATCTTCCAACTGAGTACATCAAGATAGATGGAGATGATGAGAAAGTATTCTTTATTTCTCAATGTTAGCCATGGGCCCAACATCAAGTTATGCCTCAAGACCCTTTGGAAAATTCAAATATATATTGTAATCAATGGCAAACTAGTAATACCCAAGGCCCTCCACACTATAGTCAACCTAATTGGAATAATGCTTGGAAAAATAATCCACATCAGCCTCAGTGGTTTTAGTATTCCCAACCTTCCTGGCCAAACTAATAGAATAATCAATAGTAGAATCAGCAAAACCAATGGCAACTACCCAAGGGGAATTGGCAGTCTACAAATCAATGGAGAGGACCTCAATAGTGGCCTAACCATAATACTGGTAATCCACAATTACCACAATTATCACCTCCAATCCAACAACCTACACTAATGCCACCACCTACAAGTCCTCAACCTCAAAAGAAGACCTAGTTACCTTCACAACCTCAACCAAATCCAAATAACTAATAGCCACAACAACTCATGTACTCTTCTGATGCTCAGCAATATCCTGCTTATGATCTGAATGTTGCAAATATACATCCAAGATCTGGTACAACCCTACCAAAACCTAAACCACCTCTTATAATTGAAATACCAAATACTCCTATAGTGTTAGAACCCATAGTTTCTAAAGAGGTTGACCCAACTTATGTCACTAGATCAACTCAAGCCCAGCCAACAATTGACCCTCTTTTTCTAGAGAAGCTCATACAAAGTAAATCTGCACAAATAGAGGAATAATCGTTTGATATTATTGATTAGTTAAAGAATATGCATGTCTAGATACCCTTATTCCAAGCCATTAAAGATGTTCCTATCTATGGTAAATCCATCAGAGAAGCCTACCTAAAAAAGCCTGGGAGGAAGTAAAAGGACCCAACTACAGTCCATGTTGTGGAAAATTGCATGACATTATGTTAGGAAAACTAATCATTCATAAATACTCTGATCCAAGAAGTCTAG
Organism: Cupressus sempervirens; assembly: GCA_028749045.1. Lineage (NCBI taxonomy): Eukaryota > Viridiplantae > Streptophyta > Pinopsida > Cupressales > Cupressaceae > Cupressus > Cupressus sempervirens. The sequence goes on from CM053787.1 coordinate 527,270,280, forward strand.
TTGTGAATGTGATTATAAATGGTTAGTCTGTTAAAAATGCTTTAATTGATCTTGGTGCTGCTATAAATATCATGACTAAGGATACTATGAAGAATTTGAAAATAGAGGGATTGAGGGCTACTCCAACAATTCTACAACTTGCAAATAGTTCTATTGTCACTCCTGATGGAATGATAGAAGACATAGTTGTAACCCTAGACTCTCTAGAGTACCTTGTAGATTTCATGATTTGCTCTCCCAAAGTCAATTTATCTAGTTACCCTATCATTTTAGGATGACCATGGTTAGCTACAACTGATGTAAATATAAGTTGTAGGTCAGGGAATATGACCATATCTAATGGTCAAGCAACAAAGAAATTTGATTTATATCCTCTAGCACAACCACAACCAGGTTTAAGCACATATGTCTGGCCAGATTTAGGGGATGGAGAAGAAGAATTAAACTCTATAGCATAGCTTATGATGTTACATAGACAATCTTTTCTAAAGCTATAGGAAGAGGATTTAGTAATTTAGAGTATTCTTACTAACACTTGTGTGGTAGAAAAAATGCATCTAATATTTTCATGTTAGAATTAACCACATATGAGGAATGTAATGAGAGTTGTATTCTACTTAAGGAGCTAGACATTATTCATGAACTCTTACCATGTGAATTAGATATAAGTCCAATCTATGAAGTTGCTATAATTGAGTCTACAACTACTATTGAGCTGTCAAAAGGTCATAATCTCCATGTCGATCCCAAATTATCTTCCACACAAATGAAATAATTAATAGAGCTTCTTTAAAAACATGAATTTTTTTTTTCATGGGATTATGGGGATATGAAAGGGTTGAGTCCTACATTATGTACTTGTAGAATATACATCAATGAAGGGTGCCTGTTGCTATATCAACCCCAGAGAAGGATTAATCTAGCCCTTAGAGAAATAGTTAAAATTAAATTGTAAAAATTTCTTGATGTTGGTTTTATTTATCCTTTATCTAATAGTAGATGGGTGTCACCCCTAGTCATAGTACCTAAAAAGGGAGGGAAATAGCATATTTGTGTAGATTATAGAGAATTGAATAAGGCAACCAAAAAGGATCACTTTCCTTTACCATTCATTATTCAAGTTTTGAATACTCTAGCTAGAAAGAAGTATTTCTCTTTTCTAGATAGGTACAATAGTTATAAGCAAATAAGTATTGCTCCTAAAGATCAAGACAAAACCATATTTACATGCCCATGTGGTACTTTTACATAGTTTGTTTTGCCATTTAGCTTATGTAATGCCCTTGCAACATTCCAACGATCTATAATCAACATTTTTGTTGATATATCACATGATTGTATGGAAATATATATGGATGATTTCACAACATTTGGAGTCATATTTAAAGAAGCCATGATGAATCTTGAAAAGGTTCTCATCTGATGTAAAGAACATAATCTAGCACTTAATACTGAAGTGTTTCATGCTCATGCAAGAAGGAGTGGTACTTGGTCATTTCATATCAACTGTAGGAATACAAGTGGATCTAGCTAAGATAGAGGTAATTTTAACATTGCCCATACCTACAAAACCAAAAGATGTAAGATCCTTTTTAGGTCATGCTGGATATTATAGGCATTTCATAAAAGACTTCAGAAAAATAGCTAGTCCTTTGTACACATTGTTGACTAAGGAAGCTAAATTTATTTGGACACCCGAATGTAATGAAGCCTTCCTATAGCTTAAGAAAATCCTCACCATGGCACCATTTTTATAGGGACTAGATTGGTCAATTCCATTTCATATTCATATTGATGCATCAAACAATGTGGGAGAAGCCATATTAGGACAAAAGCCTGCTAATCTTGAGAATGCTATCTACTATATTAGTAAAAGCTTTCATGGACCCAAGCTGAATTACATAGTAACTAAAAAATAAATTTTAGTTGTAGTCTATGCATTGAACAAATTCAGACATTATGTGATTGGATATCCTATTTTTCTTCATATTGATCACTCAGCTATAAGGTATTTAATGAAAAAACTAGCTATCACTGGTAGATTGGCAAGATGACTCTTATTGTTAAAAGAATTTGATATTACTATTATTGATAAGCTAGGAAAATCCAACATAGTTGTAGATTATTTGTCTAGTTTGACCATTTTTGATGAAGATCCAACTCTAATTGAAGACATCTTTCTAGATGAGCACTTGTTCTATATAGAAACTCATACACCATGGTATACAAACATTGAAAATTATCTTGCTACAAATAGACTGCCCCCACACTTCTATCATAAACAAAAGAGAAAGCTAGCATAGAAATTTGTTCAATATTCCTGGGTAGATAACAATCTCTTCTATGAAGGACTAGATCAAATCATGAGGAGATGTGTCAGGGAAGATGAGATATATGATATACTACATGTTTGTCATGATGAACCATGTGGAGGCTATTTTTTAGGTAAAATAATAGCACTAAAGATACTTACAATAGGATATTATTGGCCAACATTACATAAGGATGTAGTGACATATACAACTAATTGTGACAAATGCCAGAGGATGGGCCAACCAACCAAAACTGATGAGATGCCACTCACTCCATAGATTGTAGTCACACCTTTTGATAAGTGGGGTATGGACTTCATATGTCCAATTGATCCACCATCAAGTGAAATATCCTACATCTTAGTATGTATGGACTATGTAACCAAATGGGTAGAAGTTAGAGCAATGAAAAATGTTAGACATGGAAAATTAGCTAAGTTCCTATATGAAGAAATATTCACCCTTTATGGAGTGCCCAAAGAACTTGTCACGGATGAAGGAGCTTAGTTTATATCAAACTTGATCATTGAGGTTATGAAGGAATATCCACTAATACATTTGGTACCAAATTGCAACGGCAGTGCTGTTGCAATTTTTTTGTCACAACCTTGTCGTCGTTGCAATTGTGATGGTAAATGTATTAGTGAGCATAAGGGACCATAAATCCATTTCTTATCACTGTCAAGCAAATGGATGAGCAAATTTTACCAATAGAGAACTAGAAGCCATTTTGGCTAAAATAGTGCACATACACAAGAAGGATTGGACAAGCAGATTAACTGAAGCTATTTGGGCATATTGAACCACATGGAAGACAACAACTAGATTCAATCCATTTGAACTTGTCTATGGTAAAACAACAATGTTGTCCATTGAATTTGAACATAAGACATTGTGCACTACTTTAGAGTTGAACATTAGTCTTCCTGTACCACAACAAGAGAGACTCCTCCACTTGAATTCACTGGATGAAATATGAAAGAGAGCTTTAAAAAGAATAGAAAATATTCAACAGTAATGGAAGAAGTGGCATGATGCACATATTAGGAATAAAAAATTCCAAGCAGGAGATTGGGCCCTCCTCTATGATTTTCACTTCAAAGAGAATCCAAACAAATTTTAGACTTGATGGTTAGGGCCTTATGAGATTCAACATGTATTTGACAATGGCACAATGCAACTGACAACCATTGATCCTGTTTAGTTTAAGTTACTTGTAAATGGCCATAGGCCATGTCTCTATCATAAGCCACAAACTAAAGCATAGTTCTTGCAACAATTCCAACCAACTAGTGCACCAACTCTTCTGAACACAGTTCCTACAGCAGGAGATGAAAATCTTCTTCCTACAGCTATGCAATGATATGAATTTTAGGAACCTTTATAATAAAACCTCATTTAAATATGAGGCCATTCACTCTTCTCTTTCTTCATATCAACCTATCTCATTTCTCTATCTACCATCCATCCACACTCCACATCACCTACACACTATTTTTCCTACTTTCAATAAACAAAACCATCAGCACTTTCTACAGTCATCAAACTTTTCCACCTCATCAACTTGCATTCAGATGTAAACTCTCAATTTTTTTGGTATAAAAATTTCTTTTACTCTTTATTCATTTTTAGAATATAGGTTTTGATAGTTATATCTAATACTGCATTATATATATCATATAAGACTTGAGCCAATTTCTCCTTCCCATGCCAATTTTTTTAAAGTGAGGACACTTGTCAAATTTTAGTGGGGGACCAAGAAAGTGTAGTAATTTTGAAATGTCATCTCCACGTTATCCCAGTCATGTCTACATTAAAGGATGTACTTTAGTGGCAGTTTGATAGTTTTCATTTCATTAATTTTTAAAATCTTTATGTATTTGTCGTACCATTTTATTGTGATTTTTGGGAAAAGATCTCATGTACTTGGCATGATTGAAAGGACTAAGAGTTATTATGGGAACACCTTTAGTCAATATCAATGTCCTTCATCATTTAATGTATCATTATTCTACATGCTGGAAACAAAGGGGTCTTGATTACGAGAAATGGTAATGACATATGACATTTTTTTTTTTCATTTTTTCATAAAGATTAGTTTTGAAGTTCAAAGAAAGAGGGAATTTGTAGAGGTAAGGGGGGGGAAAATTTATCGCAGTAGCAAGAGTGGAAGCTAGACATTTTGAAGATAAGGGGACAACTAAAGAGGTATAAGCCAATCATTCATAATGTTTTACTTGTAGACATTGAAGCAATTTGGTAATTTCATGCTTGTGGATGGCTCAATTACTTCTTACAACTAATATAATTCAATAAAGAAGTGGCAGTGGAGTTTATGACAACATTTGATGAAGGGGAAGCCTCAGTTTGGGGATTAAGAGTGGTTACTACTGAGGAAAGGATAGCAAAGGTCACAAGATTATCGACAATTGGGGAACATTATCGAAATGAACATGATGCCGGGTCTTCAAGGGCATAGTTTACTTAGCAAGTGACCCTTAACTAGAGATTACAAAACAAAGATGTAAGAGACTTTCTCTTCCACCTCCATATCCAAAGTTAGCAACCCACATTATCATATATTTAACCTATGAAGGTAGGTTTTTGAACTTGCATGTTCATCATTTTAAATTTCTTAGTTACATAAGATGTAACATGCAAGTTAATGTTCCCAACTTCCTTACAATATGTTGTGTATAAGTGCTGAGGAAACTCAAAAAGGAAAGGCAAATTTTGTTTCCCATCATGCCCTGATTAAGCTTCTAGTTGAAAGATATCTTAAGGATTCCTCCCCTATTTCATGGGAAAAATATGTTAAATCCAAGACCTTACAGAAAGCCAACCTTGTTCCTCAAAACCTAGAAAATGAGGAAGAAACCACAGAGCCAATTCAAAATCCAGTTGAGATGGAAAAAGAACCCTCTCTTGATAAGTCTGCTAAGATTGATTTAGAGGATGATATACCAAGCTCTTCTAGGGGCAAGGCAAGCATAAGGTTATCCCTAACCTTGAAAAGGAAGTACAAAATCCCTTTGTTAAGGTAACAAAAAGAAAGAGTTATTTTCCTGTAGCAACTAATCCTATAGCATCTACTCCAGTCACACCTAAACCAAAATGGACCCACAAAGTGGTTGAAGCTAAAGAAGTTCCTATACATAAAAGCCCTCGTATGTGAGGTTGTGTATCTCTAGATTTTATTTAAAAATCTAATGCCCCAATTCCAAAGTCTCATATAGAGTTAATAGTTGAAAATGTCCCAGATGATTCTCCCATGCAATTAGAGCCCCAAAATGTAGAAACACATGAAACTGAGCCTATCAAGAAGACACCGCAAGAGAATTAGTAAATATGTAAATTAAATCCTACTGTTGTTCTAGAAAAATCACCTAGCAATAGTCAACCTATCGTACCATCAGTCCCTAAATATTCCAATGTCTCTCTTGTACCTTATAAATCTTCCTAGTACACCCAACATTTCCAACAAGTTGCTAGAGAGCAAAAGATGAAATCTGAATTTCAAGAATTTTCATCATCAACAATTTAGTTAATATTGTTTGGTCTATACAATCATTTTATTTTTTAAAAAATCTTGTGGAAGCAAGAGAGAGACTAGATGCAAAAGGAAATATTTGACAGAGACAAGGAAATTGAATCATTAAAAGAGCAACTAGAAAAGCAAAAGCAACAAATGAATAAATCTTTGAAGCTAGTTGATCAGGCTATGGCTTATAGACCACCCCCAAGAGTGTGTGCTATGCGTTTAAAATAACACTTTCTATTATTCCAGTTGATAATGACAATGAAAAATATTGATTGTGAATTTAAGAATACTCAAGATTTTTATAATATGTATCAAACTTTTCCCTCATGGCAAAAGAATTTGTTGTGTGAACTCTATTTGCATAACTTCATAATTCCACAAGAAACAAAGTGGAATCCCCTACTTTACATACGGGATGTTCACTTGAGAGCCCTAATGGCATGGATGCACAATGAAACAAATTATGATAGATAGTTGGATACCTATAGAGATCTTGACAAGTCTAAACCACTACCACTCTGGGCTAAATCTCATAAGCCTTATGACCTCTTGAGAGATTGGTTCAAATTAACTTGTGGAAGGCCAAAGCTAGAAATCACAGAGAAAGTGTTTGAAGAAAGGGAAAAAGTTTATAGAGAGTATTAGAAACTTCCTAATTTCACATAGTAGAGAGCAATTGTAGGGCTTAGAAATAGATGGAGTCAATTGCCAAAATCTTTTAAGAAGGCTGAACCATATAGCCCTATTAATTTCAAGGTGGTAATAAATAGAGTGGCTAAATATATGCAATTAGGAAGGCAAATTAGGAAAGAGTTATGGATGCCAATAATCTTCCAACCTCCTACCCTTCTCTGGTCCCTGTATGAAAGCAATGCTACTAGGTTAGATCCATTAGTTGAAGAACACTTGGGTGAGCATTGGAGATGATCCAGAGGATATTTATACACCTTCAGAAGTGGAAAATAGAGGAAGACAAGAATAGGATATTTTAGAGCAATGGCAAAGAAGTACAATTCTTGAGGACAAGCATTTGCATAGTGGGGGGCAGATGATGAGGCATATTAATGTCTCAAATTTTATATAGTTTTACATAGTTTGAACGTACTCTTTGAGCCATGTGAGAAACATTTCCAATGTATTTGTTTTAAATGTCTTGTGAACTTATGTTGAATGTAGCTAGAACCTATTAAACCTATGGCTAGTGGATATAACATACCTTTCCTAATATTATATATAAAGTGTAGTATTTCATATAAATGTTTTAAGCTATGTTTTAATATTTGAATGAGAGTAGAAATGTTGTTGTGCATATGGTTTGAATTTTTCTAATTTTTAGGAAATGGAGAAGTCGCACAAAGAGTGGAGAGTACCATATTAAAAAGCAGTAGTGAAGACTGGTCATAGCATGAGAAGCGCAGGTCAGTTTTGGGTGATAAGCCACATCTATGAGGGGAGTTATTCCAGGAGAGTCGACTTGCTACATTATCTATGGACCATTATTTTATTGCTTAATCAATGTTCTAAATTCATGCTTGACATTCCACCTTTTTCTTTTGACAATGTTTGCTCCCAGTTTCTTTTATGTTATGTTTGTAATAAGTTCCAATCCTCTATATATATGGGATAAAAAGTAAAATTTTTGGATTTAGTTGAAAAGGATTTTGAAATTGTTTTTCTATTCTCTATGAATTATCCAACCATGCAACAAAAGAAGAATTCAAATGAAAGAGTGATTTAGGACTACCTATTGTGTTCTTAGTTAGTTGAAGCCAACCAAGGGGGACCACTTGGGAGGTGGAATAGATTTAGGTAGAGTAGATTTGTTTATTGAAATTTCCTATTTAAGGTAGATTTACGGTATTAGTCCTGCAACATAATTACTATGAAAGTTCCTGCAACACTTGTGGAAAATGATCATAGTGGATGTTTGAATTTTTAATTAGTTTAGAATTCTATTTTCCGTAGTTTCCACAATTTTTTGTTGATATTCTAAGTGTGAACATTTATTTTTTTTTGTTAATAGTATAGATTCCTTTCATGCATTTTACTTTCTTGCAGCATAGGTGTTAAGACTCTTAAAGGAACTTAGTGCACATACTGTGCTGACCCATTTCAAGTCTTACGTCCCTAGGTTGACAATTCAAATGTATTTTCATAATGGAATAGATAATCCATAAATGGATATAGTATCCTTGTGAGAGGAATAGTGGTGTAATTATCTTGACCTATTGTGGAAACCTCCAATGATCACCCCCATTTCCATGATATGCAACTTTTCAAAGTTGCTGACAACTTTTTGCATCTTCTAGAAACTTTTGCATTTGACCCTTGGAAACTTCCAAATAGGAATATTAAGGTCTCTTTAGGGTTTATAGGTATTATTTAGCCTTAAAATAATCCATTCCCATGATTTAGACCAATTTTTCACAATTGACAACTTTTACAACAATTTACAACTTTTCCAACTTTGCCTCAATTGATAATGTATGACCTCCAACCTATTGAAGAAGATATAAAATCACTATAAAGGCCCAAATTACACTTAAAACCAACCTTTCCCTATACTTCTAGGGTATAAGACCCATACCCCTAATCTTTCTTCCTAACAATCTAAACACAAGGTAAGCAAAAATAACTCAAAACAACTAGAATAGATTAAGCCTAGTCAAATTGATCTAGGAGAAAACACAAATGACCTTCTAAGGTCTAAAACCCACCAAATAACTTGGCTAAGGTCAATACAAGCCAAAAACCAAAGTGTGGAACTAGGACTAGGAGTTAGCCTAGGTGCTCCTGCACCACAAGGACATCAAGCACATGAGTGTAGATCTGAAGTTAGAAATATACCAATTGTATGAAGATTATTGCTACAATTTTTAGAAGTATGGATGTAGAGCTCAATAATGTAGATCAAAGGAAAACCCTAATTGGAAAAAAAAAAAAGCAAGGAAATGCACGTAAGCAAGCTAACTCCTACAATTGGGATTACAATATATGGTACAATTTAATTACTATAGTGGATATGTTCATGTTCTGTAATATTGTATTAGAACACATTTTAGAGGCAAATCCAAGAGTTGCATGAATAGTAGTCTAGTTTTCTATAGCTATCATAATATTGGACATTTGAGTAGAAAATGTAGGACTCAAGCACCAACACCGAGCAAAAAACAAAAGGAAAAGGAAAATTTGTGTGGAAGAGAAAAGGAATGAGATGAATCAAACTTGGAGAAAGAAGGATGAAGGAAACAATAGTGGAAATAGTGAAGATGAGATCACCTCATCCAATAGATTAGGTGATCACATTGTCATAAACTAAGTAAAGAAGGTATATGAGGGACTATATTTTAAATGATTTATCATACATCATTTCCTAACATGGGATGTAGAAAATTCCATATCAACATAAGATGAGATGCATTAGGATAGATTTGAAGTGTGAGCCAACTAAAGTAAACATGTACCAAGTTGGAGCATAGTTGATGTTGAGCATCAATATAGATGTCAATTGTGATAGAGTCACAATATTGACCAAGCTTCTTTGTGGACTGAACCATGATTGACATTTGGAATATTTTATGACCAATTTGGTGTCGTGATCAAGCCATAAAATAGAGTATGAACAACGAGTTATCTTATGGATGTTGAGATAGTTGTAATGCATTTTGAATCTACCCACTATATGTAAAAAATATTAAATGAAAGGGTATTTTGACCATTTGAGGGTATATAGTTAATTTTGTGTTCATTTATTGATTCATCCACTGATTTAGAGTTTGCAAAGTGATTCAATGGTGACTCCAGAGAAATTTGTGCATAGTTTGCAAAGATCTCGTCATTGGTAAAACTAAAGTACTGCAAAGTTCCTTTGAACTGAGTTTTTTACTTTGTGTAATGATGTGTGCCCTCCCAAATTCTAGGATAGTAATTCCCATATTAATGTCTATCCTCCAAATCATGTGTAATGATGTGTGCCCTCCATCATAATTCAAGACATACCTTGAAATCACAATGATTGGAGATGCATCTAGTGTTTTATCACCAATTCCACCACGAGTTATCATGGTACATGATGTGTGATCTTTCTATATGTGTAAGATTGGTAAAATTGGATATTTTGAGTTGATAAATGCCTACAACAAACTATGTGAGAACGAAGATTTGAAGGAAGAAAATGAAGTAGATGTTGAGAAAGGGCTTACCCATGCCCTAGCCTTTCCTAAAGTTCTCAAAGTCAACTAGATCAATAAATTATTGAGTATGGTACATGACATGAAGTTTTGGATGGAAAGTGGGCCAGTGAGGATCACCAAATTGACCATCCACCAAGTCACTAGATACCCTACTCTAGAGCAAGTGAAGAGTTTGTGATGCCAAGCTAGAAATGTGATTGAATAAATTACCAAGGCAAAGTGGAATGGTCATGGAATGTTAATTGATGAAATTAATGATCTTGTTATCAAGTTTGTAGTCCAAGTGATTGCTCACAAATTCTATCAGTGAAGTTGACTAAATAGACTACCTTTTTTAGTTATAGATTTGGGTTACAAGATTTTCAAGAAGGATCATATCTATTATTTTTCCAAGTTGTAGTTGATCCAACTAGATGAGAAACTGGGAGCCACCAAAAAAGAAAAGAAAACTTCATGTAAGTTTTTCTCACTCATATTGTGTATATTATTTTATGTACAAAATTAAAATCCTACCATTGGTGAAGTAGTATAGGACAAGACTAAGACTATAGCCAAGAAGATAAATGGCTAAATTAAGCAATTAGTAGAGAATTTTGAGAAAATTTTGGATGGGTATTTTGATGAGTTTAAAGGAAAAATGAAGAATAGGATGAGAATCCCTAAGTTGGTCATTTATCATTATTATTATCACATTTGTTTCATAGTGGACACTAACTAGACCTATGCTCGGGATGTTATGCTGAGGGTTGCATGTTGAGGTCGATACAATATGAAGTGAATGTTGATGAAGTGTATACAACTCTAATAGCATTATTAATAGAACAAATTGGCAAGGATTTTGAGTCATTTGGTACATATGAAATTGTGAAGATTAAGATGATGATGCAGAAAAAATTCCCTAAGATGTATAGGAAGAGAAAGAAAATGATTAAAGATTTAGAAGGAAAAATTGGAGAGGCACCCCAACATATTTAAGAAGGTAAAGGGTAAAACCACGAGAGTGATGAAGATGATGAAGAAGATGAATCTAAAGGAAAATAATTAGTGGCTTCTAAACCTCAAGCACCAAAAGGAAAAAAAATTGTAATTGTTGATCCAAAGGTCAAGAGAAGTTTGATGAAAGTGGTTACACCACCTTGCTCTACACCTCAAAGAAGAGTAACAAGACATGGATCAAAGATAGCATCTCCTATAGCTGATGAGCCAAAGAAAGGAACAAAAAAGATCATCAAGCCAGAAAAGGGAAAGTCTCCAAAGAAGAGAAAATTAGAGGCAAAAGAGACCAAACAAAGTCAAAAGAAGACGTTGAGGATGAAGCATATTGTGAATCCTGATGATAGCAAAGAGGATGATGAAGGAGAAAGGAAAAAAAGTGATCATTTGAGTAAGTTTTAGATTATTCCAAGGCAGCCTCCTTAGGACATAGAAAAGGCATGTGAGAATATTCAGAGTTTAGAAGGCCTAATTGGATTTAAGCATATTAAATATGATTTATTAGGTAAAGGTGATAAAGAAAAGGTTGAACATGTAGTTTTGGAAATGATGACCACTTTTAAGTATATACCTCTAGAATCAAGTAAAGAATTATGAAAGGAATTATGCAATAAAATGGATTCAAAATGGAAATGGGCTTATCTACTAAAAGGCAAATAAGGGAAACAAATCCAGCCCAAACAATGCCAAATTTAGGGAAGACTCATATGTCTATAGCCCTAGGAGATTTTGTAGAGATATTTGTACCAAAAACTTGAGCATATGAAATTTTGAGAAATATAATTGAGGAGGTAGTACAAGAAAGAAAACTTGTATGGAATAAAGTATTTGGTTTAATGTTGACCCTAACAGAAGAGCCAAAGGAAGATTGCAAGTTGAACTAGATAATGTAGAGGATTTGTACAATGATGTAGAGAAATTAGTTGAGATTGTGGAAAAAATGGTTTAGGAAAAGGAAAAATAGACAAAGATAGTCATCATTGAGGATGAAACCCCTGACAATATTATGCCCAATGTGACTCCAGTGTCAATCGAGCTAGAAAAGATAGTGTCTATCAAGTCAAAAAAAGGAGAGAAAGCTCAAAAATTTATCAAAGACACTTTGATTGATATATCCAATCCATTTTTATTAAAATTAAAGAATATTCAAAGATTAGAGAGCAAGGAATAGAGAAATGGGTAACTCTATCAATAATTAAAACACCTATTGTTATTGATGACTTCAATGAACAATTGCAACAAATGCAAATAAAGACTTTAGTTATAGATGTTAAGGAACACAATGGATTGGCAATTGAAGAAAAGAAAGGTGAAGAGCTTGCTAAGGTAGATCCAACAAAAGAGGGTCAGACTGATGAGCATGATGTTCAAGTAAAGAAATCTACTGTAGGTGATGAAACACCATTAGTTTGAATACCTCTTATAGAGTGAATTAAGGAGAAAAAGACACCAAGTGTTATAGTGACCGAGGAATAGGGTCAATAGAAGAAGGCAACAAAGGAAGAGAGTGGACCAAGTGTAGAGCCTTTTACAAAATTTGTAGCTAAGATAAGTAGTACACTTGAATAATAGGTGATTATAACTTAGAAGGAGTCAACTTCATTAGGAAATGATGCTAGTGGAACACAAGAACTATAGAAAATGAGTGTTGATATCTCATTACACTCACTTTAGCTAGCATTGTCGAGTAATAACACACCAAGGAAAATAACATTCAAGAAGAAGGTGAGGTCACTTGACAAGCCTGTAATGTTGGATGAAGTTATAGTGTTCCCTAAATATGACACTAATAATTTAACTTATGAGAAAGTGCAAATATTGCAAGATCTCTTGGTCATGAAGACCAAACAAGAAGAATTGAGAAGAGAACATCAATAGAAGTGGGTACTTCAAGAAATAAAAGATATCTTTGTTGATGCACATGATATTACAGATGTTGATGAGAAAATTCACATTATAGAACAATTAGTGCACATTTTTGAGAAAAATAATAATGATGATATATATGCAAATGAGAAGTTATTGCACTTGTCTGAAAAGAAATTTGAGAAGAAAGTTTTGGAGAAAGTGTCAACACAAATTGTTATAAGGAAAGTTGAACTTTCTAACCTTGTAAATAATATCGAAGGAGTAGTAAAGAATATTCAAATTGTGTATAATATATTGTGTGATGTACCAAGGTTCACACAAGATATGCAAGATTAGATTGAGAAATTGTAGTAAGCTCTAAAGTCTATACGACATTCTTTGAGCATGGATGCAAGTTCTAGCTCTATTCATTTTAACAGATTAATTTTTTCTCAAGGGAGATTGGTTGAATTAAAAGCCATAGTTAGTAGAATGAGAGATAAATTGATTTCCATTCAGTCAATTTTGATACCTCATTTGAAGGTAATGCAAAGAGTTATCACTTGCAAAGGAGATAGCAAACAGAGATTCACATCTCTCTACTATAGAAAGTCTAGTTGACCTGGCTGCTAAGTTAGAGATTAAAATTTTAGTTTTGGAATCTATTTGATCAAGTTGGGATAATGCACTTTCTATGGTTATATATATTTACAAACCATTTTTGGACAAGTATGGTTTGACTCCTTCACCCCAGTAGCCATGAGTGAAAAATAAAGGGGGAATATATATGTATGGGGGAATGCCTATCAAGGAAGAAATATGTCATAAGAAGAGAAATGTATATAGATGGATATCATAGTATGCGATAAGTCATGTATATATGTTGTATATAGTAAAATTTGTTAAAGACTAAGTCATAGTCTAAGGGGGAGTACTATTTTTCAGTTTTGAATGTAATCTAGAATCGTGACAAAGTATTTTTGCCATTGATGTCAAAGGAGGAGATTGTTTATCCCTATAGTTTGTTATATATTAGTGTCAAATACTTAGTCACTCCTATGGAAGGGTTGGTTGGTCATCAATATGACTAAACAATCCAATGAAGGCCAAGCAATGTATTTAGACTTGTTTATATTTCACTTAAGGCTGAGCAATTGTTAATTGTCGAGAAAGTCTATGGTCACCAAGTAACCCTATATATGTCGAGTAAAATAGAAGCCTATGTATCTTGAATGAGACATAAGGTAGAATATACCAAGAAACATAGAGTCAGTTCATGTCGAGTTATACAATGAATTTCAAGCATTCAAAAGCTAGGGAATAACATGAAGATTAGTCAAGATTGAGTGTCAAAGTGTTCATGTGTTGAGCAAGGCACTATTGACATATTTGTTTAGAATTGTACAAACACTAAGGTAAACCATTTTTGGGCAACTTAATGCATGTTAAAATGATTGAGGAGTAATTTAAGGAGATGATTATGCTTTTTTTTGGATCATTAAGCCCTATGCAAGATGTTTAACCAATTAGAAAAATTGAAGGTTTAAGCAACAAAAGGGAGAAATTTGGATCGTTGATTTTGATCTGTAACCTTCTTCAGTTGGTTATAAAAGGAGGATCCAAACCCTATTTTCTTATGTGTGAGTAATGGTGTATGCATTTGTGTTTTGGTTGCTTGAAGTAAAGTTCTTAAAGAGAATTGGATAGAGTGACCGAGTAGAGAAGTAAAGTGAAGAACATATTTTAATCTGAGAAGAGAAAGGATAAAAGTTTGGAAACAGGAGATATATAATAAAGTATTAGAGTGCTAAATGAAGGATTAGGTATTAGTACATTCTAGCAAAGTGAATTAAGGTAAATCTCTTAACAGAGTGATCTTAATAGGCCTATGCAAATATCCTAATAGAGTGCTTACTTTGTTGTAAATTTTAAATCCTTTAATAAAGGTAGACTAAATAAGTTTGTAAGGTCTTAATAGAGTAGACCCCACATAGGTAAATCATTAGAAGTGATCAAAATTGTAGCCCTAACAAGAAAACTTTATTGTTGTAGTAGTGAAGATTTGTGGGTGTCATCCCCACCCTAGTTTTACCTTCACCTTGGAGGGTATCTAGATTACCAAATCTTTGTGTTATGTGTTGATCATTTACTTTCATGCTTATGATAGTGATTAGTAGATTAGATTTGATACATCATTGAAGAATATGTTTATTTGATTTATGATATTATCGAGATAAGTGTTAGTGGTGATAGATATTAGTTTGACTTCCAACGCCTAAGTGTAAGGAAAATTTTTATCACCCCAAAAATTATTGTCAAGTATTTTAGTAAGGGTTATCTCAATACAAAGTTGTTATCTTTGGAAGCTTACTATTTTTAAGTTGGTCATGGAGCTTTGAATATTCTAATTTCTTCCTTGGAGGTTTAATTTGGATATATTAGCCTAAAGTAAAGTTTCATTACAATATCAAGTCTACTTTTAAAGATATTGAAATTATTTAGTATTGTTAGAAGGGTACATAAATTTCAAACTACACTTTTGAAGGCTTTAGAAGCTATAAAAAGGGGTCAAACATAAATTTATTGGGCATACCCAAGTAAATTGTTATAGAGACCCTTGTGCTCTTTCTAAAAAGAGGTAATCAAATCTAATTAGGTCAACTGGTGATGATCATTCATGGTCTCTAAAAGTTACACTGCCTAAAATTGAATAAAATGAAATTGCTACAAAATTTATGTTCAATCTTGAAAGTTGTTTTGGCCTATTCTAATGTAATAAAATATGAATAATTATATCATAATGATAGTTAACCTAAAAATTTAGGGGTAAAATTTCTATAACCTTCTTGATTGGTGAAATTTTTCTTATAATGATGATTGGTAAGGTTATTTAGGATAGTTATGGGGATGTATATCATTATCCATCACAAAAATTATGGTTTTCAATGGATTAGGTAGGATACAATGTATCTACCCCATATCTTGTCTTCTTTAGAAGCTTCTCATAGAATCCATTTGAATTCCCCTTCAAAATGGTTTACATAAGATTTTGTACCTTAGCTCATCAATCTTATCTTCTTCCTGATTGACAAGTTCCAAGAAAACAATCTTGTCAGCTTTTAGTTGGTGAACCTTCGATCTTTACTGAAAATCACTCAACATCTACTATCTTGCTTAGCATTCACTAGAAATTACTTTCACTCAACTCCAACTGACATTTTGTTTGGCTTGTACTAACTTTTCTCGGTACCTTCTATTAACTTGGTCAAGCTTAGCAAATGAACTTTGTCCAACCTTCTTCTTCTGAACTTTCTAAGTGTCTCCAATCATTTTGTAACCTTAAAGTAGATCATCAATACACTATGTTGTCACTATCTTAATTGATTCTTGCACTTCAATACATAATCAAAACTCAACCTTTCCTCTAGGTACTTTTGTTACATCTTGTTGATAAAATCCTCCTCATCAATCAACTAAGTGATAGTGTTGGAAACATATAAGCAATTGTCTTACCAGCATATAACAAGTTTGACATTAGTGACAAAACAATGATTGAAAACACATAGTCCTCTTTTAGCATTCTTTCTACTCAAATGATCTTTTCAATCATATATCAACATGATAATCAAAATTTGAGGCACGAGAGCGAAGGAGAAGAAGTGGCTTTAGAAAGAGACTATATGGTAGAAACAACATCTAGACAATATTGAGGATATTATGGGAGCATTGTGATTATGGAAATTACATAGAAGAAGAAGTTGCTTCTTCAACTCCTTACACTCAACTCTTCACTAAAGTTATTCTTCTAGTAGTGAAAATAGCTGCTACAAATTCCTTGGAGCATTCAAAGATGAACCATCTCAAACCATTTTGACCTTGATTTTGGTGCCCCAACCAACAACATATACCTCTCAATGATTTGAATTTTCTACATGGTAAGTGATAATGTGCATGGTTCATCTTATTCAGTGATCATACATAAAGGAAGTTGGAGCTTATTGTTTGGCGAGTTTGAAGCATTGAGGAATATAATTGATAATCTAATCCAAGATTCATTATTTGGCCTATGGTATATCAACTCTAAATGATCAAAACCACCACATGGGAAGGAATATGGTGTCTCTCTATTCCATACCTACACATGTATGACCATTTTGTGTTGGAGATTTTGAGCCTTAAGAACTCCCCATTTCCAACTCACACCACCTGAACTTGATCTAGATGCCTTATTTTCCATATGAGAGAAATCACAGATATACCAAATTCTTGATAAGTTGCAATTTAATAAAGAGGGATGCCAAGTGTTTGATCAAATGTATTTAGTGGAGATTCATCATAATTTACTTCAAGGCACTCTAATTTAGAATTGGTTTTAATACATGCTACTTGGTGTCACCTTATAACATGTTGTTTTGAAGATGATGAGTCTTTGATATCCACTGTGGTGATGTTCAAGAGAACAAAAAATCATATTCCCAGCTCAATAGGATACTACATGATTTTTAGAGATTTGTGTTTCATGCTTGTTGTAAACTTGGTGTTTCAAATTTGTAAAGGTTCCTCTAGACAAGAATATAACAAGAATCATAATGCATATGAACTGTTTGACAAAATAATTCAATTTCTAGCCTATGGTCAAAGAATGTTCCTATAGAATTATTGGATAGCTTTTTAAAAAATTGTGACTTGTCCTCTTCGATGATAGCTTATATAAAATATTGCCAAAATATTTAGCCGAGGAGATTTGGAGTCTCTAAATCACCACCTCACAAATTGGGTTTCTAAACTAAAGGTTTTTGCCAAGCCATGAAATATTGAGCATTAACAAAATACAAATCAACTTCAAAATAATCCATATGTAGGGGTGGTTGTAGAAACTAAAGAAGAAGCCAGTATCCATAAAATGATATGTGAGGAATGAAAATAAATGTGAAGCTTCTTATCTAATAACACTTCTTAGTGAAAACTCATCAATTGGGAAGTATAGACAAGGCACGTTAACTATTTAATAGAATGCTACCATGATATTTGTTAAAAAGAATGTCTAAACTTCCATTCAAAAATCAAACATTGGTAGGCATCACGTTGGACCTAAAGGACATGATGCTCACGTGGAATGGAGAAAGCTTGTAGAGGACCCATAGTAAAGGGAGACATGAATCATTTGTTGCAATGTGTCAATAGAGAGGTCATCCCATGAGATGGATAAAAAGTGAAGTGATAATTACATAGAATACAATGCTCGCATAATATGCACAATATGGAAGCATAGACAAGCACATGAACAATTGGGAAAGAGACCTCAAGAGACTAATTTTTTTGGAATTGATTGGTTTTATACATAATATCATACAAAATGTGGCTTGCAAAAATACCATGGGAAACTGTATTTGATTCTGCTACATGGGGGCAACTGATGATAGTTCTACAATAATTTGTAATCAACCCAGCTAATTAGCAACTAGACCCAATTTATTAGGTTATGGCTAGTTTCTTTCTAAAAATATCTACTATGATGTGTTTTTGTAAAATTTCTGGTGAACTTTGCCCTTTTTTCCTTATTTGCATTATTTTTGTGGAGGATCTTGAGGTAAGTCACTTAGAATGGGTTGAGTGATTTTTATTATTTTATTATATGGATTCTGGAATATGTATGAAGTTGGATCAATTTTTCTATTGTGCTAAGATGTAATAAGCACCTTAAAAATATCTCTAAATATACATGTTTAGAAAGAATTATAAAGAGATACTTGTTTAGAAGGAAATGAAACAAAAATCTACATAGCCCTTGAAGAAAATGGAAGAGTTAGGGCATGACAATGAAATCACAGAGCAAGGGCACGACAACAAAATTGCAAAGAAAGGGCACAACAATGACATACAGATATCATAAGCGCACAATAAACAAATCATAGAGCAAGGGCATGGCAATAAAATTTAGAGATCACAAGGGCACGACAACCAAAATACAAAGCAAGGGCATGACAATGAATTGCAAAGATCACAACAATGAAATTGTAGACCAAGGGCACAATAACAAAATATAGAGATCATAGAAAAAAAATTTAGAGATCACAATAATGAAGGGTACAAAAATGTTCACACCTTTCCACCCTTTTTCAGAGCTCTCAACCCTCTTTCACATGTAACTCTCGACAATCAAAACAAATGGGGAATGATTTATGCCATTTTTATTTTATTTTGTTTATAGTCACGAGGCATCACAATTATGATGCCAAAGTATATATTACGATGATTTCAGGGACAACTACAAAAAAAATATTAAAATCGACACAAATTACACCACCGTCACAAATTGCCATTACAATTTGACCCCAAATGTTGTAGTGAGCATATTCATATAGCTCATGAATGAGTTATTGAAAGAGGTTCTAGGTAAGTTTTTCATTGTTTATGTAGATGATATTTTGATCTTTAGTAAGAAAATGGAGGATCGTATAATCCATTTTTACAGAGAGTTTGAGAGCTTAAGGGAAAAGAAAATATTGATTAATCAGAAGAAGTACAATCTTTTCGAAAATGGAGTTAGTGCATCTAAGATTTGTAGTTTTGATAGAATGTCTAAAAATGGCCTGGAAGAATGTGAAGGCTATCCTCATATGACCCACCCTAATATTTCTATAGAGCTAAAATATTTTAATGGATTTGATAGCTTTTACAAAAATTTTATCATAAGTTTTAGTATTGTCTCTAGACTCTTGATTGAAACAATGTGAGAGGATATGAAAGTATTTAAGTAGACTACAAGAGCATACAAGAGTTTTTAATTGTTCAAAAAAGGGTTACAAAATAACCTATTTTAACATTTCCATGAGTTTAAAGAGTTGCAAAAGAATCAGAATATTAAAATAAACAAAAGAATTGAGCTTGAAGAAAAAATTGGGAACATTCCTGAGAAACTAATTGCCTATGAAGTTGAGCTGAGGCAACTGGTCAAGGATATTGGCCAATAGATGGACATGATTGCTACCATTTTATGTGTGGTGGAGGTTAGTATTGGTAGAAGTATCAATGAGGAAATCATTTCCCCTATGCTTGCCCAAATGACTGGTGGTCCTAGTAGAAGAACTAGGTTAAGCACAAAAAGGGGCATTAAAGTTTCCCATGTTTCTATTGTTAAGGGTCTCCTTCAAGGGGTTGCTAAAACTACCAAAGATATGACTAAGGTTGTGGAGGAGCTTGAGTAATAGAGTAATTTCATGTTTTTCTTCTATTGGTCCTGGTCATTGGCCTGGGTTTCTAGTTCTATATCTTTATGTTGGTTTTCTTTTATTGTGGTTTTTTCTTTCTAGCTAGTTTATGTTTGTATGCAATTATTTAGGTTCCAAATCCTTATAAAACTTGGTTTTATTTTTATGTTACTATAGGTTCTAGGTCCTTGTAAAAGCTAATGGACTCTATCTCATGTATTTTTTGTTTTTTGTATGGGGTTTTGGGTCCCCTCAAAACCTATTTTTACCATAGTCCAAAAACACTTCCAGATTTTAATAAGGCGTTTCTTGTAGAATGTGATGGTAGTTTAAATTCCATTAGAAACTTTCTGAATCAAGAAGGTAGACCCATTCTTATTTTAGTGAGAAATAAAATGATGCATAAAGAAAACATTATGTTTATGATTAGGATTTCTATTCTATAGTTCATGCATTGAATAGATGGAGACATTTCCATTTACCTAAAGAGATTATTTTATATACTAATCATTAAGCTTTGCAATATTTGAATAGTCAAATAAATTTGAATTAGAGAAATTTGAGATGGGATGAGTTTTTTTAGAGTTACACATTTTCTTTGAAACATGGAACGAGAAATCTAATAGGGTTGCAGATGCTCTTAGCAGGAAATAGATTTTTCTAACTAAGATGTTCATTGAGCTTTCTAGGTTCAAGGAACTCAAGAGTTTGGATCTAGAGGATTATAATTTTGGTGAATCTTGGAATGTTTGTACATAATATATTCCTCTAGAATAAACCATATGGTTAGACTTCATAATCAAAGATAGTATGTTATTCAAAGATAGAAAATTGTGCATTATGAGGATTTCTATGGGAGACAATCTCATCAAAGAGAAGCATAGTGGAGGGTTGAGATTTTGGTCAAGATAAAACCATTTCTCTACTTAGTGAGAGTTATTTTTTGCCACAATTATAGTAAGATGTTAATTAATTTGTACAAAGAAACTGAATATGCTAGATGGAAAAAGGAGCTAAGAAGAATACAAGGCTATATGAACCATTACCCGTATTTGAGGAAAGAATTTGTTCTTGGTTTTCCAAGGAATCAAAGAGGAAATCATCAACTTTTGTGTTGGTAGATAAAAAATTTAAGATGGAAAAATTCATTTCTTACAAGAAGACTAATGATGAGAGAGAGAGAGAGAGAGAGAGAGAGAGAGAGAGAGAGAGAGAGAGAGAGAGAGAGAGAGAGAGAGAGAGAGAGAGAGAGAGAGAGAGAGAGAGAGAGAGAGAGAGAGAGAGAGAGAGAGAGAGATGACATTAAGAAACAAAGACCTAAATTCTTGGATGGATTAGATGCTTGCGATTTTCTTCCTTGATGGTAGATCCTTTTCTTGTCCTTCTATGAGGGAAATAAGATTGGACCATGGATAATATAGCCTTGAAAACACATTAGAGTGCTTTAAAATATGCTTTATGATGCTCAAATGCTATGAAACTCGCTAGTCAGAACTCTAGTTATTATGCTAGATAAATCACATAACACCTAGACAATTCTATCTCTCATTTCTTTTGGTTTTTCATAACCCAGTGGGGTTATGGGGAACTACTTGCAATGCTTTAAGTGGGGTTATTGGGAACTACATGCAATGCTTTTAATTCTTCAGACTGTGATAATGTTTTATCATTCATAATGCAATTGTATTTTGAAGTTAAATGTAATTGTGTTATGGCTAAGATGAAATTTTTTAATGTTAGTTTCTTGGCTTGTTAATGAGCCAAGCCCCATTTTGAAATTTAATGAAAAGTACACATATTGTGATTGCTTTATGTGTTGTTTTGACTTTTTTTTTTCATGGTCTTCACTTTTTTGCACACCGTCTTGGTGCACACACCTGATAGTGTAATGGTAAAGTATGCAATGTCATTATTGATACTAGTAGCATAGATAATCTTGTTGATGAGGAAAATTTTAATAAGTTGAAGCTAGAGAAAAAAAATCATTTGAATCCCTAGTAGATTGCTTAGTTACAGAGGGATCTAAGCCTTTGGTCAAAGAGCAATGTTTAGTAAAGTTTAAGATAATGAACTATCATGATGAGGTACCATGTGATATTATGCCTATGGACATTTGTCATTTGTTTTTTATTTGATCCTCATGTAGCACATGAAAAATATGCAAATACCTATTATTTGACAAAGGATGGAGTTCAAAACAAGCTAAAGCCTTTGAAGAAAATAGAGGAAAGTTAATGTGGAAATGCTACAATATGTTTAGTTGATGGAAGGAAATTTCTAGAAGATATGAGGCATGAGCATATGTCTTTTTCCTTAATCCAAAAGATGTTGAAGAGGAAGTAGAAGATGTACCTGTGGGACTAGAAAATGGGTTAGAACCTAACATACTATGAGCAACCACAAAACTCAATAAACATACACCAAACCCAACTAATCTACCATGAAAACTAATTGAAGCATAAAGGAAATAAAACAAAACAAACTCCCTATTCAATTGTAGCTTCCATGTCCTTATTTCTTCTCCATTTGATGTACCTATACATTTAAAAGAAAATGACTATGCTATGATGATGCTATTGATAGTACTAGAGGTGTGGTTTGGGCATGATGTGAGAATATAGACTCTAAGGGATGCAATATGAATGCTAAGGAATGAAAAATGAGGACCAAATGATGCAAGATGAGGCCTATGTGATGCAAGAATGAAGCTAAAATAATGATAAATGCAATAGTGTGCTATGCAAGGATGAAACATAAATCATGTAAAGGAATCCTAAGGTTAAAAGTTCCCATATTTTTTAAGTTTCAAGTGTTTGACAAAAGTCTGCAAAGTTTTGACAAAGTTTGATAGTATCAAAAGTTCAAGGTGTTTTGGTGTGAGTTTATAGATTTGGTATTATCTTGATTAATGTTATTCACACACACAAGACACAATAAACAATAATATTTATTTTTAAGCTTAGAAGACACATCACAACCTAGGATTTAAGATTGTATCTATTGAATTCCCACTTGAACTGAAGTTCGGTCACACTTACCCAGAGAAGACAACTTAGAATCTTGGCACCACAAGATTCTCCTTACAACACACTCACTTCTTGAGGGTACCAAGATCCACTTCCCAAGGGATTGTTGTCTCTATTAAGGACTAGAAGTATGTGGGATATCTTCATGGGCATGGGTGACCCCTTGAGCCAGTAGATAGAAAGGATTTTGGCCACTAATACAAGGTGTTTAGTTTGGGAATTCTGTTCAACAAGTGAATGATAAACTTCCACAAAAGGTCTCCCAGTCTCGAGAACCAAGATTTGATGCACCACAAGGGTACTGAAGGAGATCTATCATGTAGCAATACTGCCAACATGACATTAATCGTATCAAGTCTATTATAGTGGCTAGAGTGTTAACTTGGCTTTGGCCTATTACCACTTCAAGGTCAACCCCTGGGACTCACCATGTGGTGAGTCTTGGTCCCAAGGTAGGCCTCTCTAAAGAAGTTGCATGAATTTCTCTTGCACCCAAGATCCCCAAATGGCAAGGGGAGAGGATACATTGATGCAACTCCCAGGGTTATAAATAATGCATGGACGCTAAATAGAAGAGAAAATTCATTTTAGAGCACCAAACAAAATGTTATCTAATCTAAGAAAGCCACACATAAAGTTTGAACAAGCACATGGGTCTTCAACAACATCCTGCAAACAAGAGTTGGTATTTTTTAATGGATATGTCTTCTCCCAAAAATTGCCACATGCTACAAATAGATATCAGTAACAAAAAAATATATACCCTAGGTTTTGGAATGAAATTCAAACCCTTAATACAAATTTTGACTGAAACATGTGCTTTTTGTGAACCAACTATGCTTTGATAGAGAGAACTACACCTCAGAAGGCTAGAAACACTTAGGTCCCTAAGTGTGCTCAAATAGTATAAACTACACTCCTAGTGTAGTTGGGGTTAGTTAGAGCACAGTTGGTAGTTTCATAGCATAGATGGGAGACTGGGTGTAGATTGTGCAAAATGAAGCCAAAAATCATAACTAGAACTTTAAAAACTGAAAGCTACCCTACCAAGTGCGCTAAGACAATATAGAGTGCATTGTTGGTGTACATGGGGCCTAGAAGAGTGTAGTTGGTGGTTTTGGATCATAGTTGGTCAAGTGTGAACAACATACATAGGTTATACTAACTCCTAAGCCCTTAAAACAACTTCCTAAAGGCCCCAAGTGTGCCCTGACATAGCCAAGTGCACACCCGAGACCACGAGCTATAGAAATGCATAAATGAAAGCCAAATTTTTTTTACTAGGTCTCTTAATTAGACTAGGTGTGATAATAAAGAGCATACAAACATTGCACTCCTTTGAATGAGCTCTTTCTTTGCACCTACAAGCACAAAACAAAGAAATCTGCATTAGTAATCATGATCTTCACGTTAGATTCACCAATTGTAGGACTAGAAAATGGGTTAGAACCTAGCATATTATGAGCAACCAAAAACCTCAATAAAAATACACAAAATCCTTCTAATATACCATGAAAACCAATTGAATCATAATGGTAAAAAAAAAAAACTCCATCTTCAATTGTAGCTCCCATGTCCTTCTTTCTTCTCCATTTTATGTAACTACAATTGCCTATAGTGCCTATAAAATTGAAAGAAAATGACTATGCTATGATGATGCTATTGAGAGTACTAGAAGTGTGGTTTGGGCATGATGTGAGAATAGAGACTCTAAGGGATTGAAAATGAGATCAAGATGGCTCAATTTATATATAAAGTGCAAGAGGCAAGAGTTGAATGAGAGGATGGACACTTGTCACTTTGAATATGCAACTTGGCATGATAGTCCTTAGAATATCTTTGACAACCATGTGACACAATATACCAAATGTAAGATTATAGACGCATGAAAGTCAACATGGCTAAAAGTGGAGGAGAATCTATGACGTGCATATGACACCTCAAAGCCACTTCTAGCCAAGAATATATGATGATGGAAGATTTATAGACATGTGTAAAAAATAAAATATATCAAAATATGACATATTTTGTCAAGTGTAGCGAAAATATCTATGACACATCATGTCCATGTGTCAAGAATGGGTGGAATATTTGAATTAAAAATTCATATATCTAAAGAAATGGGAATTAGTAAAATAGAAATTAGAGGTGGAAAATAGGACTTAGGAAATTTGAGAATTCTCATAGTTTGCAAAGATGAATCAATTAATTAATAAATATTAGTTAATTGAGAATGTTTGTTAGTAGGAAGAATTAGTGATGCGGGATGAAAATGATTGAATTAACATAGGATTAGATTATGGATTATCTAAATCCTATAAGACATATTAGTAAATGATTAGCCAATTTGATTAAATAAATGAGATAATATCCTTTGATGAAATGTGATGATTATGCAGATCGAGTAGGATGATGATAGGTAGATCAAAGTCATGATCAAGTTGATTAACTGATTAGGATTAATAACATGCCAGGGACACATGCCATGGATTAAGAACATGTGACATTTAAAAGACATTGTAAGTGTCACAAGATTGAAATTTGATTGATAAGGTTGATCCTAATAACATCAATGAAGATTGTTAATGTTATTAAATTGATTAGATAATTCCATGATTTGACACTGAGGGACTCGATAATGTCAAAGATTGGATGATAAAAATGATAGATTTGACCTAGGACTGAGGTACATGATATTACTAAGGTCAAATTTGATTGATTTGATGATCTGATAGGTTTCCAAGGCACTGAGGGACACAAAGATTCCTAGGTTTTGACTGATGATGATTGATTTGAGATATTTGACACATTTCAAGTTGATTAGGGCTGATTTGGGATAGTTTTGGGTTGATTAGGGATGATTCTGGGTTGATTTGGAATGATTCTAGGTTGATTAGGAATGATTTTGAGTTGATTACGGATCATTTTGGGTTAATTAGAAAGGATTCCAATGATGTTGAAAGGGTTTTGGGTTGAGCAGATGAGATTATGAAATAATTTGTAATGGATGTGAAAGGGGATACAAATGATGGACATTTTCAAAACATGCTCGAATGATAATCAAGTTGACCAAAAGACTAGAATTAGTGAAATAAGAAAATGGGACAAGTTAGTATGAAAAAAGTGATTAAATAGTAGACACAAACCATTTTTGAGTCTATAATACCTAAAAAATTTATAGATTTGATGGATGAGTTTAGGATATTGTATTGAATAATTCAGCTGATGAATTTCCACTAGTGAGAAAGACTAGTCACCAGGTGGACTTGATTCCATAGGCTAGAATGCCAAATAAGGTAGTACACAGAATTGCACTATCAAAAAGTGAAGAGTTAAACATATAATTAAAGGAGTTGTTACATCTAAGGGGTTTATTTAAGAGATTTTGAGTTCATGTGCTATACCAACAATACTAGAACCAAAATGAAATGGATAATAGAGGACGTGTACAAATTATTGAGCTATCAATCATATTGCTATCAATTATGTAATGCCTTGCCTGGAGATCCTTGGAAACAAGGATGAAAACAAGTCAGAACAAATTTTTTTTTTACAAGTGTAAGTGCACATGATACAACCTACACAAACCAAAAGATCGCAATGGAAGACTGAAAGACAACCAAGCACCAACGGATCTCCAAACGCCACTATCAACTAGAACACAAACATGAAAACCACAAAAGCCTACCAAGCTGAAAGACATAAGCTGACTCTTGGAAACTGGCTAAGTCTGAAATCTTGAAGCCCTGAAATTTGGCTAAGTCTGAATTTCTGAAGCCCTGATTTTTCCTAGAATCCACACCTTAGCTCGTAGAGGTTTGAAACCCATCTCAAATGAATTGTCGCATATATTAAAATATATCTTAAGTATAAGGAATTAAATATACGTCAACTTATACTTAATGAATTTCAAAAGAAACCTCTTGAATTCAAAATGCAACAACATAGGCTTGAAGAACGCCCAAAAGGGTATCCAGATCAACTCTCAAAAAGATCAGAACACTACAAAAAGTGCCCGATGTTGGCACACGCAGGTTTTAACCAAAAGGCGTGCGACACTTTTCACTGAGGGAGGGCGACACTTCTCCCTTACTGCATGCGACACTTCTCAAGAAGACGTGCGATACTGGAAAAGTATCGCACGACATTTCTCATAAAGCCGTGCGACACTCTTCCAGTATTGTATGACACTTCTTTAGTATTGTGTGCGATATTCTTTCTATGGGCATGTGATACTTTATCAGTGTCGCACAATGCTGAACAAATGTCCCCCATAGAAAATAAAAATGCTTCCAGAACTCAAAAATGGGGAAAAACTAACAAAAGAACCTCCACACCGGGGAGTACTGGATCCACATTTCGAGGCCAAAACACTCGAACCAAAATTGAGTAACAAAAAATGAAATCTAACCATCTATCAAAAAAAGAAGGGAAAGTACAGAAAGGAAACATCACGACAACTAAAATAACATTGCAATAACATAGATAACATTGCAATGAGCAAAATAACCAACTAAGTACGCGGTTCCTTCCAACCGTCAATGGCGTCATAAGACCATCGTGGGCCCCAGCCATCCCCTGTGCATAACATCCCAAGCCACCGATTAGATCATCGGTGCTGTCGTGATAGGGACATCACTACTAAACATGCTACAATATAAGTAATGAAATCTAACATGCTAGTAGTAACATAAGATAACCCTGTAATCAGATAACATCATCTACTACATGCTAATCATCATAATGAGGAAAGCATTAAAACTAACATCATCTAAGCATGATAACATCATAATGAGAGCATAAATCACAAGAAGCATACTCCGTATACCGAAGTACCAAGTGACACATCCAACAACGATCACGCTAGAACAATAGACCGTCTCTGTACACCGGTCCCTAGTAGTGGTGAACGTAGCTACGCCTCCCAACCACGTGGCACCCATAGGTCCACACCCACCATGTTGATGGAGATAATGATCCAACCACACACACACAAAACAACAACCATGGCTAACACACACGCCAAGCAGTATGATGACTAAATCCAAGACAAAGACAATGCATAAACTACAGGTCCTGGTCAGACACCTCAATGGGCTACTACATAGGGACTGACATCATGGAGAGTCACTTGGCATCAAAGCCCAAGCTCGGATCTGTGTAGCTCAACTCCCTCAACGGAAGGCCCATACACAAAAGTACCATTTATTATCTTTAATGTTATTACCACCCCAAGTTTTAATTTAATTATCACTTATATAAAACTTCCTCTGCCAACCGGGAAGTAGTCACCAGATTACAGGATAGAAGCCCCCTCCATATGCTACCCTACCCTACCCATGCTCATCCAACGATGAGTGCCCGAAGGCATGCAAACTCCCAACCCAACCCCAATGATCACAACTTCCAGAAGTACCACAGAAGATCGGGCCCCGCAGGTCACCCGACAATATACATGTGTGTGGTGCACCACCATCACAGAGATCATACACAAGGATAGGATGAGAATGCAAACAAAAGTCAATCGACCAAAAACATAATCGAGATGACGGATGCTACACGCATCCCAATGCAACAAAAGATGAAAAAGTGTTCGGATTGGTATCCAAATGGATCATCTAGGTCCACGAACCATAATGTGCCAAGAAAACCCAAGAAAATAGGGCGGCATGCAAAATGAGGTAAAAACCCCAAATTTTGGAAAAATTCCAAAATTAAAACCCATTTGGCCTTTGGGTTCAAAAACCCCAAAAATCTAAAAATAATCGAAAACGGACACCGTATGCAAAAACGGCCAGCATAATGGCCCAAAAACCCAAACCCCCATTTCAAAAACAGGTAAAACGTTCATACCCGACCAACCGGGCAGAACTAGCAAATAGAAACAGAGGGGAACACTAGTTCACAGCCTCCTAACATATTGCTACAAGAAACAAAAGCAGAAACAGAGAAAAAACATTAAAACGGGAAGGCCCTACCTGACAGCAAAAAGGGCCGAAACTGAAACCCGTAGAATAAAATAAATACTCCGCCGAAACTACTAAAACTGTCGGCAAAGTGAGAACTCCTCGAGCCAAATCCAATGAGACAAACCTCGCAAAGATCCCACACTCACAGCTCCTACAACAAGCAAAACAATAATCCTTCAGAAGAGGATTTCCAAATTCACTCTCCAAACTCAATTTTCCAAAATGTGAGAAGTGAATGATGAATTCACTTTTCCAATATTTATTCATTTTGAGTGAATAACTAAATATGGAAAATAGCTAGTTGGAGTAGTTAAAGTCCGAAACAACCCAAACGAAAACAAGTTATTATCTGTAATGGAAATTCACCTAAGGCAAAGCTGCTAGAAATTAAATCCAAAAGATTAAAAACTCAAAAACCCAAAAATTACAGAAAATCACTTAACACTTTCGCGACGAATGCGAACTTCTAAATGCACAGACATGTTCACTGGTCTAATCACATAATGCAATGAGTTCAGATTTACTAATCACCAAATTTTTTTTTATATAAAACAACTAAATAAGGATACGTCGACCATATAGGAGCGACATTGGCAAAATATGAACAGCTGGATCACTAACTCCATAGGCCACTGCCAGGGATATAATTCTTGCACACTAAAACACACGATCAAGTGCAATGGAAAATAATATCATAGCCGAAGCAACATGTATTAAAATACCTATTTAATCCATTGACATCACTCACATTCATAGAAAGCGTAAAGGATGAGAATGAAGTAAATAACCATAGTATAGAATCCATCTCATAGCATAGTCAACAAATAGGTCCAATACATCATATCACCAGATAATCAGTTATCATAGATCTACTGTCATCTCAAAATAATATCAACATGCAAATATGATAAACTGAACAGCATAGTAACAAAGCATCTATGGTACAGAAATCAAAGTATAACATTCGACCCTCAGGTTGTCTCAAGGTACATATGTCAAAAGAGTATCAAGTATCTCTCGAATCAAAAAAATAGACAAGGTACAGACTGCAAACATGAGAGGCACTACAAATTACACATTTTACTTGTCAAGGATGGATAATATTATGGACTATTTGAGTGGATCTATATATTTCAAAAAACTAGATTTAAAGAGTAGATATCACAAAATTTGGATTAGAGAAGGAGATAAATAAAAGACAACCTTCAAGATAAAGGAGGGCTTATATGTGTGGTTAGCTATGCCTTTCGGGCTAACCAATGCATCAAGCATATTCATATGGCTCGTGAATGAGCTATTGAAAGAGATTCTAGGTAAGTTTATCATTATTTATCTAGATAATATTTGGATCTTTAGTAAGACAATGGAGAATCATATAATGCATTTTCAAAGAGAGTTTGAGAGCTTAAGGGAAAATAAAATATTGATTAATCAAAAGAAGTGCAATCTTGTGAAAAAGGAGTTAGTGCATCTAAGATTTGTAGTTTCAATAGAAGGTCTAAAAATGGCCCCAAAAAGGTGAAGGTTATCCTCATATGACCCACCCTAATAAGTGATATAGAGCTAAGATATTTTCATGGACTAGATAGCTTTTAGAAAATGTTTATCATAAATTTTAGTAGTGTCTCTAGATGCTTGATTGATAAAATGTGAGAGGATATGAAATCATTTAAGTAGACTATAGGAGAAGACATGAGTTTTGAATTGTTAAAACAAAAAATTATAGAACAACCTATTTTAACACTTCTAGAGTTTAAAGAGTTGTAAAATAATCTGGATATTCAAAAAAATAAAAGAATTGAGCTTAAAGGAAAAATTAGGAATATTCCTAAGAAACTAATTACCTATGAAGTTGGGTTGAGAAACTAGTCAAAGATAGCAACCAACAGATGGACATGATTACTACTAGCTTATGTGTGGTGAAGGTTAGCATTGGTAGAATGAGAAATGAGGAAATTATTTCCCCTGTGCCTACCTAGATGAGTGGTGATCCTAGCAAAAGGACTAGGCTAAGGGTGAGTGCACCAAGATGGTGTACAAAAAAGGGTGTTGATCTTAGATTGGTTTTGACAATTGAGTATCAACACACTTAAGATTTTTACTAAGTTCATGTCAAGCTAGTAACACATGCTAAGTATAATATTTATAGGTGTTGAGTTTCAATGAGTGTCAAGTCACTCATATGCCGAGCAATTCAAGTGCTGAGTGAATAGTTGATGTCGAGCAAGTTCAAGTGTCAAGCAAGACAAAATTAAAGTGTCGAGTATCAGTATTATCAAGTGTCGAGTAACACATAATGGACCTAGCTGTTTGTGATGGCACAAACAACTATGTAAACCATTTTTGAGCCAACTTATGAATAGACCTAGAAGCTTTGAAGATAAGATCGAATCTATTTGGATTCCCTATGCGATCAACATGCAACCAATTAGAAAAATGGAAGGAATTGAGAAGAAAAAATGGATGAATCTCAATCATAGATTTATACCTAACCCTAATCCACCAGAGTCTTTTTAAAGGGAGATAAAGCCCCATAATTTAAGTATGAATGAGTGAATGTGCATGTGAGGAGGTGATGCTAGCGAAGATTTGAAGGAAATGAAAGGGGTGAATTGATCAGTTTCAAGGTGACTTAGAAGTGCTAAAGAATTGTAGAATTAGTTTGCAGAGCAAAGGAGAAACTATACAAAATTGCTACAATAGATCAAGAGGATCAAGATGGATAGAATTGTGATCTAAAATTAGTAAGGGAAAGTTGTAAGTGTATCAGATCAAACATTCTGCTATTACTTTCTAACAATTGTATTAACAAGGTGAAATCGTTTGAACTAAGGTTGACTTAATAGTCATTGTAAAATCCTTTAACAGGGTGACATTCCAAGTGAGTGTTCTAAAGTCCTTCAGCCAGGCACACTTTTTAATAGGGTGTTAAAATCCTTTAACAGGGTGGGATCTAACAATCCTTTGTAAGCCTTTCATAGGGTAGGCCTTTCACAGGGAAGATCATAAGAATGGTCAAGCTATGTAGCCTTAACAAGTGAACTTTATTGCTATAGCAATGAAGAATTGTGGGTGTCATCCCCACCTCAATTTTACCTTCTCATTGGAGGATTTTTGGGTAATCATATCTAATGTCAAGTGTTTATGTGAATGCATTTACTTTACATTTTATTTCAATATGTTAATGCATGCATTTTTTTAAAGTTAAAATTTTTATTGGTTAGAGATTAGTACTTTTGATTCACACCCTCCTCCCCTTCTCAGAAGTATACATTTCCCATTTGTATTTCAAACAATTGGTATCAGAGTTGAGTTCTCATTAGGAGAAGCCTTACAACTTGGAGAAAAGATCTTGAAATGGAAGTTTACAAGTTGGGAAAGACCATTTAAAATTAGGATATTGAGATACATCTCTTACTACAACAACTGAATGAAGCCAGAGATGCCTTGAGAAGTCCACTGAAGAGAAGGAAAGAGATTGCTATAGCAAAAAATGACACATAATACAAAGAGATTGACACCACAAAGTTATTTGTAGATGGTAACCCCTATGAATTTGATGTAGCAATTGTAGATCTCATGGACAGGAAAAGAGCACAAGTTAAGGAGATCAAAAATCTCAAGTTGGAACAAGAATCACAAGTTATATTGCTATGTGACGTGACTAAGAAAAAGAAGAAAGCTATAGAAGAAAAGGGCATGATTGAAGAAGATAAAATAATTTTGACAAATAGATTGGAAGAAAAATTAGTAGAGCTATCCAAGATCTCAAACATGCAATTGGACACCTTAAGCCAAATGATGAATTCTCATCATGAGTTGAATGTCAAGGACATTGAGATAACTACATTGAAGTTGTAGAATGAACAACTGCAAAATGACCTGAAAAGAGAAAAGGAGTTTGCTGAAAGTTTCAAAAATCCAAATGAAGCCATCAAGTACTTTGAGAAACTATTGAAATCCCCTAGATCAAGTAAAGACACATCAAGATTGGGCTACATAAACACTGAACAAGGAGAATCATCCAAAGCTACTGAGGAAAGAAATAACAAAGGTAATTAAGAATTCTAAACCTACTTGTCATCATTGTGGTAAGAAAGGACATACAACTAATGTTTGTAGGAGTAGGAGTAATAGTCAAAATGCTAAGCCTAAGAACATAACTCATTGTCACAATTGCATCAAAAAAGATCATCAGGCACATGAATGTAGAACCAGAACCATGCATGTGCCAAAATTTGAAGGACACTACTACAATTGTCAAAAATTTGGACACAAAGCCTTTGAATGCAGATCCAAGTCCACATGGTCATCAAACAAGTCAACAAAGGGAAGAAGCAATGAAAGTTCCTATAATTGGGATTACAATACAAGACATAGTTGTCATTATTGTCAAGAATATGGACACATCCATCAGAATTGCATAAGAACACACTTCAATGGTAACTACAATAGATGGCTGAGTCAAACTAGATGCTTTACCTATTTGAAGATTGGTCATATTAGTAAGCATTTCCCAACAAGAAATAAAGCACCTAACTCAGAGTTCAACAAAGGAAAAGGCAAGGTAGATGTTGAGCACATCAAAGGAGAGATGAACAAAACATGGAGGAAGAAAGATAGATGCAACACATCAAATGAAGGGATCACTTCACCTGATAGGTCAAGTGGTCACATCTCATCAAACGAAGCAAAAGGAGGTATGTGGGACTAATATTTAAAATGCTTTATCATACATCAATTCCAAAAGAAGTTAGTACTAAAATAGATGAATTAGAATGAAGAAAGATGCAAGATAATAAGTGAATTCCATGGTTAAATCTTTAAGTTTTCACATTATTGCTGAGTGTGAAAAGTCCTCTTCAATTGCCGAGTAAATTCTAATGTGTGTCGAGCTATCAGCCAAAGCCAATTGAAGCCAAGTCAGTAGTAGCTACTGAGTTAAAGAAATTTCTATTGGTGCTGAGTAAAGATAATTCTTATAGCTACTGAGTGATGGAAAAATCAGTGAATTCCAAGTAAAGCAGAAATCATATTGGAGCTAAGTTTAAAGCTGTATATGCACCATGCATTAAATGAGATGTTTTAAAGGGTATAAGGCAGATTTTCAATCATTTTTTATCATTACAAACTCAGACCAAGAGTGAACAAGAGTGAAGAAGCGATCTACAAGTAGGATTGAAGAATTTGCATGGATTCTAGCAATAATCAAGCATCATTCCATCGATCTAAAGGTATTCTTCACATGTTGAGTTACGCAATTTTATTTTGTTAAAACCCTAGTTCACAAATATGCCATTTAGTTCAAAAAATGTTAAGGAAAAAGACACCTTTGAGGTTCAATTGGTCAGTAACAAAGTAAAATAGCCCAATTTCAAGGCTATACTTGAGATTGCATATAGACAAGACCCTTTAGGTGCATTGTAAATGATTCCACCCAAGGTCATAATTGTACAAGATGTGAGGAAATTTTATAAGTGCAAGGTCAGAGAAATTGGAGACATGGAAATATATCAGGCATATGATAAATTATGTGAAAACAAAGTGTTAAAGGAAGAGTTCAATATTGTTGAAAGAAAGGGACTAAATCATGCCCTAGAATTCCCCACCATTTTCAAAACTAAATGGATCAAAATTGTCTAAAGTAGAATCCATAATGGATGCTTATGGTTAGAGGGTGGACCCATAGGGTTGTAGGTTACCCAACCCTAGATTGTCCCAAGACCCTAATGAGCGACTCAAAAGAAGTAATTGGGAAAAATACAAGGAAAAAATGGAACAAACGTGGAATGACAATTGATATCATCACAAACCCTCTTCTTGATTTTGCTATTAGAGTCATTTCCCACAAATTCTATCAATCAAGTAGAATGAATAGTGTTCCATGTATACTAGTTGATGTAGGATACAAGGTTGTGAAGAATGATCACACCTATGATCTGGTAGAACTTTAGATGCAACAAATAATGGAGAAACTAGGAGCAATAAGGAAATCTAAAAGTGCTCAATGCAAATTTGGTTCAATTTTGGTATGTATATTCTTCTATGTGCAAAATGATTTCCCATATTTTGGTAGGTTAGGATGGAAGACCAATAGGTCAATTTATGTGCAAATCAATGAATACATTGAACAAATGAGAGATAATTTTGAGTCAATAATGACTAGTTACTTTGAGGACTTCAAGAATTCCATGAAACAGAGGCTGAGAATTCTTGTTTCACTAGTAGAACAACATTACAATGATATTTGTTTCTTGGCAGACATTGACTACACATACATTTAGGCTGCAATGCCTAGAGTTAGATGGCTAAGGCCTTTGGGATATGAGATCAACATCGATGAAGCATCAACTGCCATCACTGCACTTCTCGCAGAAGAAGTTAATAAGATAGCTAAAACATTTGGTAATTATGATGTTGTCAAATTAGAAGTTGAAATGGAATTGAAAACAACCTCAAATCTGAAAAAGAAAGATAAAATGGTGAGAAAGCTAAAGGCCAAATTTGGAGAAGAAGCTGAAGATGAAGATGATGATGATGAAGAAGAAGAGCAAGGCCAAGAATTTTTTGCCCTAACCCAAGGCATGGGTGAAGATGAAAAAGAAGAAGGTGTTGAGGAGGAACAAGCCAAGGAAGCATCAACCAAATAAGAACCAAAGAAGAGGAAGGCTAAGACATAGGCTGCAACACAGCCAAAAGGAAAGAAAATTGCAAAACCAAGTCATGCAAAGCCTACTACTCTAGCTACAAGAGCTAGTACAAGGGCCACCACTCAAAAGGCCAAGGAGCAAGTAAAGGAAAAGAAAAAGGTTACTGAAAAATAAGGTCCTATGTAGAAGAAAATAAGAAGAAAATATATTGCACAACCAGAGACTGATAATGAAAGGACCGAGTTAGAAGACACAAGCTAGTTCAAAGTGGTAAGCCATGCTCCCAAATCTAATCTTGAAAACATTTTTGATAATTTTAGGGATAACCCAGACTTAACAGGGTTGAAAAATATTAAATTTAATTAACTTGGTAGAGAAGACCAGAATATGTTAGAAGAATCAGTCTATGCCATGATGGAAAAATTCAAGAACACACTTCTTGAATTGGACAATGCAATGCCTAAAGAACTGTATACCATTGTTGAGAATAAATGGCACCATTTCTTAAATGTAGAGAAACAAATAAGAGAAACTATATTATCTCAAGTCATGTCAAAATTAACAAAGGGTCAAATTACTAAGGCAAACAAGAAACATGGTAGCAAATTTGCACCCAAATATAGAGCCTTCAACATTCTGCAAAACAAGATTGAAGATGTTGTGAAGAAATCCACTCAAATGTGGAAGTTGATATATGGCTTGACTACTATCAAGGAAGGAGAAGAGGACCCCTTTGAGGGGAGGAATAATAGAGAAGATGAGGATGATGGTAAGGAAGGAGAAACTGAGAAAGAAAAGGGAGATAACATAGTGGAGGAGACACAACAAAAGGAAGATGAAATGGAAAAAGCTAAGGAGCAGCAAATAGAACAAAGTGTGCAAGACACACAATTGCCACCATTAAGCCCTCCACATGATACAATCAAACTTGAAAACACAATAATAGTGAGAGATGTTCTTGATAGCTTAGCTCAAAATATCAATCCACTAAATATAGAGGATCTAAAGAAAATCCTTGACCAATCCACACTACAAGCTAAATTATGTGATAATCCAGTATTGATCAGTGTGGATGAGCTACAGAAAGTAGTAGCTGAGATAACTAGGGATAAGGTGAACACATAAGAACCACCTTCTACCATCCCTATAGCTACTAATGGTCAACCTTTTGTGCAAACATCAGATGATAAATCAGCACAGGTTGACACCATAGTAAAAAGTTGTTATGATTGAACAACACTCAAATTCCAGAGAAGCCTACAAATGATCAAGCAAGATAGACAGTGGATTCTATACCTAAAGCACAAAAACAAGGTGTACCTCAATTGATCATAAATGATCAAGGAAAATCTAATGAATAGAAGGAAATGCCCAAGGAAAAGGAGTAGGAAGCCATACAAACATTGGTTAATTTACCAACAACTAACACTCCTACCAAATTCCTTTAGGAGCCGACCAATGATGCAATGTCACTTTAGATTTATGCACTAGGCTCAAGCTCAACAAAGGTTGCAAGGGTACTTCACTATGGAGACCCAACACTAGATGAATAAATAGTTATACCAAAATATGACTATGCAACCATGTCCTTAGAACAAGTCAATATAATGCAAGAGGCATTGGAGAGAAAGAAGAAACAAGAAATACTCAAGAAAGAGTATAAGAAAAGGCAAGCACTTCATGAGATCAAAGACATCTTTTTAGATGCCTTCAGCTTGCAAACACCTGATAAAACCAAGCCTATATTAGAACAATTGTCAGAAATTGTTGAGCAAGTGACAAATGAGGACTAGGATACTAATGTAAAACTCATGGAATGGTCTAAAAAGAAATTCCAAGGTAAAGTTAATGAGAAGATATATCAAGTGAAATAGCACTATCACAAGTGGACCTGGCTACAAAAATTGAAAAAGTGAAGAAAGTACTTGAGAATATATTCTCACTAGACACAAAATTGTGTGACCACACACTCTTTACATAAGAAACAAGCTAGAGGATTCTAATTCTGGAAAGAAATTTGAAAATATCTAGTATGAAATTACCACAAAGCCCAGCTCAGAGTGAGAAGCATTTCCATATAGTGCTTCACACACAAAAGGAACTAGTTGTATTAACAGTAGAAGAGGCTAACACAAGAGCCAAGCTAGTCCACATTCAAGCTTCCCTGACCCCTCACATAGAAATACTACACAAGGAACTAGCCTATGCTGAAATAGTGCTAAAGAAAGATCCTAATCTTTCAACTTTGGATAGCTTAGTTCACCTTGCAGTAGAGACAACCATCCAAATCAAAGCCTTAGATGTTGCAATAGACAACTGGGATCCTACTCTAAAGATTGTAATGGAAGTCAATAAGAATTTTCTAGCTAAATACACACTCAGTGTATAGACCCTTTGACTTAAGTGTCAAAAAGAGGGAGATAAACATAAGATGGAGATAAAAGCCAGAGGGAGACAAATATGCAAGGGGGAGACATGTGAAAGGGGAGATAAAGTAAATATAGAGAAGAGAAAAAAAATGGGGAGTAAACAATAGAAAAGTAGAAACAGAACATATTAGATAAAGAGTATCATAATGATTAGAGACAGAGTATCAGCAATAGGAAAATCTACTCAGAGAGACTTTGGATACAAAAAAGACACATTAACTCAGGGGGAGTTATCTATTATAGAAGTTTTGAAAATTTTGAAGTTTTCTATATATATGCCAAACTGTATGTATATTATACTCGAGGAAATTAGATTTTTTATGTATAGTTAAGTGTTTTTGCCACTCATGTCAAAGGCGAAGATTGCTGATCTTAGATTGGTTTTGACAATTGAGTGTCAACACACTTAAGATTTTTACTAAGTTCATGCTGAGCTAGTAACACATGCTGAGTATAATATGTATAGGTGTCGAGTTGCAATGAGTATCAAGTCACTCATATGCTGAGAAATTCAAGTGTCGAGTGAATAGTTGGTGCTGAGTAAGTTCAAGTGTCGAGCAAGACAGAATTACAATAAGTGTCAAGCATCAGTATTATCAAGTGCCGAGTAACACAGAATGGATCTAGTTGTTTGTGATGGCACAAACAACTATGTAAATCATTTTTGAGCCAACTTATGGATAGATCTCAAAGCTTTGAAGATAAGATCAAATCTATTTGGATTCCCTATGCAATCAACATGTAACCAATTAGAAAAATGGAAGGAATTGAGTGGAAAAAATGGTTGAATCTCAATTGTAGATTCATACCTAACCCTAAGCCACCAAAGTCTTTTTAAAGGGATACGAAGCCCCATAATTCAAGTGTGAATGAGTGAATGTGTATGCAAGGAGGTAATGCTAGTGAAGATTTGAAGGAAATGAAAGGGGTAAATTAATTAGTTTCAAGGTGACTTAGAAGTGTGAAAGAATTGCAGAATTGGTTTGCAGAATAGAGGAGAAACTATACAACATTGCTACAACAGATCAAGAGGATCAAGATGGATAGAATTGCAATCTAAAATCAACAAGAAAAATTTATGAGTGTATCAGATCAAACATCCTACTATTACTTTCTAACAACTGTATCAGCAAGGTGAAATCCTTTGAACTAAGGTTGACTTAACAATCATTGTAAAATCCTTTAACAAGGTGACATTCCAAGTGAGTGTTCTAAAGTCCTTTAGCCAACCACACTTTTAACAAGGTGTTAAAATCCTT
Organism: Cupressus sempervirens; assembly: GCA_028749045.1. Classification (NCBI taxonomy): domain Eukaryota; kingdom Viridiplantae; phylum Streptophyta; class Pinopsida; order Cupressales; family Cupressaceae; genus Cupressus; species Cupressus sempervirens. Next base: position 527,309,711 of record CM053787.1, read on the forward strand.
TAACAGGGTGAGATCTAACAATCCTTTGTAAGCCTTTAACAATGCAAGACTTTCACAGGGTAGATCATGAGAATGGTCAAACTATGTAACCTTAATAGGTTAACTTTATTGCTGCAGTAGTGAAGAAGTGTGGGTGTCATCCCCACCCCAATTTTACCTTTTCATTGGAGAGTTTTTGGGTAATCATATCTTGTGTCAAGTGTTTATGTGAATGCAGTTACTTTACATGTTATTTCGATATGTTAATGCATGCATTGTTTTAAAGTTAAAAGTTTTATTGGTTAGAGATTAGTACTTTTGATTCACCCCGCCCCCCTCTCAAAAGTATAGAGTTCCCATTTGTGTTTCCAACAAATGGGTTATAAGTGGACTTTTTTTTTCTTGAAATCAGGTAAATATAAACTTGGAGAAGTCATTTGAGGTTCATTCACTCAAAATGACAATATGTGTAAAATATATAAATTCTAGTGGTTTTAATCTAATTTCTAAACTACTAGAGTTTGTACAAAATGGATGAGATTAGGTTAGTCAAACCCTGCACAAACAAAAAATAGTTGTTTTCGTGTGTAGCGCAAAAAATATATTTATATTTAATATTTTGCACAACCCTTTGCTAGAATTGTTGGTCATTTTTTCCTTCCCACCAAATTGCCATATTTGAAATCAAATGTAGTAATGTTCACATAGTTGAAAATTCAAATAAAATAGGGCACAAATACTTATACTAAAACCTTAGGTTATTCCCCTTTTTCTAAGTGTTGGCACAATTTAATATTTTTGTGGGCCTATATCTTTCACATCGTCAGATCTTCCTAGCATCTACGATCGTTGCCTTATCGCCTTATAAAGTTACAAGGATGTTATGGAAGACAATGTAGTGATATTTTGATGCATGTATATGATGATTTCATTCCCTTGGTAGGTCGTAAAAGTAAATTTTTTTCAGACAAGTTGGCATATGGACAAGTTCTAATTGGTTCAAATCCTGGCATGGTCAGTAAATTGGTTGCATGTTTCTAGGCCGTTAGATGAAGGTAGATCAACATCTCTCATTATGTCACTACAAAAAATTGATTGATCTTTAGTTATAGTGACATAACAAGGTTTTGACACAAATCCCTGGCGGGCTTCATTTCATCAGATCACATGAGGTAAAGGGTCAAGGTTACGATAATATGACTAGGTTCCCATGTTACGATCTTACGATCCAACATAAGATCGCGAAGTCATTTTCCAAGGCCATAAATTTTATGATATACTAGTTATCATAACATCGTAGAAGCATATGGTCACAAGCGATGGCAAGAAAGGTTATGATCCTATGATATATGATTTTCGTAAGATCGTAGATGTGGATGTAGAGGTCTTTCAAAGGCATGAAGATAAAGGATCTATCATAGTATCATGGCAATCATAAAATCATAAGGAGACTTCAAGGGAGGTTTGATAATAAGATAGGTTGATGATCATAGAATTGTAGAGCCTTGGTTGACCATGATAAATGTTTCACTTGTTTGAGCCGGAAAAGAAAAGGGGTCTTTGACCAATAGAATTGTAGGAAGGGTACAAGATGAGCATTAAATACAATTAACTTGCTAATACATCTGACTTGGTGTGCTCACAATAGAAAAAGGAAAATGACTCTTTAATGGCAAGTCAGATCTTTTGATCATCTACAGATTGTTTCAACATCCTCATGGCTAGTAAATGCAAAAGAAGCATGCACTCATCACCCGATTATCCATCTACCCAATTATGCATTGATTGGCGTCATTTCTATCACTTCAAGGTTTACTCCAGTCAAGTTTTTTTATGATTTTCATGCCTCTACAAGTGTACCAAATCAAATCTATTATTTGGATCATCTTGATTATTCTCTGAGCACTTAATGGTAGTGATTTTGGAGTAACTTAAGTTAGAAATATCTTAGTTATGCTTGAACTATAAAAGAAAGGTTGTAATTCTTTCTTAGGGTCGACTCTTCTTTCTTTCTCTATCATTGCTCTGGAATGCTACTATAAATTCCCTTTGCCTTTAGCTACATGTTATTTTTCCTTATCTCCTTCATCAATTGATGTATTATGCAAGAGCTATTTGCCTCTCATTAGTGTATTGTGGATATCTGAAATTTTGCATGATTGTATCTCTTTGACCTGCATGTGATTGTTAAATTAAAACAATTCTAGATGTGTATATCTTTTGGTGTCATGATGGCTCAAAAGTGCATGTATAAGCAGAGATTAGTTTGAACAATCTATTTTGGTGCATCACCCCTTACGTTAGATTAGGTAGATTTGCTTTCATGCTTTCCTTCTCCCTTTTCGTCTCCAAGTGTAGTTAGGTGCACCTTGATAGTAAAGGAAGTTGGCCTTCTCTGAAGACTCAACCTCACAATTCATGTCCCACAACTTGGAGATTTTTTCCATGTTTCACAAGGTTGTCCTTAGATACAAACTTTGGACAAGGGTGAAAACTTTTGTGACAACAGTTTTCGGCACACCTAGTGGGACAATATTCAAAAGATTTTAAGTCTACTGGTGTCAAAAAATAATAATTTAAAGTTGATGCTAAGAATATAGTGTTTCTCTCAGTATTCCAAGCCTTCAAGGGGCTCATTTCTACAAAGAACTTAGTGACTCTACACCCTTCATAACTAGTTCCAAACCAAATTTGTTTTGATTCATGCCCAAAGCTAATAAGGGCATCTTCTAGAGGTAATTTTCAGTACTAAGAGCTTTCATTTTCCAATCCTAGAAGAAGAAGGACTATAGTATCTTTATCACCAGTTAGGAGTACAAAGGAAATACATACCCCTGCAAGATCAATCTCAACTCCTTCTATTGTCAGATCTCAACCTAGAAAGCCATCAGTTCATATTAATAGACCACTTGTTTGCATGGCTAGAGCTCATGCCTTTGCCACCTTTAATGGTAGAAGTCCTCTTTTGTTAGCCCAAAGACATGACATAGCAGTAGTCACTCTTAAAAGTATCCCTGAATTTACTAGTGAAACTTTTATCTTTCCCTTAGAACACATCCAAGAGGTTGCAAATGTTTGTAATATCCATGGTATTATAGAAGATGATGTGGTCATTAGACTCTTAGCTTCATCTTTAAAAGGGAAAGCCCTACAGTGGTACAGGGGTCTATCACATTGTTCTATAATGGATTAGGATGGGTTAGGAGTAGAACTATGTAAACATTTTGAGGACAAAAGTAACTATTTGTCACTTTTAGAATAGCTAACTACTATAAAAAGAGCCCCCCATGAATGTATTACTGATTTCAACTACAAATTCTAGAAGAGATGGGACAGAATACCTACTTCAGTGAAGCCTACCCCTTGTATCCTTCTTGCATTATCTCAAAGATTTTAATAGTGATATTGCCACTACAATTCAAACCATGGGAGGAGATATCTTACCTAATGTTTATGAAATAGTGATAAGGGTAGAAAACATACTGATACAAGGAGGAAAGTTAGCTCCAAGGCCTCCTATGCCTTTCTTCTTTGATATCCCAAAGCACCAACCAACAATGGCCCCTATTCCCACAATTTCTACATCACAACCGCTCGCTTCCACATCTTTGAATGGAATGGATGAAATTAGGGAGATGATGTAGTTTATGATGTTGAAAATAGATAAAATATTGCAAGGTCAAGAAAAAAAATTAGAAGATAACTTCTCTGTAATGCAGAAAGTGAGCAACAAAGTGGTGACTTTGGAGAGACAACAAGCTCAAGGTAATAAGGCTCCTCAACTACAATATCAAACTCCAAATAATGGTAGGCCCCAAAATCATAATTATGGGAACAATTCTTTTGATCAGAGTAGGCAAAATAGTCATGTGTCCACCTCAAATGCAAATCAAAGTAGAGCCATAGTCCCTCAAAACAATATGGCTCAAGACCAATATTTTTTCCTTTCTTACAATTACTCCCATGACCATTGTATGTGCCAAAAGGCTAAATCTTATTTGGCTTTGACCACTTAGGAGCTTGCAGTAGGAAAATCATACAATGAAAGCCAACCCAAAGATACCTCATTTATGCAAAGATAGGATGATTGCTCCTTCACAAATCATCAGGTAGAGGAACATTGTAATGTGAACTAGGACCCCATTTCTCACAATACTAGGAGAAAAAGAAGAGTTGTATAAAATGCTACCCCTCCTCCTAATTAAGCTTCAACGTCCAATGTAGTACCTCATGTACAACCAAAAAATGATCAACCCAATGCTCCTCAACAACAAAGACAGAACAGTAATAGAGGAGATGTGAATAGTCCCCAAGTTTTTCCATCTCAATCTCCCATACATATAGCTCCCAAAGTTTCCACCAAGACATATAAAGCCCCTTTCAATGTGGTAGAATGGATGAAGAAAAAAAATATGAATATTTCCATGTGGGATGTTGTTGCTACTATACCCATGCAAAAGAGGTTGCTATAACAAGAATTGGAAAGTATTGAACCAAAGGATCAACCACCTAGCATGGAAACTACCACAAGTATAGTGAAACCATCAAGGGAGGTAGAAATAAGTAAAAAGGCTAGACCTCCTCCATTTATGTTTCTCTAATTATAGGGGATAAACTAGTCCACAATTGCATGATTGATTCGGGGGCTAGTAGTTCAGTAATGCCTAGGTGTGTTGTCAATGCTTTAGAAATGAAATATGAGCCCATTGTTAAGGATGTATTATAGTTGGATAGTAGTACTTTCAAGACTATAGGGATCCTTAAGAATGTTGAAATGGCCCTGTATGCATGCCCTGGTTGTACTGTAACTCAAGATATATCATTTTTTGAGTTCAAGCCACACTTTTCCATTTGTTTGTTAAGAGACTTCACTGCCCAAATAGGTGGTTACATATTCTAATTAGTCATATATGTTTTTTAGAACAAGACATGGGACCAAGGATTCAATCAAAGTAGAGCCTCTAACCCTTCATCATATTGAACCCTATGCCCCTAATCTCATCAATATGAATTGTACTATCCTAGAGATGGATGAGAACGACATAGTAAATGAGTTTGCCACTTCCCTAGTAGAAATACTTGATTTTCTCTTAGATGAATGGGCTAATGCATATCAGTTTGATCCCATATCAGAAACCCTTAAGACAGGCCTTGGTACATATTATATAAAAAAAAAAGGATGCTCTTGTCCCTAACCTTATGAAGACCAAAGAAGATATGAGTCAGATATGGAGTGTGTATTTTGATGGATCAAGAAATAAGAATGGATCAAGGGTTGGTGTGATGTTAATTTCTCCTACACTAGTAAGGTACTACTTCTCCTTTAGGCTCCAATTCAACTGTACCAATAATGTGGTTGAGTATGAATCCTTGATTCAAGGTCTTTTGCTAGCTTAGAAAAGAGGAGTCCAAGCATTAAGTGTATATGGGGATAGCAAGTTGGTGGCCAATCGGGTGAGAAATCAAAATATCACTAAGAATGGTTTTCTCAAGTCTTATAAAAGTAGAGTATGGGATTTTCTTGAAAGTTTCAATGCATTTAATATTCAAAGCATCCCTAGAAAAGAGAATAGACATGCTGATAGACTTGCAACAGTGGGTGAATCTTATGATATCCCAAAGAACCTTGAAGTTGAAAAGAAGTAGTAGATTAACGTGGTAGTTAGGCCTGCTATTTTTAGCAACAACACCAATTGGAAAGTGTTTGAATCTGATGCACAAATTGTAAGTTTCTTTTAGAATGAGACAAAATTCTCAAATAGAAATTAGTCAAGGTTGCATGGCTAGTATGGGGATCAAATCATCAATCTCAGTTCTAACAAGTTTCCTAAGGGTCTCATTACTTTAGAGAGTGCCTTCAATCCTGGTGAGCAAACAAAAAATAGAAGCATGAACCTAGCTATTGATAAAGATGATCATATACCAGTCATGGTTGCTGATGGAAATTTCTTAAAGATGGGAAAGGTATGTTTTGAAATTGAGCAAGAGAATTTCATTCATCTATGCCAAGAATTTAATGATGTATTTTCTTGGAAATATGATGATTTAAAGGGTTTTGACCCTAGTTTGTTTCAGCATACCATAGACTTAATGGATAATGTCAAACCTATACGGTAAAAATAAAGGCCAGTGAATCCTAAGATTGAACCCTTAATGAGAAAAGAGCTATCCAAGATGATTGAGGCTAATATAATTTTCCCTACCAAGCACTCATCTTGGGTAGCAAACCTTGTCCCTGTTAGGAAGAAGAATGGAGAAATTAGATTATGTGTGGATTTTAGGGATCTTAGCCAAGCTTCCCTTAAAAATCATCATCCCTTCCCTTCCATGTAACAAATACTATCTAAGGTCATTGGTTCAAAGAGGTTCTCATTTCTTAATGGATTCTTTAGTTATAATCAAGTGCTAGTCAACGACGTTGACAAATATAAGATTGCATTCACAATGAAGTGGGGCACCTATTGGGTAATCTCAAATAGGTGTTCATAATATGTAGAGAGCTTGAGGTATCTTTGAATCCAAGAAAATGCGTCTTTGCTGCTAATCAAGGGAAATTATTAGGACACATTGTATCTAAGGATGGTTTAACCATTGATCCAGAGAGAACAAAGGCAATACTTTCTCTCTCCCTTCCTAGCCACAAAAAGGGGCTGCAAATTTTTCTTGGTAGGATGAATTTTGTGAGGAGATTTATCCCTAGTTTAGCTACCATGGTAAAACCTCTTATAGCTATGCTTAAGAAGAATGTGGTATTTTCATGGACCAAGGAAGGAAAGATGAGTTTTGAAGAGATCAAAGTAGCCATAGCCTCATCCCCTACTCTCATCAATCTGAATTTTGAAAAGGATTTCATTCTTTATACCTTAGGTGGTGAATCAAACATTTATGTTGTCTTGACTTAGACAAATGATAAGAATGAAGAATAGCCCATTGCCTTCTTTAGCAAAGGGCTTAAGGAATATGAAGACAAATATAGTTATGTAGAAAAGCAAGCCCTTGTAGTCATAAGAGCTTTGAAGAAATTCAGACACCTTCTATCTCATAACAAGATCCATTTGTAGTACCACATGCCAATGTGAACGACTTTCTTTTGAGCAAAGACATCAATGAAAAGAGAGCTGGATGGATCACTAAGGTAATGGAGTATGATGCGGACATTCAAATTACCAAGTTGGTAAGGGGAAAGGGATTGTGAAAACAGATGATCTCATCTCAAGAATCAGATGAGGAAGTTGCTATGGTATTGATAGAACAACAAGAAGCAAGAAATGATAATCCAAGGAATTGGATGGATGACATGATGACCTTCTTGTCAGACAATGGATATCCTCAGGGATTGGATAGAACTAAAAGGAGATAGTATAGGTTGTAGTCAATTCCTTATGCCATTGTTGATGGTATCCTTTTCAAAAGGGAGTTCAATGGAGCCCTATTGAGATGCATTGATACAAACCAAGCTAAAAGAGTGATCAAAGAGCTTCATGATGGTCTTGATGGTGGTCATTTTTCAGCAAGGGCAACTGCAATGAAGATTATGAGGGTTAGTTACTATTGGCCATCCATATTCCATGATTGTCATAGACATGTGAGGAAGTGTGAAAAAAGTGCTTTTTTTTCAAGTAAGAAGAGGCTTGCAGCTCTTCCACTTCATCTTGTTTAGGTGGATCAACCTTTTACTTAGTGAGGATTAGACTTCACAGGCCCTATCAATCCACCTTCTAGGATTTGTCACAAATGGATCCTAGTGGCTACAAATTACTTCACCAGATGGATAGAAGCAGTTGCATTGAAGGATGCTACAAAAACCTCAGTTTTTGAATTCGTTGATGGAATTGTGACCAGGTTTGGTGTCCCTTCAACAATTATTTCAGATAACACAAAATCTTTTGTGGGAGCTCAGATTCATGCATGGTTGGTTGATCATAATATCTACTTGAGCACATCCTCAAACTACTATCCTCAAGGCAATAGATTGTCTAAGTCATCTAATAAAAACCTAATTAGGATTATGAAAAGGACTATAGAGGATAACTAGAGGTGTTGGCATCAAAAGTTGAAAACTGCACTGTGGGATGGAAAAATAACACCTAAGAGAGCTATAGGAAATTCTCCTTTCATGTTGGTATATGGCAGGCAATCTAGACTTCCTATTTCACTGGAGTTTCTTGCTCTTGAGCTAGCTCATCAATTGGACCTGGTTGAAAATGATGCTATGTCTATAAGAATGACAAAACTAATGAATTTGGAAGAGAAAAGAAAACAAACCATGTAGACCGTAGAAGCACATCAACAAAAAGTCAAGAAGTCTTTTGATAAGAAGACCAAGGTCAGAACCATTAGAGAGGGTGATCTTGTATTAAAATGGAATGCAAAGAGGGAAAAAGCAAGGAGGCACTCAAATTTTGATACATTATGGAGTGGTCCCTATATGGTTGTTAGTTGCAAAGAGGCCAATGCTTTCGAGTTAAGTAGGTCTAATGGTGAAATTCTGTTGATTCCAATTAATGGGATATATCTCAACCACTATTTTTGAGGTAGAATGGTGTTTCCTGTACATAGTTAGAGTAGTTTGTTTCCTATTTGTTCCTTCTTTCCAAGAAGTGCATGAGCACGTGTATTTTGTAGAGGTTGTAGAGGATTTTATTTTCTGGTTTCAATTGCAAAGAGGTAGTTTTGAGGTTCCTGGGCATGTTTTCTATGATTTTAAGGTTTTTCTAGGTGGGTCTTCATGATTTCCATGACTTTGATATCTAGTGGATGCGTAGGCTATTAGTCTATGCATAGTTGGTTTGCATCCCCCTTGATTCATTAGAATTGTTGGTCATTTTTGCCTTCCTACCAAATTACCATATTTGAATTCAAACATAGTAATGTTCACATATTTGAAAATTCAAATAAAATACCTGGCACAAATACTTATACTAAAACCTTAGGTTATTCCCCTTTTTCTAAGTGTTGGCACAATTTAATATCTTTAAGGGCGTGTATCTTCCCCATTGTCAGATCTTCCTAGCATCTACGGTCATCGCCTTTTCACCTTATAAAGTTACAAGGATCTTATGGAAGGTGACATAATGACTTCGTGACACGTATATCTGATGACATCATTCCCTTGGCAGGCCACAAAAGTAAAATTCTGTCAGACAAGTTGGCATATAGATGGGTTCCAATTGGTTCAGATCCTAGCATGGTCAGTAAATTGGTTGCATGTTTCTAGGTCGTCAAATGAAGGTAGATCAACGTCTCTTGTTATGTCGCTATCAAAAATTAATCAATCTTTAGTTATAGAGACATAACGAGGTTTTAACATGTGTCCCTAGTGGGCTCCATTTCGTTAGATCACAGGAGGTGAAGGGTCAGGGTTATGATAATACAACCAAGTTCCCATGTTATGATCTTATGATCCAGTGTAAGATCATGAAGTCATTTTCCAAGGCTGCTGATGTTAGGATATATCAACCATCATAACATTGTAGAAGCATATGGTCACAAGCAATGGCAAGAAGGGTTATGATCCTACAATATATGGTTGTCGTAAGATCATAGATGCAGATGCAGAGGTCTTCTGAAGGCACAAAGATAAAGGATTTGTTGTAGTATTGCAACGATCGTAAGGAGACTTTAAGGGAGGTCCGATAATAAGACAGGTTGATGATCATAGGATCATAGAGCCTTGGTAGACTTGGGACCATGATAAATGTTTCACTTGTCCGAGATGGAAAAGAAAAGGGGTCTTTGACCAATAGAATTGCAGGAAGAGTACAAGATGAGCATTGAATATGATTGACTTGCTGATACATCTAACTTGGCATGCTGATAGCAAAAAAAGGAAAATACTCTTTAATGACAGATTGGATTTTTTGATCATCTACAGATTGCTTCAGCATCCCCATGTCTAGTAAATGCAAAAGAAGCATGCACTCATACCCAACTTTCCATCTACCCAACTATGCACTGATTGGCGTTGTTTCTATCACTTCAGGGTTTCCTCTAGTCAGGGTTTTTTATGATTTTCATGCCTCTACAAGTGTATTGAATCAAATCTATTGTTTGGATCATGTTGATTGTTCTCTGAGCACTTAATGGCAGTGGTTGTGGAGTAACTTCAGTTATAAATATCTTAGTTATACTTGAACTATAAAAACAAGGTTGTAATTCTTTCTTATGATCAACTCTACTTTGTTTCTCTAACATTGCTCTAGTATACTGCTGTAAGTCCCCTTTGCTTTTGAACTACATGGTATTATGCCTTATCTCCTTCAACCATTGATGTATTGTGCAAGATCTATTTACCTCTCATTAGTGTATTGTGGATATCTGCAATTTTGCATGATTATATCTCTTTGACCTATGAATGATATATAAGTGAATCTCATCTTCCTTGTGTCATTTATTTGGGTTTTATGATTTGCATGTGATTGTTAGATTAAAACAATTCTAGATGTGTATATATTTTGGTGTCATGATGGTTCAAAAGTGCATGTATGGGTGGAGATTGGTTTGAACACTCTATTTTGGTGCATCACCCCTTAGGTTAGATTAGGTAGATTTTCTTTCATGCTTTCCTTCTCCCTTTTCCTCTCCAAGTCTAGTTAGGTGCACCCTAATAGTAAAGGAACTTGACCTTCTCTGGAGACTTAACCTCACAGTTCAAGTCCCACAACTTGGAGGTTGTTTCCATGTTTCACAAAGTTGTCCTTAGGTAAAAACTTTGGACACAGGTGCAAATTTTTGTGACAACAAGGATGATAGTTAATATTCATATATAGAATTCGTGTATTTTTTTGTAATTTTCTTATAAGTATTTTATTTTTTATGAATTATTGAATTGACTACATCCTAAAATTTTGGTACATATTCATGTGTTGAGCATAACTTGCACCAAAATAATAAAAAATGGAAACTTCTTTTTAAAAAGTGTATAGAATCAAGTGTAGAACAATAATATATAATTGATTTTGAATTTGGTTAAGTATATCAAAAGTTATTCAAAAAATGGTAGACATATGTCTATGAGGAATGTCAAGGCATTGGTAAAAGTAATTAAAGTTTTCATTGTTAATATTGTCCAAAAATAGAAAAAATTATATCATTAGAAAGCTAAGAAGACATGTAATATTATGGTAGTAATTTTTGAGATACCCACTTCCTTATTAGCAAACGATGAAGGAGAATATGAGAATTCATTTGAGAAGATGAAAAAGCGTTTAAAGGGAAATAAAAATTTGGAGGGAAAATAGTCTCCCAACCCTTTGGGTCATTTCCCTATGCTATCACCAAGCCATAAAGCAATTGGTTTTCTAGGATTCAAATAACTTGATCAGGTTATTCAAAACCCAATCGAGTTTTGAAGAACTAAAAGTAGGCTTTACTCCAAAGGCCATAACTTTCACATACGAAGTCCAATTGACTTTGTTCAAAATGCGTTGGAAAGATATTGAAGAGATATACAATGTCATGTAGATAAATATATATTATGTCATCAAAATTGTATTTTCCATAAATTTGAATTAATTATAATCTAAAACATGTAGTCATTTTTTTCCAAATGCGTAATCAATAGGTAAACATGAGTGCTAACATATTGTTAATTCTTTCCCTCTCAAATACACATAAATACACTCACAAAATAACTAAATAAATCATAAGATATCTCTCTTACTAACTCCTAATCTCTTGCATTCTTTAATTAATTCCTAACCTCTCTGTCTCTCTCTATCTAACTTGTTACCCTTAAGCATTGTCTCTTTCTAAGTAATATGTAATCCCCCCCCCCTCTCTCTCTCACCACCCCCCTCTCTCTCCATGCTATCCCATTCTCTTCATCTCTCTGCCTCTCTCTCTCTCTCTCTCCCCTATCCCCCCCCCCCCTCTCTCTCTCTCTCTCTCTCTCTCTCTCTCTCTCTTTCTCTCTCCCCTATCCCCCCCTCTCTCTAATTTCAAACTAAGATGTTGATTGAGATTTCTAGGTTCAAGGAACTCAAGAGTTTGGATGTAGAGGATTCTAATTTTTGTGAATCTTGGAATGCTTGTACATAATCTATTCCTCTAGAATAAACCATATGGTTAGACTTCATAATCAAAGATAGCATATTATTCAAAGGTAGATAGTTGTGCATTCTGAGAATTTCTATGGGACACAATCTCATCAAAGAGAAGCATAGTGGAGGGTCGGCTAGACATTTTAGTCAAGATAAAACCATTTCTCTAATTAGTGAGAATTATTTTTTTTCCACAATTATAGTAAGATGTTAATAAATTTGTACAAAGCAACTGAATATGCTAAATGGAAAAAGGAGCTAAGAAGAATACAAGGCTATATGTATCACTACCTATATTAGTGGATAGAATTTTTTCTTGGTTTTCCAAGGACTCGAAGAGGAAATCATCAACTTTTGTGGTGGTACATAATTTTTTTAAGATGGAAAAATTCATTTCTTACAAAAGACTATTGATTTTGGAGAGAGAGAGAGAGAGAGAGAGAGAGAGAGATGACTTGAAGTAACAAAAACCTGAATTCTTGGATGTATTAGATGCTTGTGATCTTCTTCCTTGATGGTAGATCCTTTTCTTGGCCTTCAATAAGGGAAATAAGCTTGGTCCATGGAGAATATAGCCTTGAAAACACCTTAGAGTGCTCGACAGTCTGTTTTAGCATGCTCAAATGCAAATTTGTAGGGGAGAGATCAAATTTTTGTGGTGTGATATGTCCAAATGAAGAGATGTAGGTTTTTTATATACCCATCACAACATTTTGGAGCTAAACATTTGAAGGAAGCATATGAGATTTAAGATTTATTGCTTAGCCATTGAGATGAGCCCCTGATTTGATTTTTAGGGAAAACCTCAACTACTTGATCAACCTGGCCGACCTATCCCCTAGAAAACCTCAAAGTTTGGTTTTGAATTAAAATTGTGGACAGAATGGGATCGGAAAGGCCATCGTTGACGCGGACGATGCAATAGCTTCGGTTGGAGCAAACCCCGAAATGGCGTGACCGAATGATTGTTTAGCCAATGATGGATTCCGCGCAACGGGATGAATCGAGGAACTAAAAACGTTTCCAGTACCGGCAGCAGCTCCCGCTGAAGCAATTGTAGCTGCTCCGGCACCTATTGATTTCGCACCCTCCAGCATATCTCTCTCGAAGTTTCAAGTGGGTCCCCGCTCCATAGCATAAATCCCACCATGGCATTGACATCTGCCCCCTAAAAGAATTCTGCAGATGCACCATGGCGCCCACCCATATAATTTTAGGGGCCTAGAGAATAGTAGGGAATTGGGGTGGCAAAAATTATATGGGGAGTCTGTGGCTTCATATTTATTAATGAAACTAAAAGAGGAACAATGAATACCAGAATGAAAATGAAAGTGGGGCTGAAGTATTGGAAATTAATGTGGTAGCTTATACATACTAAAATGGGGATTAATTGAGAATCTAGCTATAGGTGTTTACAATTTAGAACAATACAAAACTTTTGTAAGCCTGAATTAACTCCTTTTCTCAACAATGAGGATATATAAGACACATGACGCATGATGCCAAGACATAAAATATGTTGATGAATTTAACACATAATTAGGTGGCCATCAATGCATTCCACAAATGAATATGAATGTTCTAAAATTGGTCCTTAAATACAATTTGAAGCATTGACTAAAGGCAATAGTCATAGAGGGAAATTATGTTTGCAACCCAATCCAAATTTCATCATCATATGGATAAGTAGAAATTCATATAAACTAATAGAAAGTTAGGATCAAATTTAAATCAACTTATCCATGGAAATGAACACAATATTGATAAATGAAATTGAGGAAATATTCATAAAGTATATAATATTGGTGGAATGCTTTACAAGTGGGGAAGCAAGTGAAGTGGGCTTAATCTAGGAGAAAAGTCTATGATGAAGTGTGCTTGAATTAGAGTAATAGGAGTTGAGTGACTTCCAAAAAGAAAGCATAATTCACTTCTTTAAACATGAGTGAGATGTAATGTGTGCTAGATATACCATTCATTCTTTCATAAAAGATAGATTCTTGTAATTCACTAATAATGAATGAGATGCCTGATAACAAAACCAGATCTCTCATAAAATAAAGAATGGGTCGGTAGGAGGAGTTTTGAGTTGCACCAATTTGAAGGACAAGGGTTCGATGATATGATATGATATGATAGATTTTAATTACGTCCACGAGATTAAAGTAGTCTATGGGACCCATGCAATCACCCTCCCGAGTCAAGAGCGGAACTAGTCAGTTGTAAAGTTTTGGATAACTTGTCTCTCCTTCTCTGAAGTTTGGTAATCAAATCCGTTGCTCTCTTCACTTGATCTTCCTCGAATAAATAGTTGAAGTCCTTGTTCTGCAATATTTTTGTATAACCAGATCTGATGTCATTGTAAGCTAGGCAGTCCTTGACAAAGTGTTGCTCTGTCTTAACTATTCCCATATTACAAAATAAACATGTTCTGTCTGCCCACTCTTCCTTTGGAACTTGCCACCGACCAGTTTCACATCGCAGCTGATGTGAACTAGTTCTAAGTTGTGCCATCAACATTTTTGCTTTCCAGTTAATAAGTGCTCTTATATGAGCATGGGTATGAGAGGCAGCAGAAGCTGTGGCGAAAGCCGTCACACATGATTCGCAGAAATAGGAAATGATGGGATGAAGGAAAAGGCTTAGAGTTCGCATATGTTACTAATAATGGGACCACATGCGCTTCTCATTTCTCTTGTGTTCTCATTTCCGGGACGGGTCTTCAAATTTGGTGTGGCCCGTCGAATATCTTTTCACTGTCACCAAACCGCGACCAAACCACGTTGCACTGACTTTAACATCCGTTTGGGATTTTGTGGCATGAGGAATATAAATAAATCCTGAGGAGATTAAAAGCGAAGAGCACAGCTTGTCCCCCTTGCATGGAATCCCAATAAAAAAGTCCCACAAACCCAAATCATTTAAAAAGCGACGGGAGAGAGGGAGTTAAAAAAGAGAGAGCACGGGCACGTCATTTCCATTGGAGACAGGCGCCCGCCATGGAATAGAAAGGGAATGAAATTATTCTATTCTTCCCACACGCCTTGCAATTGATTGTATTTTATGGGCATCTGGGAAATGAGCGGCGCCGCCTGAAACATGGTTTCTCCACGCCTCCGCTCACTGCACCCCTGCATGCGCGTTCGCAATCAAAGATTCTTCGACAACCGCTGCCACCTGCCTACTTTGTCTTTGTCAGCCCTGCTCTACTTCTAGTATTCCCATAGGCTGCTTTCCTTCTCTCCTTTCTTTATTAGCCTTTTTTGTTGTTGCCTAGGCTAATAATAATAATGTATGGATGGCATTGGGCATTGTGGGGTTGAGTGATGATGATGATAGCCATAGGCGAGATGCATGTGAGGGGAATGATTATGATTAGAGGTATCAGATCCATATATTAAACAGGGGCTACGGATTCTTGTTAACGTTTGGGTGGTGGGCTCTAAAAGGGAAAGGAAACACCTCTCTCTCTGCGGATCGTCGGACCGGCGTGATCTCCTCCTCTGATTGCCAGAAACAAGGAAACAGAAGGCGCAGCTTCTTTCCTGCTGCCGTTGTCATTTTTGCCTGTTCGGTTTAATAACCTCGTTATGCATTGGAATCCAGAGTTCAATGCCCACTACTCCTACTCCTCACTACATCTACTCAACTAGTTCAAACTCACGCTCGCTTCGAGAGCCCCAAGTTCTCGATTTTCACTCTGTAAAGGAGGGAAAGGGAAAGTCTGCGTGGGAATTCGGTTCTGCACATTTCGACATTTGCCGGTGTTGGTTGGAGATGGGTTGAATGTGGAGTTCGGTTGTGTAGAAGAGGAAGAGTAGTGATAGTAGAAGCAGCGGTTCTAGTCGAGAAGGATGATATCGTGGAGGGATTTGTATCATGTGATGACGGCGGTGGTGCCGCTGTATGTGGCGATGATACTGGCGTACGGGTCGGTTAAGTGGTGGAAAATCTTCAGCCCGGAGCAGTGCTCGGGGATCAACCGGTTCGTGGCCCTGTTCGCGGTGCCGCTGCTGTCGTTCCACTTCATATCGAGCAACAACCCGTTCAAGATGAACATGCGGTTCATAGCGGCGGACAGCCTGCAGAAGGTGATAGTGCTGGTGGTGCTGGGAGTGTGGGCGAAGGTGAGCCGGCGGGGCAGCCTGGAGTGGATGATCACCCTCTTCTCCCTCTCCTCCCTCCCCAACACCCTCGTCATGGGGATCCCCCTCCTCAAGGGCATGTACGGCGACTTCTCCGGCAGCCTCATGGTGCAGATCGTGGTGCTGCAGTGCATCATCTGGTACACTCTCATGCTCTTCATGTTCGAGTACAGGGGCGCCAAGATGCTCATCATGGACCAGTTCCCCGACACCGCCGCCTCCATCGTCTCCTTCAAGGTCGACTCCGACGTCCTCTCCCTCGACGGCCGCGAGCCCCTCCAGACGGAAGCCCAGCTCGGCCACGACGGCAAGCTGCACGTCACCGTGCGCAAGTCCACCTCCTCTCGCTCCGTCATCTCCTCCCGCCGCTCCCAGGGCCTCCCGTCGCTCCCGTCCCTCACGCCCCGCCCCTCCAACCTCACGGGAGCGGAGATCTACTCCCTCCACTCCTCCCGTAACCCCACCCCCAGGGGCTCCAGCTTCAACCACTCCGACTTCTACTCCATCTTCAACTCCTCCTCCTCCAACCCTCCCTGCAAAAATGTCAGCCCCCGCCCTTCCAACCTCGCCACTTCCGACGTCTACTCCCTCCACTCCTCCCGAGGCCCCACCCCTCGCCCCTCCAACTTCGAAGACGACAACTCTGCCGACTATTTCAACCCCTACGCGAAACCTCCGCCTCCTCCTCCTCCCGCTGCCGCTCCTCCTAACACTGCTACTGCTGCCCGCTTCGGAATATATCCGCCGGGCAGCGGAGCCCTGCCTCCGTACGGCTCCCAGAACCAGAACCAAACTCAGCCGGGTTATCCTGCGCCGAATCCAGGAATGTTCTCCCCCAGCACCACCGCCAGGGCTGCCAAGAAGAGCAGTCATGCCGATTCCAAGTTCTGTCAGCCAAAGATTAATGAGAACCAAGAGGTACATGTTCACGACAAGGATGCTCACATGTTCGTGTGGAGCTCCAGCGCTTCTCCGGACAATACCAACAAGCTGCCCGATTACTCTGCCAAAGAAGTAAGGGCGCACCCCATTTCCCCTGCTCGCGACCACAACGGCATACTAAAAGGTGAGCATTAGAGAAGAAATCTATCAATCTACCCTGTTTGTGTGTTTTGTAGTCTCAGAAATGAATATCTAGTGTGCGTGCCCCACTTGTCATGACAGGTCCAGCAGAGCGGAGGGAGGTGTTGTATGAGGAGTACGGGCGTGAAGAAGAGGATTTCAGTTTCGGGAACAAGGCAGAGGAAGGTCTTTCTCGGGAGAAAGAAGAGCCGAGGCTGTCCAAATTTGGGTCGAGCTCAACGGCAGAGCTTCACCCCAAGAGCCAAGATGCGCAGCCGACGAAGCTGATGCCTCCTGCCAGTGTCATGACGCGCCTTATCCTCATCATGGTCTGGAGAAAACTCATTCGCAATCCCAACACCTACTCCAGCCTCATTGGCCTCACCTGGTCTCTCGTCTCCTTCAGGTATTTCTATATATATATATCTTCCTCCAATCACGACTGCCATTCAATGGACATACTCTTAAACACATCCAGCTTAGAATTCAAAACAGTTGTTTATACAACATGCCCGATTTTAGTATAATTAACCAGGAAGTCGTTGGATTACTGTAGATACAGTGAACACTCATGAAATGATCCATTCGTGCATTGAACATTGACAAATGGTTCGTGGAGGAGTTTATTCAAGGTCGTCATTAATGGTGTTATGTTTGCAGGTGGAATGTCGAGATGCCGGCAATAATTTCAGAATCAATAAAGATCTTGTCCGATGCGGGGCTTGGCATGGCCATGTTCAGTCTAGGTAAACATGCTTGTGCCATTATGCTCCGCCACATCATGACATTATTTGTTCGTGAAATATAATTTCTAATTGATTGGGCATGATGAAACAAAAACGATGGTGGATGCACAGGGTTGTTCATGGCTCTGCAGCCCAAAATGATAGCGTGTGGAAACTCCGTTGCAACATTTGCGATGGCGGTGAGGTTTCTGAGTGGACCAGCTATCATGGCTCTTGCCTCCCTCGCTATTGGACTCAGGGGCGTGCTTCTCCGTGTAGCCATAGTACAGGTACAATTCATTCCCTTCATTTGCAATTTGCATTGTATTTACGAATAAACAAGTCTTATGTCCATGAGATTCGTTGTTATGTTTTACAGGCGGCGCTTCCCCAAGGAATCGTTCCCTTCGTATTTGCAAAAGAGTACGGCGTGCATCCGGATATACTGAGCACAGGGTAATGCTTCCTCTCCCACTTAAGTGTCTGTTTATGAAGTTGAAAACTGCTGCTGACGTTTTGGATTGGAACTTCCTCAGGGTCATATTTGGTATGCTCATTGCACTGCCCATTACGTTGGCATACTACATTCTTCTTGGACTGGTGTAGGCAGATAGGTATACATATATATGTACTTGGCATTGGTGTAAGCTGGTGGATAAATGGACGTCTCTTCCGAAGGAACAGAAAGAGAAAGAGAAAGGGACAAAGCGTCCCCTCCACCTCAAAAATTCATCATCACCATGGCTTACTTTCTACTGCTTTTGACTACATTATTATATTTACTCAATCTTACATCATATTCTTCACGCTCCCTTCTGTGCGTGTTTAAGCTTTATGCTGTGCGGGGGGATATCAGCCTAATCTCCCGTGTTACGGAACTGTAATGCCAGATCAACAGATCCAATTCACACTTTATAAAAGCCTCAACATATTTTACTGCTTTAATCTCTTTACGGCTTCTTGCAATAATTACCTCAGATGAGTCCTACGAGGAATCTCTTCATAATCATCTCTTTGCTCATGGGAAATCTTTCTTTGATTATGCTCGTTGGGAATCACACGGAATATTTCTTTAATTTTACTCGTTGGAATATTTCTTCAAATTCCTATTCGTTTTGCTCATGCATAACACTGCAAACATATGAATTATAACATTGATAATAGATGAAACAACATTGCAAATTGACAGAATAACATTGAAAATAGATTAATAACATGCTTTCAAATTCATGTTAATTTTATTAATGGATAGTTGAAATAAATAGTATATTTTTAAATGATATAATTTTTTTTATAAAATGTTATGAATATATTAATATAAATTTGAGATGAGCCATTTTTCTCTATATTCTAATTATCAGATTTGTGTTCTGCATTCTTATAAGTTTAATTTTTATTTTGAAGAAATATTTTAATGTATGTTTTTGGCTTTTTAAATCATAAGTATAATTTGAATTGTTGATATAAAAAAATACAAACAAAATTTTATCGAAAAGCACTCATTACACATATGAATTATGGGAGTGTAATAGATCTTACCTCTATATGGATTATGTGAATTTGATAGATCTTACTCATTCAAACTTTTATATACATTTGTAAGGTTGGCCCAAACGTAATTTGTTTCCTTGCAACAAAACAACACTTCCAAGATATTTTTCAATATTACCAACCCTTAAATTAGCAATACAAATAAAGTGAAAAAATATTACATGGATGAGCAACAAAGAAATGGCTTACATTGTATGAGATCCAATTTGAACAAAGAAAAATTGATAAATTTGTATACTTGATTTTATGCAAAACATAAGATCAATGCAATATCAAGCCATTCATTTGATGAAAAATCATAAAATATTCATAAATCTTCTTTGATTACAATTGTTTTTCAATCATGTAGAAAAGTAACATGCTACATTACATTTACATTCCAAAAAATCCTCATTGGTAACCTTTATTTGACTCTTTTCCCACTTAGATTCATTAGTGTGCACACAAGATTGATCCTACAATTGGAGAATTGACTCTTTCTTTTCAAAAGTTTAAATTTAAATTTAGTTGATTGGCTATTTCATGCACATTTTTTTTACTAAGGTGAAAATACAATTAGTTTTTAAAACATGTGATTAAGTAATTTTTTTACCATACTCAATGTGGTATTATACTACACATCCAAAGACCTTTCTTATGCAATACCTTCTAACACGTTGCTATGTTGAACATATGATGCACTAAAAATTGGGTGTAAGTGGAGGAGACAAGGAGTGGAGGAGTGAATTAGTATACCCTTTAAACCATTAAATTCTCTGAATAACCATTCACATAACATCATTAATTGTAGAAATCAAATGTAAACATGAGAAACAATGCACAACACATAACAAGAGTATTTTTACATGGAAACCCAAAATAGGAAAAATAACAGAGAGGACTAACTCTCAATATCTCATTATCAGTTACAGAATGTTACAACAACTCACTATTAGAGGGCTCACTGCCCGTATAAGGCTTATTGCTAGAAAAGTTAACTCACTATTAAGAATGCAAAAATGTATTATTATTTTTTCATTTTACATATGAGTTACAATTCAAATGAAGTATTGTACCATCCTATATTGTAGGAGCTTAATAAATGTACAATTTTTTGACTTATTTATCACTGACCTTAGTTTATTTTCATTGTAGAACCTCACATGACACTTAATGGACACATAAATTCAAATATGGGTCCTCTATCAATTCAATCTTGTTCAAAATTGAGGCAAATCATTATTTCTAAGTGTACTCTTTTTTCTTTCCTTCAGAATTTACATAATTTATTTCATCAACTAGGCCCTATATCTACAATTGTTGTGTTCATCTTCTATCTTGGTCCTAAAATTAGATGTACTTTGTAGTCTAACATCTCTTGATTATCTAGGATACATGGTCTTGATTTGAGCTTTGATTAGTTGGGACATAACACCTATGACATCTTGTTATTTGAGGATCACGCCCAAATCAGATATGGGGTCCCATCTCATAGGTTTAGTAGGATATTTTGATCTTTGGATATCTTTTTATATTTTTAACTCCCAAGATGTTGCAAGAGGTATATAAACATTGCACCTTTCCTCATTCTAACAAATATGAACAAGATTATCAATCATTCACATTCATTATCAAACATTCATCATTCTCTCTCTCTCGTATACATCTCCCACAGACTACCAAAAGATGTTTTTCATGCAATCTCTCCCCCATTAACATTAATGACAAAGGCATCATTATGTCAATCATATGCTCAAAGTCTTCAACCGATTCAAGTGTCCAAAGAAATTGTTTCATACTAACTACCAAGAGTCCTTAGTTACTATGCTCAATCATAGATACTCCCCCATACAAGAAGCATAAATATTTAGTCCAGATAAACAATAGTGCTATGTACCACTGAACTGATGCACTCTCTACGCCGAAGTATACCTCATAAATACTCAAATATATCCTTAGGCAAAGGCTTCATAAAATATCTGCAATCTACTCTTTCGTATTCACATACTCTAAGTTGATATCTTTCTCTACAACTTTCTCTCTCAGAACATAATCGATATATGCTTATTCTTAGAATGTACAACATAGGATTCTTAGATATCTTAGACATACTCAATATACTTGTGTTATCACAATGTATGATAATTGATTCTATAAACTATATCCTAGTATCCTTCAACATTTGTTTCATCCACATTATCTGATTGCAATTGTTTGTTGCTACTACATATTCTTATGTTATTGTAGTCTATGAAATACAATATTATTTCTTTCTCAGCCAAGAAACCAATCTTACTCCAAGGAAAAATGCTCCACCAATTGTACTCTTTCTGTCATCCATATTGTCTGCCTAATATGTATCAGCATGTGTACATAGATTTTAAAGTCATTTGACATGTCATACCACAAGCCAAAATTAGATGTACCATTCAAATATGTGAATATTCTTTTTATTATTGTGTAGTGTGAATCCTTAGGGTTTGCTTGAAATATTTTGACTATACCAACTGCATTTTCTATATCTAGGGTGGTGTGAGTTAGATATTACAAACTTCCAATCATGGATATGTACTTCTTCTGCTCTACTATAGGTATCTCATCTTTTCTGGATACCCTGTGACCAATTCTCATAGACGTACCAATAGGCTTACAACTTTTTAAGCCAAATCTCTTCAAAAAGTCTTTCAAATACTTAGACTGTGATAGGAAAATTCCATCATTATTCAGCACAATTTGTAAACCTAAAAAGTATTTCATCTCACCAATCATACTCATCTCAAATTCATTCTTCATTTCATCATCAAATTTGTCACTTTCTTCATCATTACCTCCAAATATTATCTCATCCACAAATATCACAATAACCAATAACCCATCTTCAATATCTTTCAAATATAAATTACTATCTGCAATACCTTTAGTAAATCCCAACTATATTGCATAAAAATGTAATAACGGAATAAACATTAAGCAACTAACATCTATTCCTACATGATTATGCAAACCTCAAAAGATGCAAGAGAACATGTAAATAAGCATAACATGGAACAAAAAAGAGCATAAAAGCATTTAAAATATCACTATGCGAACCTCATGAAATCATCAAGTGTAGATGATTTCATTGTTGTGGGATGTGGTTGCTCACAATTCCTGCAGCATAACAATGAGGTAGATAGTAGCTTTTTTGAAATGAGGAGAGAGCTCTCCTTTTATAGGAAAAGAGGTGCAACGGATGACTGAGATTGAATGCAAGATGGAAGGCTAGGATCTCTTAGGATCAATGAGGTGTCCATGAGATGGAGCCCAAGTGGACTCCATGTGGATTAGGTTTTTGACCATTCAAAGGGGGCAATATGCTCACACATGTGTGAGCAACCTTTGATGTGACATGTCTATGACAGGTGTAAGGGGTTGGAGGTTCAAGGTTTCTCACACATGTGTGAGACACATTTGAAAGTGATGGGTCAATGACATGTGTAAGAGAGTTGGAGGCTCAAGGTTTCTCACACATGTGTGAGACACCTTTTGTTCACATGTGAAGGGGGACAAGGTTGTAAGAGATTTAAGAGTCACATGTCACATGTGACTAGGGTTTGCTAATCATTTGATTAGGATTGTGCAAATGATTAAGGATGTGATTAGATGAGGAACTAGGATTAATTAGTGGATAAGTGGATTGACTTAGGTTAGAAGGATGGGTTAAGTTAGGAAAGTGAGGTTAGGTGAGGGTTAAAGTTAGGAGCCATGTGCTCAAATAGAATCAAATTTAATATTTAATTCCAAGTGAGATTAGGAAAGGATTAATTAAGTAAACGAAGTACTTAATTAAAGGGAATTGGTTAGCATGCAAGGGGAATAGGTTAAGATTTAAATAAACCTTAGTTTATTTAAATCAAGAAAGGGCAAATATAATTAAACAAATGCAAATTTATTTAATTAAAGGCAGGGTAATTAAATAAATAATAAATATCTATTTAATTGGCTAGGAACTAGGATATGGACAATTTTAGGTGTCTACACCAACTTTTCCAAATACTTATCTAACCTCACATTATAGGTTCTAGGTGCTTTCTTTAGTCCATATAATGCTTTCTTTGACTTGCATATCGTGTCTCCTTCTATTGTCAAAGGAAATCCTTCAAGCTGCTCAATGTGGACTTCTTCTTCAAGTTCTTTATTCAGAAATGATGACTTCACATCCATCTAATATACTTTGAACTTCTTAATTGTTGCATAAGCCAAGAACATCCTTACTACCTCAATTCTGGCAACAGGGGAAAATGTCTCTTCATAGTCTATACCTTCTTACTGTGAATATCCTTTGCATACCAATCTTTCCTTATTTCTCACAACCTCATCTTGTTTCTAAAAACTCATTTAGTTCCTATAGCATTCATATATTTAGGTCTACGAATTAATTCTCATGTCTCATTCTTCACAATCTAATCTAATTCTCCCTTCATTTCTTAAATCCAATGATAATCCTTGCATGCATCATCTACACTCTTTGGTTTAACTTGAGAAATCAAACATCTTCATATACTTTCTTTCTTGTCATAACTCCTTTTTCTTTGCTTCCAATAAGTTGATTAGTAGGGTGATTCTTTGTCAAATTCTTGTTGGGTGTAGGTGTTATTGAGTCAATTCTTACTTCTTCTCTAGGTTCAAATCTTGGTTCTTCTCTTTATTCCACAACTTGAATATCATTCTAAAAATCATTGTTAGTCTCAAAGAAAGTTTCAACATTTTCTATGATAGGCTTAGGATTAGCTTCTTTATCATTAGAATTATAATCCAACATTCTCTCTTTTACTCCAAACTTTTCATCCACTTTCACATTTACGCACTCGATAATAGTCATAGTTCTTTTATTAAAACATCTATAAACTTTGATTTTAAATGAATAACCAAGGAACACACCTTCATCTCTTCTTGCATCAAACTTACCAATGTCATCATCCCTCTTGATATAAAATTTACTTCCAAAGATTCTAAAATACTTCATAGATGGTGCATCTCCAAACCATAGTTCATAAGATGTCTTGTTCGTACCTTTTCTAATATCCATTATGTTCATTGTATATATTATTGTATTGATTGCTTCTCTCCAAAATGTCTTTGATACACCATTCTCAAACATCATAGCTCTAGATGCCTCTATTACAGACCTATTTCTTCTCTTAGAAACTCCATTCTGCTTAGGAGTCTTAGGAGCTAATAACTATCTCTTAATGTCATTCACTTCACAAAAGGTGGTAAAATCATTTGAGGTAAATTCTCCACCTCTATCTGATCTTAAACATTAAAACAACTTAACTTTCTCAAATGCTTCAAACTTTTCTTTAAGGAATAATATTCACATCATCCTAGTAAAGTCATCAACAATAATCATGAAGTACCTTTCACCATAGAATCTTCTTGTCCTAGTCCAGGACCACTCATATTTGCATGAACAAATCTCCAATTTCATTGTTGTAGTGAACTTCTTTCTAGGAAAGGAACTTTTCTTCTTCTTAGCCATCACATTCCTTGCATACAACATTAGTAGGCTTCACAATTTTTGTTAAATCTCTAACAACAAAGGTACTACTAGCCTTCACAATATTATCAAATTTTATATGACAAAACCTTCTATGCCAAAAAAAACTTTTATCAACTTTTGCAACCAAACATGTCATCTCTGTAGGGTTTAGCTAAAAAATATTACCTATGGATCTTGTACAAGTGATGTAGGAGCATCCTAGGTTGCCTTGCAATCAGACACTTTTGTTCATTCTAATAGTTTAATTGAGTTCCAACTATGTTGACCGAACTTGATTCTCTCCAATGTTAACCAATTTTGTATGTGTGTGTCGAGTTGTAGTTATGATCAAGTTCTTTTTGAGCTTGTTGATTTGTAGTCTTTTTCAAGTGCAGTGTTGATCGAGTGGTTCAATGCTAACCAAGCTAATCAATTTTGGTTGAGTTCCTTTAGGGTTAACCAATTTTTTCAAAGCTAACTGAGTGTTCCTTCATGTACCGAGTGAACCTATTGTTTGATGATGCTTGGGTCCTTCCTTGATCGATCTTTTTGTGTTTTGGTTCTTAGTTTGAGCTTAATAATGTATTTAATTTAGATCATGAATTTAATGTTAGGATCTTGTCTAGGAATGAGTGTTAACCATTTTGAGGTTGACCTTTCTTTACGTAATGTTCTATAATCTTTTGTAAGTCATCTTGGCAAGTATACGTAGATGTATTTGGTTTAGTCTAGGGCATAACTTAATAAGAAAAAGGAACTTAGAGAGTTCAGAGTAGATGTTGCAAATTTGAAGCTATATTATAGATCTTGAAGTTGTATTTTTGTATTTGGTTGTAACCCAGACGGCCTTACAACTGGGCATGTATGCTAAAAACTTAATGAATCAATAAAAATGCTTGTTCTCTCTGTTCTTGGTGTTGTTCTATGTTTGTTTACTTTTTTTGTGTTTACTCAGCAAGGTGTTTGGATAGTTAGATGTGCCCTCTACCACACCTATTCATACCCCTCCTTAAGCTAGGTGGTATCAGAGCTAGGCTTGTCCTTGTGGATATTAGATCATGTAGAACCCTAGGTGAATTTGGTTGTAGGGTGGTAGATTTGAAGATTTGACCTATAACTTGCAAAGGGTTATGATCTTGCAGGAATCTAATTATAAAGATGGTTCAAGGTAGAGGAAATGTTGAAAATGTCATATTGGATACATTGAGAAAAATTGTGGCTAGATTAGATTTTTTGAGAAAGACCAAAGGAGAGGAGCACATCTTGATGACGAGGCAGTAGCACCAAACCCTAATCCAGAACCTAAAGAAGATAAAGATGAGGAAAGAATGTTGAGAGTATTGTCTAGGGCACATTTAAAGCCTTCTTTAGAAGTTGTTCCTTATGATGGAAAATTAGACAACAATGTTATGTTGGATTGGATCTCTATTATGGAGAAGTTCTTTGAGTTTGAAAACACTACTGATATTAGGAAGGTGAAAATTATAGTCACTAAGTTGAAAGGTCATGCCTCATTGTGGTGGGAGCATTTGCAAACTAATGGACATAGCAGATGAAAGGAGAAGATCAATACTTGGCTAAAAATGGTGAACAAGGTGAAGAATAAGTTCCTTCCTGATGATTACCAAGCTAGCTTGTTGAGGAAGATGCAAATTTTGAGATAAAGGTACATGACTATGAAGGAGTATACTGAGGAATTCTATAGATTGGACATCAAATCTAGACATGTGGAGTTGCAAGGTATCTAAATCGATTAAGATCTGGAATTCAAGATGAAATAAGTTTTATAAAATTGGAATTAAAGTGTGAAAGAAGCGTACTAGTATGCTTTGAAAGTTGAAGACATCTTGACAAAGAAGCATGAAAAAAGACAAAGAGGTAGACGAGTAAGTGCACAAAGTTGTGGTGCCAAAAGGGAGGTATAAGTGGACACCTTTTTCCTGAAATCTGCAAATTTTGACCTTCAACAAGAATTTGAAGATAGTTATGCTCAAAATTTTCAGATATGACAAAAAAAAAAAGTCGTAGTCCTTTGAATCTAGTTTCTAAACTACTAATTTTTTTTCAAAATGGTTTAGTTTTAGGTCCTCAAAAAAGGGGGCTACAAAAAGTGGTACTGTTTATTCCAAAAAAACATAGCATAGTACAAAGTGTGGCCCCCCTAAAATTTTAACTTTTTTTTTGAAATTTTTTAATCGCTCTGGTCAAAATTTACTTAACACTATGTAGTTAATCCTAGATTTTTTGAGTAATTTTATAATGTCTATTTTTTTTTTTAACGAATTTTTTAACTAGACACATCCCAAAAACGTGAAATATATGTGTGCTCCCCCTAGAAATAATTGAAAACTAATCTAAAATCAAAACTTTTTTTTTTCAAAGTGTGTAGAATGGAGTCTAGTTTTTAAAAAACTAAGTTGTTACAGAATTTGATGAACGAGCTAAAATCTATAGCCCAATTAGTACGTGGTGGTTTTTGACAAAAAATGAACATACATTCAAAAGAAATTATAGATGAAAGGCTTGAAATAGTTCAAATTAAAAATAAATTATATGGTTAGATAGCTAACACAGAGACCTATAATGCTATGTAACCTGATCTTATCGATACCCAACCACGAGAAATCTTGAAGGGGAGCACAGAAGAAAAAATAATCAGTTTTTGTATGTTTGCTGGAAAACATGTCTTAGGCCTGTTCATCAAATCCAAACCTTTGGGTTGGATCTCCAAGGCAAAACCAAGCCTTAGGCTTGGGTTTGATTAAGTTTTAAATAGCGTTTGTGCCCTATAGTGCGCATGCGCTATAGCGTGCACGCGCTATTTAAACCTCAGTTCTAAACAGCGCGTGCGCGCTATAGGGCGCAAGCACTATAGTGCGCACACACTATTAAGATGTAAGTTGCAAAAGAGAACTAGGTGGGGGGGATAGGGGAATGGCTATGTGTGTGCATGAAAGAGATAGAGAGGAAGTAGGGGATAGGAGAGGGGAGAGAGTACAGGATGGGAGAGAGAAAGAGTATGGGTGGCAAAGAGAGTATAGGATGAGAGAGAGAGTAGGCGTGGCAAAGAGAGGAAGTGTGAGAGAGAGTACGGGTGGAAAAGAGAGAGTGTGGGATGGGGGAAAGAGATTTAAAGTAGGGGATGGGAGAGAGAGGAAGTGTAAGAGAGAGTACAAGTTGGGAGAGAGAGATTAAGAGTAGGGGATGGAGGAGAGAGAGAGTAGGTGATGGGAGACAGAGTGGGAGAGGAAGAACTTGAGAGAGAGGAGGATGGGAGTGCATGTGTGTGAAAGAGAGAGAGTATGGAATGGGAGAGTGAGAAGAAAAAGTAGCTCAAGAGAGAGTAGGGGATGGAAGAGAGAGTAGGCGATGGGAGAGGGAGTGGGAGAGGGAGTGGGAGAGGGGGAGACAGGGGGGAATAGAAATGTGTGCAAGAGAGAGAGAGAGAGAGAGAGAGAGAGAGAGAGAGAGAGAGAGAGAGAGAGAGAGAGTAGGAGATAGGAGAGAGTGTGAAAATTTAAGAGAGACTAGAGGGTACCAGAGAGAGAGAGAGTGGAGAGGGAGAGAGTAAGAGTGAGAGTGAGAGAGAGAGTAGGCAGTGGGAGAGGGAGTGGGAGAGGGAGAGCAAGTGAGAGAAAAGGTAGTGGATGGAAGAGGAGAGAGGGGGGATGGGAGAGAGAGGGAGAGAGAGTGTGAGAGAGACAGACAATAGGCAGTGGGAGAGGGAGTGGGAGGGAGAGAGAGGTGGAATGGAAGCATTTAAGAGAGATAGAGTAGGGGATGGGAGAGAGTAGGCAGTGGGACAAGGACTGCGAGAGAGAGGGGGGGGGGGAATG
Source organism: Cupressus sempervirens (assembly GCA_028749045.1). Classification (NCBI taxonomy): domain Eukaryota; kingdom Viridiplantae; phylum Streptophyta; class Pinopsida; order Cupressales; family Cupressaceae; genus Cupressus; species Cupressus sempervirens. The sequence goes on from CM053787.1 coordinate 527,338,550, forward strand.
GGAATGTGTATTTATTTATAAGCGAGATAGAGTAAAGGATGGGAGAGAGTGTGAGAGAAAGTAGTAGGGGATGGGAGAGAGAGTGAGAGTAAGGTATGGGAGAGAGAGAGAGAGAGAGAGAGAGAGAGAGGAAGAAAGAGAACTTGAGAGAGATAGACAGTAGGCAGTAGGAGAGGGAGTGGGAGAGGGAGAGGGAGAGGGAGAGAAATAGAGGGGATGGGAGTGTGTGTGACAGATGTAGAGATTAGGGGATGGGAGAGAAGAAGAAGAGTGGGGGGATAAGAGTGTGTGTATCTATGAAAGTGAGAGAGTAGGGGATGAGAGAGTGTGTGAAAGTAGGGAGTGGCACAGAGAGAGTATGACGATGGGGGAGAGAAAGTAGGCGATGGGAGAGGAAAAGAGAGAGGGGGGATGGGGGTGTGTGTGTGTAAGAGAGATATAGAGCAAGGGATGGGAGAGAGTGTGAGAGTATGAGAGTAGGGGGTGGATGAGAGAGAGAGTACGATGATGGGGGAGAGAAAGTAGGCGGTGGGAGAGGGAAAGAGAGAGAGGGGATGGGGGTGTGTGTGTAAGAGAGATAGAGTAGGGGATGGGAGAGAGTGAGAGTGTGAGAGAGTAGGGGATGGGAGAGGAGAGAGAGAGTAGGGGATGGGGGAGAGTGTGAGAGTGTGAGAGAGTAGGGGATGGGAGACGAGAGAGAGAGAAAGGGATGGGGGAGAGAAAGTAGGCAGTGGGAGAGAGAGTGGGAGAGGCAGAGAGAGCTTGTACAAGATGGGAGAGAGAGAGAGAGAGAGAGAGAGAGAGAGAGAGAGAGAGAGAGAGAGAGAGAGTAGAGAGGGAGAGAGAGAACTTAAGAGAGAGAGACATAGTAGGTAGTAGTAGTGTGAGTGTGAGAGAGAGTAGGGGGTGGTAGAGACAGTACGATGATGGGGGAGAGAAAGTAGGCAGTGGGAGAGGGAGAGAGAGGGGGAATGGGAATGTGTGTAAGAGTGACAAATTAGGGGATGGAAGAGAAGAGAGAGAGTAGGGGATGGGGGAGAGAAATTAGGTGGTAGGAGAGGGAGAGAGATAGGGGGGATTAGAGTGTGTGTGAGAGATCTAAAGAGTCGGGGATGGGAGAGGAGAGGGGGTGAGAGGTAGAGAGAGTAGGTGGTGGGAGAGGGAGAGTGAGAGAGAGTAAAGGATGGGAGAGAGTAGGAAGAGAGAGAGGGAGGGGATGGGAGAGAGAGTAGGGAGGATAGAGAGTAGGGAGGATGGGGAGTGATGTGTTTTGAGAAAGTAGAGAGTACGATAACGGGGGAGAGAAAGTAGGTGGTGGGAGAGGAAAAGAGAGAGGGGGGATGGGAGTGTGTGTGTGTGTAAGAGAGACAGAGCAGGGGATGGGACAGAGTGTGAGAGTGTGAGAGTAGGGGGTGGCAAAGAGAGAGAGTACGACGATGGGGGAGAGAAAGTAGGCGGTGGGAGAGGGAAAGAGAGAGGGGGGGATGGGGGTGTATGTGTAAGAGAGATAGAGTAGGGGATGGGAGAGAGTGAGAGTGTGAGAGAGTAGGGGATGGGAGAGAAGAGGGAGAGTAGGGGATGGGGGAGAGTGTGAGAGTGTGAGAGAGTAGGGGAGGGGAGATGAGAGAGAGAGAGAGAGCAGGGGATGGGGGAGAGAAAGTAGGCGATGGGAGAGAGAGAGTGGGAGAGGCAGAGAGAGCTTGTACAAGATGGGGGAGAGAGAGTAGAGAGGGAGAGAGAGAACTTGAGAGAGAGATATAGTAGGTAGTAGCAGTGTAAGTGTGAGAGAGAGTAGGGGGTGGTAGAGAGAGTACAACGATGGGGGAGAGAAAGTAGGCGGCGGGAGAGGAAGAGAGAGGGAATGGGAATGTGTGTAAGAGAGATAAAGTAGGGGATGGGAGAGAAGAGAGAGAGTAGGGGATGGGGGAGAGAAATTAGGTGGTAGGAGAGGGAGAGGGAGAGAGATAGGGGGGATAAGAGTGTGTGTGAGAGATCTAAAGAGTCAGGGATGGGAGAGGAGAGGGCTTGAGAGAGGTAGAGAGAGTAGGTTATGGGAGAGGGAGGGTGAGAGAGAGTAAAGGATGGGAGAGAGTTGGAAGAGAGAGAGGGAGGGGATGGGAGAGAGAGTAGGGAGGATAGAGAGTAGGGAGGATGGGGAGTGATGTGTTTTGAGATAGTGCGTATGCGCTATAGTGCGTACGCACAATCTCAAATCACCAAAAAATGGTCAAAAACCAACCTTGGGGCCCATTTCATCCATTTTTAACTTTTGGTCTATTATGCTCTCTGTTATTCCGACAGAAAACAATGGGTTTCAACATCTAGTAAACACTATTTGAACACTTTTGGAAGCTAGCAAACACCAAATTCAATCATTGGATACGTGATTTGAAGAATTTTTGAATATTATTTTAATAGAAAAGGTTAGTGAAATCCATTTTAAATATTGTTTGTCGATATATAGATACAAATTTGATTATAATTTGATATGTTATGTAATATATAGTGAATTCATTAAAAATTGTATGTTTGAATGAAATGTTATTTCGAAATGATTAGAAATTTGACAAGTCGTTTGATATATATTGTGTACTCATTCAAATAATTATAATTTTTATATGTAATTGAATAATTTGTAATTTACACATTTTAAGTAATTCGAATGTTTGAATAATTTGACATGTAGAAATCATAATCATGCCAAGGAAGAAATCAAAGATTCAAACAAATGCAGATAGGGAGAGAGATTTGACAATTAAAAGAGATAAAATGAAATTACTACGTGAACAAAGAAAATTGCAAAGCAATGATGAAGAATTAACTTTCGAAGAGGATCAAGAACCACCAGTAGAAAGAAACAAGGAGGAAGAATTAGAAAGACAAAGAGAACGAATGAGATTGTTACGCTCAAGAAGACAATTAAATTGTGAAGCTACACCATCCTCCAATGTTGGAGTCATATCGTCCGCTACACCATCTTTGAATGTTGGAGTCATATCATCCACTACACCATCTTCCAATGTTGAAGTCATATCATCCTCTCATGTTGAAGAGACATTGATTTATAGATCTGACGATATACACACTCCATCATGTCATGTTGAAAGCAGAACATCAACACATCCAGTAGGTGATATTCCATCTTTTACATCTTATTGCCAAGGCACATCATCTTCAGTTCAAGGTACACAATACACTCAACCTTATATTGATGTTCAAAATGTTGAGAGAATTGAAGAGATTAGAACACCTTCTAGAATTCGTTTTAGAAAACCAAAATATTTGATTGATATTGATACTAACATTTTGAAATCAATGCCTGACAAGATTAGCAAGTGTACTTGTCAAAGAAAAGTTAATCATATGTGGAGATTATTTTTTGAAGAATTAAATATTATAGGTCAATGCCAATTATTTGTTGAAATGATGAGGAATTTGAAATTTAGGCCTATCATGAAGATTCTTGGGCTAAGAATGATGGATGATTCAAATGAAAGAAATATTGTAAAGAATCTAATGAGTGCTTATGACAAAGTGGGTTCTAAATCATGCACCAAAGATAGTAATATCACAAGATGAGTACTCACATCGACAATAGTAAGTAGCCAAATAGAGAAAGCTCGACTCATGAGAAAGACAAGAAAAACATTAAAAATTGGTAGAGGTACCTTAAGGAGAGCCATGCTAAGGCATGAGAGATTAGAAGATCCAACAAAAAATGAGTTATGGACATTTAGCGGTAGACTACCACGAAAGGATAAAGAAATTAGTGAAGCCTTGAAATCATTGATCGAAGATTTTTGGAAAAATAACACGTGTTTCTCCTAATCAAAGAGATGTTGTAAGAAGGAGGATTGGTAGCCGAAATCGCGAGCCACATGTGAAACAGTTTTTGGACTCAACTCAGACACAATTTTTTGCAAAATTTATTGGTATGTATCCTCAAATTCGAATAAGTCAAAGATTTTTTGAGATGGGTAAACCTTTTTATGTGAAAATAAATCACACACACACAACTTGTTGTTGTAGGATACATATTGAATTTTCTAACCATTTTGATGTTTTTAGGCACAAATGCGTAGTTTTGCATTCTCAGTTTGTTTTGCAGGATTGTGACATAAAAGAGCCACCAAGATCTTCAAGGGAATTCATATCCAACATTTTATGTGAAATAGGGGATGACCAACAATTTTACAAGACATCATGCTTGGATGGTACGTGCTTATTTTGTGGTTCTTTGCAACTTTTATCAACTTGTCAACATATGGATAGTACACATGCAATTGGAAATGAAATAGTAGATTACGAAAAATTCAAGATAGTGACATGCTCTAAAAGAAGGGAAACATGGTAAAATATGTGATCTAGTTATTGAAAAGATTCCAGTATATGAGTTCATGAAGATTTTTCATGAAAAGATTATGTATGAGTATGCAAGGCATACCCATAGAGCTCGATGGTTGGATTTGCAACTCAAGTTGTGCAAGGATACGTTTCCATTGGATACCATTGTTTCGGTTGTAGATTTTGCAGAGAACTACACACTACAACCACAAAATGAGGTGCAAGCAAAGTATTATAGATCTCAACAGGTTTCTATATTTGTTCACATAGCATTCATGCATTCACCTACAAGTATAGAGGATGACAGGAAGATTTTGAGGGAGTACCATTTTTACATTAGCGATGATCGATCACATTCTACGAAGTTTGTACATGGTTTTTTTCAACTATTTTATGGAGATTTGGCTAACAGGGGCATATCATATCATCAACACATTATTTGGTCAGACAATTGTGCATCTCAATTCAAGAATGCACAGATGTTCTATTGGTTGAGCAGGATGCACAGGTTGTGTAGAATTGAATATATGTGGAATTTCATAGAGGCTGATCATGGTAAGGGAGAGCACGATGGTGCAAGCGCATGCATTAAAAGAGCCTTGGCTCGTGAAGAACTAAAGTACAAAGATGGAGCAATATTGATAGATGCAAAATCCATTATCCAATGGTGTAACGCTACAATGGGTCCAGGTAAGGAAGGTGAGTCTACAGTTCGTAATTTTTTTTGGTTGATAGATAATACTAACATTGCACCATATCAAGATTTTTGCACACTAACAGGATCTAGTGAGTTACACTCTTTTAGAAGCTCTGATGCAGGTTCATGGAGTATCCACACACGAAAAATGGCATGCTATTTTCCATCATGTGCAGAGGAAAATTGGGATGACTGTGAGTCAACTGAATGGGTGGACAAATGGGATATATGGGTTTTGGACCCAATTGACACCTATCGTCCCCCACAAGCTCTGGAAATGGTAGAGATGGATTCATCTATTGACTTTGACCGCTTGTTAGATTTAGTGCAACCTAGTAATATATATATATATATATATATATATATATCTTTGTAATTTCAATATGTAACTTTATAACTTTTACCCAAATATTTTTTGAATTAATGACCGCATTTTGTACATTTGTCACTGCAAGCCATGTTTTTGCTATTATTGCACCTGAAGACAATGAAGAAGGGATAGATTATTATTTGTGTCATTGTGTTGAAGCCAAATAAAAATTGGATCACTCGGTTATAGATGGTGAAGGTTTAGAGTATGTCGGTGCGGTGGTTGTAACAGGCACATGGCTTAGACGATATCCTATGAAGAATCCTAACTTGTGGTTATTCGAGGATTGGCAAACAGAGAGGAAGATTCTTCATTATTCAAACCTTGTTGTCGCATCAAATGTCCACTTGATAAAATATGGTGGAAAACCACATAATAAGATTCTTTGCAAAGTTCGCGAGTCAGACCATGAGGCAATACTTGAGACATTAAAATGTGGAGCAGATCTAGTTGGCTCATTAGATTGAATTGGGAGAGAGAGAAAAAGTGATCAATTGGATCCAAATACAATGTTACAACCTCTTCCCCAAGACTATCACATGACTAAGGTGGACCGTATTGTTATGATCTGTAAGTGATGAGATTTAGTTTTGATTTGTTTAGAATATAGATACATTATTTGAATTTATATTAGATTCTTTAATAGGACCCATTTTTTTAATCCTATCTTAGATTTGTTACTGTGCTAATTCTTCATTTGTAGGTCACCAAAGAAGAGGGCTAATAAAGTTGACGCACAAGTGATAAAGGGTGAGATGCCAAAATCATCTGCGAAATGGTATTATCAATTCACATCCTCAATATTTATTATTGTTCTTTGTTCAAGTACCACTGTATGCTAATCATCTTATGCCTAGAATTGCAGAGGTTAAATTATGTCAATACTAAGGTTTGTAGCATCAATACTAAGGTTTTTAGCATCAATTGGTCACGCTAAGTATAGTAGTTGTATCATGAATCCTTCTGAACCAATATGACTAAGATTCTCGAAAGAAGACTAAACCATATAATCTATCTACTCCCTCTTTATATAAGAGTTTGTCAAACAATGAGAATGAAACATTGATTATTACTCCCCCCTCAATGTAAAATTCTCATTGATTGCATTTTGTAAAGTTTTAAGTCACTATCAACCTCTATATCATTGTATTCTTCTTATCATCAAATTACACAACAATGAGAATATGAACGATGACTTCTTCACATGAACCTGACAATTATAAATGCTACACCTTAATAAATGTTTGGGCTTGGTCTTCACCCTTCGAGCTTATAATATAATACATTGGCTTCATTTGTATTTGGAAGTATTTATTATGTTTGTTCCAAAAGTCATTCTTCATTTGCCAATATGAAAATGCGACTATCATAAAAGGCATAGTCTTATAATTTGCAATTTTTATAATGGTATAAAAGCTTGGTTGTGGGTTTGAATCCATTGCCCCCATGACCCTCCTTCTCATGCATTTATTCTATTTATTCTTCTACCTCCTCCTCCACTTGGCCATTTTGCAACACCATCTGGATGGAACTCTAGCCTTCCTCAAAACCATTATACATGACCTCTCCTTCTTCAAGATATTCTATAAAAAGTTCCTCAACCCTTGAACCTTTCAAAACCCCAATCTCAATGGAAGGTTTCTAGACCAAAGGAACTAGTAGATTCAGTTCTTTAAGAGAAAGAGACAACAAATCCAATTTTCTAGTGACTAGATGGAAAATTGGGGAAATCATTTCAATTAGTTGTAAATCAAAAGGAATTATAAGTAAACTATATCAATATAATAAGTAACTTAGTAATTATATCAATATAATTTAATTACTAAGGAAATGAATTTATTACTCTAACATATAGTACATTATTTTGTAGACAAAGGCGTTGAATTTTATGCTTAACAGATTTACATACATGTGTAATAAATAATAAGTGTTGTAGCTTTGGGATCAACACTATAAATGAAGGATGTCATACTACATTCACAGAGTTACCAAAATATTTTATTTAATATGGAGACAAAAGAAATTGTGTATTCTTCATAACTGCATTTGAGTCTCATGTATTATCATTTTTAGCTATTGACATCAGAGATACCTTTACATCTTCATCATTGTATTGATCAATGAGTCCTTATTGCACTCACTAGTTCTAAGCCAATGACTAAGGTATGAAAGAGTTTACATTAACATTTCATTAGTACTAAAATTCAATATAAAATTCATAGGCACAATCGAGTGGTAACTTTGATGGTTTTTGTAGGGTCTTATTATTCCTGACCATCAGTGTATCCCTGAGGTGTATATACAGAGGAATTATCAGCTAGCTATAAGAAAATATTAAGTTTTATGTGTAAATATATATATTTTTAAATATAAAATAGTTATTTATTCATATATAATTTTGATTGTAACATGTTGAGTTATAGAAGATTCTAGACTAATGGACTAGTGAGCATGTTAGGAAGAACTCGTTATATACACTGGTCATCTCCCACTTGTTGGCAATTAAAGACAATTAGGGATTTATTTTGTTCCCCTAGTTGGAAAGAGTATATATCTAATGATGTACATTTTACACCTATATGGCATTATTGGGCATATGTTTTGTATAATTTTTTCTATGTATGTCATTTTTTACATATATTTCATGTATGGCATTATTAGACATATGCTTATGATGTTTCAAATTATTGATAAATGAATTATATGATATTGTTAGACCTTATGGAATCAACTTTGATTTTTTGTTATCACATTGGTTTGATGCTTATATTCAATCAATCAACATATTTTCCTTTTAATTCTTCCACATTTGGCATATCCATCTAACAATGAACTTATGATACTCCCATCAAGAAGTGCATGATTGCATGGTTTTATGGTGGATGTCCCTCTCTTTTTTAAATTCCAATTTTATTCATCTACATGAGTAAGGGAGATCAATTCCATTTCTTTCAATTGTATTTAAAGGTCATTAAAGTTTTTTCAAACAATGTGATTAAATAAATAGTATTCAACATTTACCTCTATCATCAAGGTTGATTCATTCCTCCTCTTATTTTACCAAATAATTTGGATGAATCACCCATGGCTCCTTACATTTCTTGAAGAAAATTTCCAAAGACTTTGCAACATGTCTTCTCTTCTTCCATATAGTTCATGTTCATTGAAGACATTTGGTCAAACAATATATATGCTTTGTATATTCTCACAACACCAATAGTCATGTACAATGCTTACAAGATCCATAGTTGAAGAGAAGCTATGTGAAGCTTCTAGAACCATGGACCTATACTTAATTTAGTATTATTGCATCCATGTTACTTATGAAAGTGGAACTTTCACATAGATAAGTAGGGAAACCAAAATTGAAAGCCAAACTTAACATAGAAAAGTAAAGCAAGCCTCAACTATATTCTCATTAAACACTGTGAATCCAAATATCTTTGATGGGGCATATCTCGAAGCTCGTGCAAGATATGGATGAGGTTCTAGTTCCTATAGGACCGTGTTGTAGATACCTACAATAACCTCTCTCCCTTTTTGGAGATCGCATTCCATTTTCATTCTACAACGCCATCTCGGGTGATGTTGAAACTTGCAGTGTTGGCGAGTACAAAGTTGCCAACTGCCAAATCTCTCTCATCTTTCGTCGTGGGATCAAACTGTCTTCTCCATTAGCTCTGGGTGGCCGGGTAAATCCTATCCCCAACCTCTTCTTGTCCCCTTCAGTGCTCAAACGTTCTCAGGCACACTAAACCAGAATGTCCCTAAGGGTCACTAAATGCCACAAGGCTGCAATCTTTGATGGAGCATATCTCGGAGCTCATGTGGGATATGGATGAGATTCTAGTTCCTACAGGACCGTGTTATAGAGACCTACAATAACCTCTCTCACTTTTTGGAGATCGCATTCCATTTTCATTCTACAATGCCATCTCGGGTGATGCTGAAACTTGCAGTGTTGGCCAGTACAAAGTTGCCAATTGCCAAATCTCTCTAATCTTTTGTCATGGGATCAAACTATCTACTCCATTAGCTTTGGGTGGCTGAGTAAACCCTATCCCCAACCTCATCTTGTCCCTTTCAATGCTAGAACATTCTCGAGCACGCTGAACCGGAATGTTCCTAAGGGTCACTAAATGCCACAGGGCTGCAATCTTTGATGGGGCATATCTCGGAGCTCGTGCACGATATGGATGAGATTCCAATTCCTACAGGACTATGTTGCAGAGACCTACAATAACCTCTCTCACTTTTTGGAGATCACATTCTATTTTCATTCTACAACGCCATCTCGGGTGATGTTGAAACTTGTAGTGTTGGCCAGTACAAAGTTGCCAACTACCAAATCTCTCTCATCTTTTGTCGTGGGATCAAACTGTCTACTCCATTAGCTTTGGGTGGTCATTTAAACCTTATCCCCAACCTCGTCTTGTCCCCTTCAGTGCTCGAATGTTCTCAGGCACGCTGAACCGGAATGTCCCTAAGGGTCACTAAATCCCATAGGGCTGCAATCTTTGACGGGGCATATCTCGAAGCTCGTGCAAGATATGGATGAGATTCTAGTTCCTACAGGACTGTGTTGCAGAGACCTACAATAACCTCTCTCACTTTTTGGAAATTGCATTCCATTTTCATTCTACAACGCCATTTCGGGTGATGTTGAAACTTGCAGTGTTGGCCAGTACAAAGTTGCCAACTGCCAAATCTCTCTCATCTTTCGTCGTGGGATCAAACTGTCTGCTCCATTAGCTCTGAGTGGCCGGGTAAACCCTATCCCCAACCTCATCTTGTCCCCTTCAATGCTCGAACATTCTCAGGCACGCTGAACTGGAATGTCCCTAAGGGTCACTAAATCCCACAGGGCTGCAATCTTTGACGAGGCATATCTCGAAGCTCGTGCAAGATATGGATGAGATTTCAGTTCCTACAGGACCGTGTTGCAGAGACCTACAATAACCTCTCTCACTTTTTGGAGATTCCATTCTGTTTTCATTCTACAATGCCATCTCGAGTGATGCGTATCTTAATTATATTGTTGGAAAGTGTATCTAGCATGTCATTTTTGCAAAGAAAAATCATGGAACTTGGTAAATGTTTCATAAGTTAATGAAATGTGTTACTACCAGATTATGTAAACTTAGGATTATATGATCTCCAAGAGTTTGGTTATGTTCTTTAGCGCACCTTGGACGCAAGGTAGTGTGTAGCTTCTTCTCCCTCTTTGTGAGTAATGTTAGTCACTTTGTATATGTAAATTGGTTTTCAATTGGGTATGTTATTTTCAACCTTAATGGTAAATGAAGGATTAGCTTGAATCAGCTTGTAACTATCTAGCCACCAGATTTTTTGTGATTCCATCAAATGTGGGTTTTGTTCGTATTTATTTATTTTAATTTTTTTTTGTTGTGCTCTTGACCTTTGAGGCTTTGAATTTAAACTTGTGCACTTTGGTTTTTGAAATTTTATGTTCTTGAGGTGGCTAGGAGGTATGTTCTATGTTGGTAGTTCTGTGTTGTGATGTTCTCTATCAGGTTCAATGTGAAACATTGATAGAATGTATAAGGGAATTCAAAATTTATGCTTGTAACACAAATGGCCATTCAAAATTGAATATGATTACAATATCTGAAATAACATTACGAGAACTTGTAATGCTCTTGTGAACATCTTGTTAATTCTTGTAAGAATCCCTAAGATGCTTGTTATACTCAAAATTTTGTTGAAATTGAATTAATTTTTATCCTGTCGATTAATTGGCTTAGGGTGATATATGTTTCTTGGATGGAATAATGAGTTCGTGATTAACTCTGTATTAAGATTCATAGCATCTTCTAGTTATTTGCAAAGGAAATTTATAAATTAAGCTAATGTCATATGGCTTTCTTGAGAAAGATGTCTGTGTTCTTATTGATGGGTACTAATGACTGTCCACATTTAGTTCTTCAATACCCTATTTGACAAGCTTTCCATAGACATTTCTTTGCCATACTAAGTATTTTTGAAAACATATTTGAGTAGAAGCACTATAGTAGATACTACATGATGTTTTAACAAATAAAGTAATGGGTTAAAGACTATTATTTCCAAGGTATTATGTCATAGTATTTTAATTGTAATGATCTTAGACTAATGATATTCTTGAAGGTAACTTTGACATGCAGCAAGAAAGACAACCTACAACCAAGGCTATATTGTGCCTACAACCAAAGCCATAAATGCTCACAGCCAAAGCCACTAGTGCACATAGCCAAAGCCATGGATGCTTATAGCCAAAGTTACGAGTGTTCATAGCCAAAGCCATGAGTACATGAAGTTGATGATCACAATTGTTTACAACTATTCACCAGAAACAGCTTCTTTGCAATTTTTGAGAAATACTAATAAAGCAAAAAATAACATCTACTAGTTGGTAGACATAATGAAAACTCTCTAGCAATTGAATTTAATTTCATACATGCACATATCTAATTTAATGTCATACACGAACATATCTAATTTAACATCATACATGAACAAACATATAATATAAAATGATAACCAATAATGTCATATACATTAAAAAACACATAATATATTATGATAACCAATAATGTTGTATATGAACAAACATATCATATATTAACCAATAATGTCATACATCAAATAAATGTCATACATCAAATATAGAATGTCATATGTACATCAAATGTATGTCAAATATGTCTCTCTGATGCCTATATATATACATGGGGAAGAAAATAAGTCTCTCTCTCTCTCTCTCTCTCTCTCTATATATATATATATATATATATATATATGTATCGAATATCTCAACTACATCTTTTCCTTCCCATGAGGGGAAGGAAACAAGTCTCTCGACGTCCTCTGCCATCGTGTGGAGGGAGACAGTGGAGATGACGGGGCCCTCCTGACATGCTCAGTTGACCTCTTGTTGAGGCTCTTCTCTAGGTCCAATTGATACAAAGAAAGTAGATATGAATCAATATTTATTATATGTTGAAATCAAATATATGTACACACAAAATCAATTATTTTCTTACTGCCAACAAATAGTCACTCTGTAAGTCCACCTTAAATGCTCGTGGACGATCAGGCGTGACAAGACCCTACAAAAATTCAATAAATATAATTACTTATAAATAACATTAAAAATTTTGAGATTAACTATTATAAACAACAACTAAAATGAAGAAAATTCTTTCATACCTCCGTCAATGGCTGTGAGCTAGCCACAGCTGCGAGCACTCCACTATCAACAGACTGTCGCAGATGAGGAGGTGTGTCTGACATCATGAGCTGCATGTCATACAATACACGTTATATCTAACATGAAACATGGAATAAATATAATCAAATGAATTAAATTAACATGAAACAACTGTACCTGTGTGAAGCTCATATGATGTCTCTGCTTTGTGTCTGTGGTAAAGGTTGAGGGTCCTATGGAGAACTGATGCACATGCATAATTTTTTTTGTCAATCCTTAATATGATTACATAATAAATATATGTATTAATTAAAATGATTAAATTGATACATACCTCAGGACTCGTCAAAGGGACAAAAAATGGGCCGCTAATTAATTAATCATTCACTATACATATGAAATGTGATCAAATTAGTAATTCACCTGTGTGTCAATGCCAAATGTCTCGTTCAAGAACTCATCGGTGACAAGCCCATCATCCGCACCATCTCCGGCATGAGTGCCAAATGTGCATAGGGATCCCCATGAAGTGCACATGTGACCACGACGCATAAAAGGCTCCTCCTCAACTAATGGGCTCATGGAATGGATGAGGGTCTGTGTCAAAGCATTAATGGTCCCTAGAGTGCTAGCCTCTACATGTTCCTTCACAACTGAAGGAATAATCACATGCTCGTGTTGTGGATGGACCACAGGTGCCCTAACTACATTAGGGTCACGATGTGCTCCTAGCCTCTCAAATGATGATCCCCCACCTCTACCCTGGGAGTCTAACATATCAAAATAATTGGGGATATCCCCAAGGACAAACTGACAATATAATTTCTTCAAAAAATACATGGGGACCTCGTGATTGTTGCAAGGAGGGGCATCAAAAACCATCCACCATCTATCCCAAAAATTATTTCTAATAGCATCGTGTATGCACCAATGGATGGGGAATCATTTAGTACCCTCTCTAACAGTATTTGGCTCACCGAGTTTTCTAAATAATGCACATATACTACCTTTTGATATTTCTTTTTTTTAACATCTTCATATGACAATTTATTTGCATAAAATCTTTTTTGTTCATCCCTCTTAGCCCACCAAATATCTAACTGACCACTAACTGAGGCTATCTGAGTGTTAATGGATTCGAGGGATGATGTCAATTGAGCCCTCATTGGATTGGTTTGTCCAAATTCTTTCAACCAAGCAATGAGTCTTTCTAATTCAGTTTTGCCTCTGTGTATTTCATTTCTTATATTTTCTTGTGTGCATGGCGGATGTCTTGCAATTGGTTTGGGTTGTGGAATTTTTTGTTCTTCTTGAGGAGGGTTTTGATTTTGAGGTTCTTGAGGGTTTTGTGGATTTTTCGATTGATTATGGATATTTCCTAATAAAAAATCAATTGAAATCCAAATAAATAAACAAATCTAAATGAAATTTGTAAAAACCCTACAAAAGAATATCAAAAACCAATAAAAAAATATGGAAAAAATATTAAACAATGCAAAGTTAAGTTTATATCACTTACCTCGTCATCGTGGGTGTGCTCGTTGTCTTGGATTTTGTCGACGAGGAGGCATTTTGGCAAATGGTGGTGAATTTTTGTTGTCAAACCCACGTACACGCTCTTGGAGAGCCAAAAAACAAAATGAAAATGATGGTCCATGGGTCTGTAGCCCATCATATAACTTTTTGGGCATCAGAATAGTGTGTACGCACTATGGCTTGGGTGACCCAAGCCATAGTGCATACGCGCTATTGAAAATTAGAAAGAAAAAAAAACTTGTCATCTTTTTGGCACCACAACTCGGTGCATATGCCCAGACATGGTAGATTCCAGAGAGGCAGAGGTAGATCTTACGGAGAAGGTGGAAGGTATAACAATTCTATGCAAGATAAGGTAAAATATGAATGGAAAATGATGAAAAAGGCAAGACTGAATGAAAAGATGGTAATTCTTACCGAGGAGGTACTAGTTCTTACCAGGAAGAGGTAATTCTTATTCTAGAGGTGGTTTTCTTTTCGTGGTAATTGTTTCAAATGTGGAAAAGAAGGGCATGGATCCTTTGAGTATAGATCCTTTGAGAATGAACAAGGTAACATAAATGCTATGGTTCAAGGAGACATTGAGGGTTCACCAAGTGCACCTAAAGCTGGAGAAAATTTGATGGTGAGAAGAACTTTGTGTAATAAGGGAATTGATAAGGAACATTTTCTAAGGAGAAGTCTTTTCAAGACCAGATGTAAAATGGCTAGAAAATGTTGCAAGGTGATCATTAATAGTGGAAGTTCAACAAATTTGGTATCAAAAGAGTTGGTTACAAAATTTTAGTTCCAGAGGTTGAGGCATCCTAAACCCTATCATGTTTCATGGATCAAGGATGAGTGTAAGATACTAGTAAGTGAACAATTTATTATGAAGTTCAAGATTGGATATTATTTTGATGAAGTGTTGTGTGATATCATGCATATGGATTGTTGTCATATTCTATTGGGTAGACTTTGGCAATATGATAGATATGTTATACATGATGAAAGATTGAATCAATATACTCTTTGGGTGAATGGGAGAAAACAAATATTGTTGCCTTTGATTGAAAATCCAAATGAGGTTAATTTTACTACTTTGAGATTTTGCATGGTTAATGGAAATAAATGAAGAAGAATCAAATTTGTTTTTCCATAAATCCTAGGAGACTAAGTTATGCTACTCATAACTGAGTGAAAGAAAATAATGATGACTAAGTGATAGATAGTAATAACTGAGTGATAGAGGTTAGTGGTAGCTGAGTAATGGGAAATAGTGGTAACTGACTGATAGACAGTGGCAACCAAATGACAACAAAAGCTGGTAGCATTGACCAAATGCCAATAGAAATTGCAAGTTCATTGAATGCATATAAAGATATTGTTGCAAAGGATATACCTAATGGTTTACCACCAGTAAGAATTATAACTCATTGTATGGACCTAATTCTTAGAGCTAGTTTACCAATTAAAGCACCATATAGATTGACACCTATAGAGAATGAAGAACTTAACAAACAAGTGCATGAGTTGTTGCAAAAAGGTTTGATTAGAGAAATTTTGAGTCCTTGTATTGTAATTGTTGCATTAGCACCTAAGAAGAATGGAGAATGGAGAATGTATACTGATTCTAGAGATATTAACAAGATCACAGTGAAATATAGGTTTCCTATGCCAAGGATGGATGACATAATGGATTGTTTGAGTGGATCAAAGTATTTTACTAAGATTGATTTGAAGAGTGGTTATCATCATATTAGAATTAGAGAAGGTGATGGATGGAAGACTTCTTTCAAGAAAAAAGATGGTTTGTATGAATGGTTGGTAATGGCTTTTGGTTTCACTAATACACCTAGTACTTTCATGAGGTTGATGAATGAAGTTATCAAGAGATTTTTGAGTAAGTTTGTGATTGTTTATTTGGATGATATTTTGATATCTAGTAAGACTAAGGAAGAAAATGTTGAACATGTTAGACAAGTATTGTAGAGATTGAAAGAAGAGAAGTTGATGATTAACTTGAAAAAGTGTTCCTTTATGCAAGATGAGATTGTGTATTTGGGATTTGGGATTTTAGTTGATGGTTTGAGAATGGATCTTGAGAAGGTTAAAGAAATTTGGGAATGGGCTACACCTAAGAATGTGGGTGAGGTAAGATCATTTCATGGTTTGGCTAGTTTTTACAAGAAGTTTATAAAGAGCCTCAATTATGTTTGTAATGCTATGATTGAGACAATGAGAGGAGATAAAAGGATTTTAAGTGGACAATGACTATGACTGAGACAATGAGAGGAGTCAAAGTTTTAAGTTTTGTTATATATGTTTACTAGTTATGGAGTTTTGAGATTTAAATTTAAGCCCTATTTAAATCTAACGTGTTATTTTAAGTTTTATAATTAATTAGTTCTAAAGAATAAAATATAAATAAACTTTAAAAAATGTTACAATTTTTTTTTTAAAATAGGCAAGGTTCCTCAGCCGAGTCGGTTGGGTTAGCCTAAAGTGTGACACTTGATCATGCTTTTACTCACCTATTAGAAAACCTTTAGACTCATGTCTTAGGTCAATACTACTTTGAAGTTTATATTTTAGGACACTACAACTTTTTATTTATTTTTGTTAATTTGTATTTTTTAATACTATTTATTTCCTAGGTCTATTTCATTCTTTAAAATTAGCCACAAAAAATTGTTGCACTCACTTAGTGTTTACGTCATACTTGAGCCTATTAGGTCATCCTCCTTCTGATTATACAATATGAAATGGTGGATACATCCCTTGTATATCTCACTCTCCCTTTTTCTTATTGTACAACTGTGAATTCCAAAGAATAGAACCAATTATTAGAGTGGGAGGAGACACATTGTTGTAACTAATATTTCTAAATTATGATATGTGAATGATTAAATGTGTTTAGAGACACTCATTTGTGAAAATATGTACAAAAATGCAAGCATGTGTAATTAGATCTCTTTGTAACATTATTATATATGGACCCCTTTAAGTATATAAAAAATTTCTTTAAACATGCATTCTTGTGAGTGGTATAAATCTTAAGATACATGATCATTTTAAAGATTGACATGAGCCTAAAAATGGTGTAAAACATGATTTTTTAATTCGTCCATACCTTTTCCCATGTGAAAAAATGTCAAGGCATTAAATGAAGTTAGGTTCATTCTCTTAAAATTTTACATGCTTATGCAATCATATCCTTGTAGATGTAGCCCTAAACAAACTCTTATGTATTCACCTTATATATCCACTTATCACAATTATCTATGTGCCTACCTCACTATAGAAAAATTGTGGACCTAGATTTGACTACTAAGACATTTAGGGAAAGCAAATAGTTGTAAGGAAACTTTTTTAACTTGTCAACTTGATCCCTTCAGTTATGAACTTGACCATCTAGTTCTGTTCACCTGCTTTAAATTGACTAAACATACCTCTAGAAGATTTTGATTGTATGTTCAATTATTTAAAGATTTTCAATACTTCCATTCAATCATGCATTTGAATTGTAGAAATTAAAACTTTAATTGATTTGTAGTAATTAAATATATATCCACAACCACATATTTATCTAACATTTGCAAAAGTGTCATATAAGAGAGTAAGAATCTAATACAAAAATTTAGATTCCAATATTTTTATCATCAAACTAAATGCACCCATCTCTTCATAAACATTTTTCAAAAATATTGTTGAGTTTACCGATTTCCACAATTAAATTACTCTTAGATTATTTGGGTTTATTTGGTTGCATTTATCAAGCCAAAAGTACCCATGAAGGAAACACAAATATAATTAGCCAATAGGCTATTATAGGTGGACATTTCACCCAAAAATTGTTCGTTCAAACTAGATACAATTAAATGTTTTGATCTACCCTAAAATATGCTCATCGGACAATAAATGAATATTTATGCAAATATATTTGCAACAGCTTACCACTGTGCAACTTTTGCCACATTTGAAATCTAGCAGACTCGATTGTTGTCTTAAATAAATGTGGTACTTACTAAAAAATCTAGTAGTCAATAAGATTGCAAACTTTAAAAATAAATATAGATCTTGAAATCTTTCATTGATTCTACTTTTGGCACTACTCAATCGACCAACCTTTTAACACTGCCCTAAATTGTTTATAAGTACATTTCAATTCTACTTCTTATACAACAACACATGTTTTGCTAGTGCATGAACAAATTTGTTTGGTTTGGACCTTGTCAATAATGAAGTGGTATTTGTAAATTATGATCTAATTGCAATCCTACTAGTTTACACTACTACATTTAACATCATTTTTTGACCAAAAATTTTGACCATCAACTAAATAAATTTAGGGTGGTCGAAATGTAAAGGCAAAAATTTCATTTTTTTACATATAAGACCCGTGTTGGTCAAAATTTTGACCAACACAAGGCTTATACATCCGCAAAGTTCAAAAAACATTTGCCCAATTACGTTTTTCATGCCCGGTTTCATTTGACATTTTTGGAGCATTTTCGCATGGTTATCTCTGCATTTTCGCATGGTTTTCTCTAAGCCCAATTTCGTTTCAAGTTTTCTCCACCCACTTGATTAATGATGCCTGCTAGCCCTGGGAATAATATGAAAGGGGGCCCTGCATTTGCATCAATATTAGGGGGGCGGAATAGTAGTTTGAAACTCTCGATATTGTCTTTCTTTCATTCTTCCTGATGTGCTCGACTTCAAAAGTTGTTCCATTCACGACCTCCAATCACACCTGCATCTCTTGTGGTCGAGGAGAGGGATTTCTCTTCGAGCATATTTCCACAGGTACATGTGTATTTTTGTTGTAGGTTTTCATGATAATATTGAAGATGGAAGTGAATACTATTACTATCAGTATTATTTTTTATGCCAAAGTTCAGCCATTGTTGTGTAATATAAATGGGAGAGTCTCCGCTCAAGTGTTTTTTCTCAGTGATGTTTTGATGATAAGTGTTAAAAAGAGTCTAGTTCCAAAAAGAATGTAATGTGCTTGTTGTTTCATTTTATTGAAAGTGTGTAGATGTAGATTTATCTTTTGGAATGTTGGTCTATTGTAACAACTATTATACTTTTTGTTATAGTAATGAAAGAAAAGAAAGGAAATGTATATGCAGAAGTTGTAGTTGTAAAAGCTTAGAAGAAATAATAATGACAAATTTTTTGTTTTATAAATATAGTTGTGTTGGTATCATATTTTTCTTGTATTTTTGTTTTAATAATACATATTGTATCATTTAGACAACAATTTCACATTCAAAAAAAGAATAAAAAGAAAAAAAAATTGAGTGTGTTTCTCTCTTCAACTCTAGAACATTCAACTTAAACATCAACACATAAAGATAATAATTTGAAATCTAGTGTGTTTAGTGCTTGGAATTGTACCCTCAATACCTAGGCCATGTGGGCTATAAAACATGATATTCATGTGATTCTATGTTAGATGATGATGATGATAATGAATAATCAACTACTAGCTCATGTAGTGATAAAAGGTCTTCAATGCACCTCTAACTACAAGTATCCCATGGAAAACTTGTGATGGAGATGACTCCTCAAACTAATAGACTATCATGGAAATTTTTTGATGAAGATGACACCTACAAATACTGGACTATCTTCAAAAACTTATGATGAAGATGGCACCTAAATTTACTAGACTATAATTGAATTGATGTACTTTTGATCCTTCACCGAAAGTCTCTGTCATTTTGTTAGAAGATGATTTATCTTCTAGTTCAACCAAAAGAATCTCTCTCCTATATTTCAACATTACATTTAATTGTTGCATTGCAATTAGGTCTTCCTACAAGGGTTTCCATTTGGATGAATAACAAACTTGTTGGTGTTTTAAAACTACTAAGCAACAAAATGCTTAATACCAAGATGATAATACTCACACAGTCTAAAGACTAGCCAATTCTTATTATCAATTGTATGTGCACACCATTTGGGCCAAACTTCTACAAAACCAAGGGTGGTTTTCTACTCTTTTGGCTCTGCAAAACCAGTGTGGGTATACCCAGGGATGATACAAGACTAGGAAAACTGTATGAGAATTATCTTAGTTTCATTCTGATTCTCATCTCAAATTCTCCAATACATGTACAATTCTTGATACTTTAATAAATGCATCCCATATAACAGATATGGCCAAAAATCTTCTATAGGTTTGCAGATGTTCTTAGCCATAATGGCTAACTAAAGCTAAAACATTCCATGCAAACAAGTAGAGGCCAACTTTGAAGATCTACAGGAAATAAAAGTAAAGTTGATTATAATTCTACATTTTGACAATCATGTGTGACACATTTCTCTTTCAGCTGGATTAAATTTGATCAGTGCCTAATCCATTGGGGTTTAGAGTCTACTACAAATCTCTAGATCTAATTTGTTTCCTTACAACAAATTTTATCAGCAATTCTTATCAGAAATTGTCATTCAAAATCCTTTCCACTACTGCAGCAACCTTATCAAATTCATCAAAGCTTTTACTTAATCCATTGAATTAATAGCCATGATAAACAGATATACAACCTAATTGAACTGCATTCAATTGCACAAGCCTTTACTTATACAACATCAAGATAACCAAGTAATCACAAGGAGACAAAGTTTAGAAAGAACTGATATGGGGACAGTTCATAATTTGTATTCATTTTCCTTGAAAATTGTATACAATTTACAATAGACTCATAATGACCTTCAGAAAGAAACACAGATAATTCTATATTCATGAATTCTCAAGATCTGACAGAGAAAATACATCACAAATTTTTGCTCAAAAATGGTGGGCCAAAAACAGACTAAGTGTATCACTTAGCAAATAGAATTTGGACCTTTTCTCTTGCCCTGGAATTTCACTTATATAGTGTGAAATGCAACAAGCTTCAGGCTAAGAGAAACTGACAGGTGTCTTTTACAAGGAATATCTACATACACCTATCACAAAATGACAAAACTATGGGTAACAGAAGATATCGAAATCAAATCATTCCTTTTGGTGGGTCAACTTCTGTTACATGTTCTGATATTGTTGAGTTGGCTATTGATCTTATTCATCTTCATATGTAACTGCTAAATTAGCCAACGATGAAGCTTATTCTGATGAGGGCACATTAACCTCCACCTGTAGGCTTCCACCACCTTCATTCTGCATGGTAAGGACAACTTCTACCTTTTCCTTTTCTTTAATTGTATTGGCATCTTGTGGTCCCGATTCTGCAACTAAAAGTGATAGGTTTTTCTTGTCTTCTTCTTCTGATTGGGTTTGAGTAGTGATGGTGTCAATGATTTTGACTTCCTCACGCTGCACCTCATAATTGTCAGTTTCATCTACATCAAACTGTTCACCAGAAGGCATTTATCCCATCCACCTGTCAAATAATGTGTCATCTAGCCAATTGAATTGCGAAATATCCTTATGTTTCTTTATTTTATAATCAGCCTCATTATCAATATCAACAAATTCCAGTTTTAAAGAATCAAAGAATATTTTGGCTTTCACCATTTCTTCTGTTGTGGTGGCCCACCGTGCATGCCCTGTTTCATTTATGACTTGATACATTCTTAAACAGAATAAATCATCAAGTTCCTTCGCCCATTCCTATTTGCTTTTCAAACTATTTTTCTTATCTAGGGCATGAGGAAATAAATTGAATTTTTGGCTCTTATATTTGTCTAAGTAACCTATTATTATCTTTTGTAAATGTATCCTTTTGCTATCAAAATCAGCGAGATTAGAAACAATGTCAAAGGTTTTATCAATCTGATCATGAGAATTATTTATAACAGATAGACACAATAAGGTTATTGCTTTCTCCCTTCTCACCCATTTGTTCACAATAGGCTTTAGAGCCTCATCATCTGCTTTTAACTCCTCCCAGATGTTAATCACCCTAGCCAATTGATCATGGATTAGTGGTCATTCAACCTTGTCTCCTAGATATGTAAGAGTTGCTCTTAGTTTATCTTCATATTCAGATTCCAGCTCTACATGTAAGGCCCACAGTTTACTCTTTTCTTCTTCAAAATCCTCGGCAGTGTAATACTATGGCCCTTGGGGTGTGTCTGGTATTTCAATGAGGGGGGTAGATTTGAAAGGTTCAACAGGGGGGTGAGGGTATGTTATTTTAGGCCTGGTGGATTTTCCCAATAGCTTGTTCTCAAGCTCAACTCTCCTTTTTACCTCTTTATTGTAGGCATCCACAACTGTCTCATATTTACTTTGTAATTCAAACATTTCCTTTTCCTCCCTTTTAGCAGTAGCCAAGGCAAGCTAAGAATAATCCACATTCATGTGGGATGCCTGTACATGTGAGGTATCAACAACTCTCCTCACAATAATATTCCCTATCAGTCCTGAACCATCAGGTTGTGCTAATACAATCTTGGATCCTCTTCTTAATGACCACATAAAAAGAGCAGCTTGATCATCACTAAAAGCAGTCCCTACAAATTCATTTTTATTTGGGTCTTGTAACTCCAGTCTATTAGAAACAGAGTTGAAAATCAATGCATCTGCAATATCCCAATTAGGCAACAATAGTATGTTAGAAGTTTTTACCATTTTCCTTCCCTCCTCAAGGGTAATGTTCTGGAATTCTTGCATCATTTGCTCCTTTATTTGGTTTTGGATGGAGGCTTCATCGATTTTTGGATGCTCTGTTTTCATGTTCTTACATCTTTCCTCAAAATTGTGGATGTTTTCCCTCTAAGCAAATTGATGGAAAGCCCTAGACCTTACAAAACTGTCATCTGACAAAAATTGTTGGCTGGCTTGTTCCAAAATAGGGTCCAATTCCCTTCCCTTAAAATCAGCTACAGTTAGCTCGAGGCTTGGCATAGGAGGTTCCTGGGGGTTCCCTTCATCAATCTCTGCTTGAGTGACAAAAACTCCCCCTTGTGATCCAATTTGTTCAATTTGCTCAATAGTAAGCTGCTCCTCCCCGGTTCTCAAAGGGGTCTATGAAGGTGAATACTCCTCAACATGAGAATCCTCCTCTCTTATTATTTTCCTCCTCTTAGGGGAGGGCTCAGTAGGCCTCTCTTCCAAAACCCTACTAGGGGACTCAATTATTTGTTTGCCTTTGTCCATTGTATTCTTTTTATTTTGAACAATAGTATATCCTAGCCTTTTTTGGACATTTAATTGACCTGCCCTTATATTGGGAGTAAAACCCAATCTTCCCATCACTTCCCTGGCCTTATCCGGGTAGAACCTAATAAAGAATTTCTTCTTTTCATTCATTGCCTCTATTATTTCAGGAAAATTATTCATAAGTTTTCTCATCTTATCTACATTTGTAACTGCATCGTCCAAAGGACTATAATCTGGATCAAAACAATGAATGAAATCCAAAATTTTAGAAAAGACTTTCCACTTTTTTTTCCTAGTCTCTTGCTCCTGCAAGGAGTACTCATTCCTTATTAAGTCTTCAGGAAAATAAAATTCATGCTCAATTTTACCAAGCTTAATTCTCTGCCTCAGAGCCAAATGATAAAATCCTTCAGAATCACAAAAACCAGGATGGGAACTGGCCATCTTATAAGGATTCAAAATCTTGTGCAGAGAAAGCCAACCTCCTTTTGTGATTACAAAATGATGAGCCATTGTGCAAGTAGGAAAAATTGTTCCCTTTTGTCTTTTCAATAGAAGGGCTTCCTCCACTCCTCCCAGCTGCCACAATATCTAAGCAACTCCTACCTTCAAAGACACTTGGTAGGGTAGTACGTGAGGGCTTCCTTTAAAACCATATATTCTAAATATAGTAGAAGCAGAATATGGAATGACATCTCCCCAATTATGTGAAACTTTCAAACCACTTGGGTTGTCCATAGGCCTAATGAGATTCATTAATGCTTTGGGGATTCTGGGATTGTCCCTTAATAGGAGGCATCTCAGCTTTGAAGCGAAATACCTATCAAACCTGACAAAACTGGCATTCTCTGCATCCCAAGTCATATCTGCACTCCACAATTGAACTGGCAATGCTTCCCCACTCTCTTCTCTATCTAATTCCATTTCTTTACTAAAATATGTTACTCCCTTGAATAAGAACATGTGCATTAACAGAGAATAATGGCCAAAAGTTTTTTCCACCTTACCCTTAGCAATTCCAATCAGTCCAATGTGAATCTCCTCAGCTAAGTAAGAAGCAAAATCAAAAATTATATCCACACCAAAAGAGGAAATCTGAGTAATGATATACATAAAATCCACAGGCATGAACTCTTCTTCATCTCTCCCAAAAACTTTACACAAGGACCTATATATTTCTATAGCCCTAGAATTGAAGTATGCCCTTTTGAAAGGCTCCCTAGAGGATGTTGTTATTGCTGGCAGTGTTCCAATTCTACCTATGTGTGTGCTCAGTGCTCCTTGCCTAACTACATCTCTCTTAGATATATACTCATTTTCTAACCCTTTCAAATCAATGGGCACATGATAATCAGTGACAGGCCCTAAATTGAAAACTTCCCTAATCTCCTCTGCGCTGATTGTAATCAAGATTTCACCATCAGTTCTCCTCACTACCCTAAGGGCTTGGTCGTAGTTCTTAGCTACAACTTCCAAAAGATCATAATCCATGAAAACACTGGGAACCACCATTTTCCCTAGACCAAAATTCCATATGTTGGCATGTGGGGCAAAAAGGTTCCTCTCTGAAAACCATTTTTTGAATAATACAAGACCAGTTTGTGAAGTTGTTGCATCCCTAACCCAGTTTCCTTTGTCATACAACCCATCTGCTATTTTTAGCCTAGGGTTTAATGAAGTTAGCCTCTTAACTTCGACAATTTCAATAGTGGAAGAAGGGAGAAATTCAAGCAAATCATCATGGACATTCCTATCCAAATATTTCTCTTGACCAAAAAACGCTTTCTGTTTTGGAGCCATTTTAATTAACTCTCGAAGGAATTGAAACAGCAGGAGGATTATAATGCAAGTACTTTGAATTTTTCTCTAGTTCTTCTTAGTGTTACTGCAATCTTTTTGTGAACAAACTGCTTCACAATCTTACCGAATCCAGCACGGTCTTCTTAACTTAGAAATGCTTTGAATCTTTGTTCGAGTACGGTAGAATTAAGAAAATATTCTGTGTTATACTCTATTTTTCTTCACACGTGAAGCTTTCATCTCTCATAAATGCACAAGGTGGCATCACCTTCTATATTCAAATTTACACCGTGGATTTACAAAAAATCCTACGATCCAGGGATGCAAGCAAAGATGACTCATGTTCCTCTTGACAAGCTGGCAGTCAACCCAATGAAAATTTTCCATGTGTACCTTTCCTTCATTTTTGGCACCTCTGAACTAGACCCATAGAACTCTGAGGACACGTGTCACTTAGGCGCTATCTCGCTATACATAAAGAGTGAGCACCTTGCCATAGCGAGATAGCACCCATCATTGATCCTGATTTGATCATGCGGATGACATTTGATGCATTGCTCAGAAGAAATATGGTGGGCCCCTTGTCGCCATGTCGCTATTCGTAACCTTCGTGCAACTCGCCATAGCGAGATAGCGATGATCATGGATCTGAGATAGATCTGACGATCAGTCTTTCATATATTTTATGAATAAGGCATGGGTCCAATCATTGATGATGTGATGAAATCCTGGCTGCTGCTTGGGGCCCATATTTGTTTATTTCTCGGTCGGGTGCTATGTCGCTAACGACGAGAAGAACAAGTTCTCAATAGCAACATAGCGAATCCCGGTGTCTTTGCTTTTCCCGGCGTATACGTGTAGCCCATTAGATGCCAGCATGTTCCAAAGCTTTATAATTGATATCTGATGGAGTACTTTCTAGGACCCACTTACTCTGAAAAGTTTCCGCAGTACTACTTTTCGTCTGGGCGCTATGTCGCTAACGGTGAGAGACCAATTCTTCGATAGCGACATAGCGATTTCTGGTGACTCATCAAAATTTAGGGTCAGAAAGATAAAGGCGAGTGAAGTCATAACTATCCTCGTTAATGCATCTGACACATTATAAAACATCACGTGCACCATGTAGCCTGAAAAAACTTACGATCATCAAAAAATTTAAAAGTGACTGCCGGCCATTATTTTTGGTGAAGGCGTCATGTCGCTAACGATGAAGTACCCAATTTCTTCGATAGTGACAAAGCGACTAATCGAAAAAGCTAAGATTTTTGTTGACACCTTTTGTACCTCAATGTTGTAATTCCTTTTCAGGTTCTGACATGTCTGTTGTAAACATGATGAAATATTTCTGAAATAATACAATCTTTGGTCACCGTATTTCCACTTGACGGTACTGCTTTTTAACTTAGCGGTGGTCGCTATGTCGCTAAGGGTAAAATACTTGTATCTTTTCATAGCGAGATAGCGATTGTCGTAGATCTTTTAGGGATCAGGCGGTCGGAAACACAAAAGAAAAGATGTGACTCAGGGCGCAAAAAGTTTGAAAAGGATGGGAATCTTCGCATATTTTTAGTTTCGTGCCCGAAAAATTTAAAAGAAAACAAGACCTAGGGTTTTGACAAAAATTTGCTTCAAAGAACTACAAAATATGACTTGGCTAGAAACCCTATTCACCATAGGTGGATCCCAATCTGAATTCTTCTATACCTTGGACAAAGAAATTCGATTATGCAAAAATTCAAACCAACAAAACTATCATGGAAAAATTGTGATGAAGATGCCACCTGCAACTATTAGACTATCATAGAAAAATTGTGATGAAGATGACATTGAAAACTATTGGACTATCATGTGTACAAGTCGCAAAATGATTCCAACATATAAAATTAAGTGTACTACATAGGATAGTGATGACTGAATTTCCATGCCCTCCAAATTTGGTGGTTGTAACATTTATACCAATTTCATTTGTGGGATACACACTCTTTTAATACTCCAGGCAATTCCTGAGTGCGGATGTTTCAATTCCTTAGTGTCAAAACTTGAATGTATTTCATGCTTATCATTTCCTCTAGCAATTCTTATGTAAAACATCATTAAAATAATTTTTCCCTTTGACAGCGTCAAAGAGTGTATATATATAGTATTTTTGAAGTTGTTTTGTGCTAAATGAACCTTTTGTGATCAAGTCTTGTAAATATCTTGGTTGGTACAACTGCAGATTTCTTACTGGCTTTGTACTAGTACCCAAGATTAACATTGATGACATTAGTAGAATTCCAAGTTTTGCTCTTGTATTCCTATTAATTGTACTTGATTGTCGAATATGTTAAAGAAGAAACAAATGCTAGTTAATTTACAAACTGTAACTGACCTGAATTGCTTGATGTATTTTTTTTAATGTTGAGATGCATGTACTAAGAATTTTTTTTTGCTGCAGGCCAAGCCATAGCTAACAGACAGGTCAAAGCTTCCAAATATTGTGGATCCTATGATTAAAGAGTTGCTGAACTTGAAATATCTTCAGTAAGTAAGTTGCATGCAAAATATTTCTTTTGAAGGGAATTGACATTATTTTTAAAAATACATTCAATTTATACAATTTTACTCATGTTTTAGTGGATAAAAACTTAATGTTCTTCCACATTTCTTGCCCATTTTATTGCATATCTGAAATAAGACATAATCTTGCCATTTTCCAATAGCTAAATGTCTTTAACTATGATTGGAATTTGGCATAAAATGTATTTTTAGGTTAGATTGTCAGCTAGTTCTGGTTGATCGCCATTTGAAAATTAGAGGTGCTAATCCTTTCATTGAAGATGAAATTTATAGTGCACTACATATTATCACACTTACCCAAAAAAGTTGAGCCAAACATTTGATTATCTAGATTGAAAGTCATTGTCCACTTCATAATCTTAGCAAGAAGAACACCATAAGTGCTTGTGAACCAAGTATTTATGATGAAGCAAGAAGGAAAGAAAAATGAAAAAATGTGTTGAGTCGAGAGATAGACATTCGAAAGAAAGCCATTGATTATAAAAATTATTAAGATCAAGTTTTAAAATAATGTTTTAATTGACAAGCACAAAGCAAGATTAGTAGCTAAAGAGAAAAAAAATTTCCTTGTACATCTGTGCACTATCTCCATGATTCCATGTTTGGTCCTTAGCCTCTTTGCAATAACCACATGATCGATGATTGCCAAATAGTGCCAACATACTATGTGGAAAGGCCCTTTCTAGATCATATTTCAATGCAACAATTTATCAAACGATGGCGCTTTGAGGGGACAATGATCATCTTCAACCGTGTGACTTTGGCTCATTGCTTCAAATTTGTTAGAGGATATAGAAACTTGCTGACTGTAAACAATAGGTATGTTCTTAGAAAAAAACCCATACTCATTGTAAACAGCAGGTATGGACTTAATGCATATTTCATGAGTTGTGGTTCATAAAAACCCATACTCATCAACTTGAATTGTTTATTTAATACCCAATGCATTGAGGTGACGCTTACAATTTGAATTCATAACAACCATTTCTCATCAACTTAAATTGTTTGTTTAGTACCCATTGCATTGATGTGACACTTACAAGGTTGAAGTATTGGAACTTCCTAGAAGGTCTGCCTACTCAATTCCATGATGATCCAACTTTCCTTGATCCTTGGGAGAATGATGCAGGAGCATCAAGGTCAAGGTTGAAGGCATAAGAAGACATTAAGGTCTCAAGATAACCAACATGACCATTTTAGAACAGTTGATGTAATAAGACCCTGTAAAGGTCCTTTTTGATATGTTTGTAATCATTTTAGTTACATTTGAAAACATTAATTAACAAAAACCATATGTGCAGATATAAACATTAATCACAACATGTCCAATTTATTTGTAGGTATATTTTCCTGTGAAGAAAGACCATGCTTGACAATATGAATTTAGAAGAAAATAATGAGACAATGGCTGCATTGTGGGCTCAATTCCGAAGAAAACTTGATAAATGTTATTGTCCTTGCAAAAAGTGTAAGGGTTTAAAGAATCGAAGAATTCTAATCACAACAGCCCAGAGTCATTGTAGGCAATATGGTCATGTTGAAGGGGGCCACAATTTTCGTCCATTGCTGAATGTGGATTTCCTACTAGAGGAACATGGAGGTGTGAATATCCAAGTTGAGGATAACACTCCCATGGAAGAAGATGATAATGTGCCAGAGGACATGATTGAAGAAGATGGTATTGGGGCAAGTGATGAAGAGGCTCACAATGATGGTACTAGCGAATCTGATAATAATGATGAAGATGGTCTTGATATACCTTTACTTGAGAAGGCACATGAGCCCTTATACCCAGGCTCCCAAACAACTCTACTATCGGCTATAGTGTTGTTGGTGAACTTAAAGGTTATGAATAGCATATCCAATGTAGCAATGTCACATATGCTAAGGTATCTCATTTTTGTCATCTTCAAGGTTAGCATACAATTACTATTCATTATATTAACAATGCATATTTGTTGTTGTAGGTTGATTAGTTAGTTTTTGTTACCACCATCAAACATTTTTCCTCGTTCGTACCGAGAATTATCTAACATTATGGATCAAATTGGAATGAAGTATCAGACAATACATGCATGTCCCAATGATCACATTCTATATCATAAACAACATGAATTTGCAACAGAATGTCTTGATTGTCATGTTAGTAGATATCGGTCAGATAAAATAACAAAAAAGTTGCCTCACAAGGTTCTTTGGTACATTCCCATTATTCCACGTCTAGAACGGTTATTCAGGTGCGCTAGCTTGGCACAATTTATGGATTACCATGCACGCAATAGAAGTCAAGATGACATTATGTGAATGTCTGTCGATGGTTCTGCATTTAAAGAGATAGAAGAAACATGGTCACACTTTAAAGAAGAACCTCGTAATCTGAAACTTTCATTAGCGGTGGATGGTGTCAATCCATATGGAGATATGAGATCTATTTACTCAGTATGGCCTATTTTTGTTATTAACAATAACATTCCTCCTTGGATGTCCATAAAGAGGGAGCACATAATGTTGTCAATGATTGTGCCAGGTATTTTTTTTTATAGTTATCTAAATTAATTTATTAATAGTGCATGAAAATGGTTATAATAATTATGTAATGTTTATGTTCATTCAATTGCTAGGTAAATACCAAGTTAAAGATATGAACGTGTATATTGAGCCCCTAATTGACGAGTTGTTGAAGTTATGGAATAGCATCACTATGTATGACATCTCTAGACCGATAGGACATCAACAATTTCAATTCCATACAATGCTTGTATGGACTGCTTGTATGGACAATACATGATGCCCCTGGGCTAACTCATTTTTGCGGTATATTATATTGTTAAGATCACATATTTTTGGTCTGTTATAGTGCTTACACATTACTATCAAATGCTTAAGTTGTGCATGATAATTATACATGATCCAATTATACATGATCTTTTAGGTCTTCAGAAAAAGAGAAAATTTGCATGTCTAGTTTGCGGTCCGAAGATGAAATGTCGTCATTCAAGAAGTTTAGGAAAGCAGGTGTTTGATGAGTTTAGACACTTTCTCCAAAATAATCATAGGTGTCGAATTGCTGAAAAACATATATTCAATGGGAAAGAAGAGACATCATCAAGGCCACGAAGAATGACACCTCATTAATGGAAGTTGGAATACGATCGACTAAATCATCGAGGTAATATCCAATTTGTTGTCCAAAGTTTACAATTTGTATTTCAATATTGTCTTATATTTACTAATGTTGTAACTGATGCTCGTGAAGGTCGTCAAGGCATCAATGACCAACTTCCTAGAGGAATGAAAAGTTATCCTACTCAATTTAGTAGGTTATCATACTACAAGGATCTCCCAATCGTGCATTTGTTTGATGCTATGCATATTGGAAAGAATGTAACAGAGACACTATGGAAAATGTTGGATGGAAGGTGTGATAGAGAACAAATTGCTAAAATCTGTACTGACATTCATGAATCTAATCATGCACTAAAAGTTTTCATTGAATAAAAAAGGAATGGAGATCCAATAAATACAAGTGCCCTTCCTTGGTTATTAATGGAGCAACAAAGTGATGCATTAAAAGAAGTCATAAAAAAAACAAAATTTCCAACAGGATTTGCTACAAATATAAGCACTCTTCTATCAAAGAAAGGTGATTTTGGGCTAGGGTTGAAGACACATGATTGGCATACCTTCCTCAAGGTAAGTCATGTTTTCTATTTACAGTATATTTGTAAGATTGAATGTAGTACCAGTTGCATTATTTAATAATATATTGAAATGATCATTTTTTAATGATTGCAGTTCGTCCTACCTCTATCCCTTCCACAATAGTTTAACAATAGTATTAAACAAGTTATATATGATCTTGGAAAATACATGAGGTTAGAAGAGTGTTTTTTCTTAGATTTGTAGCTTTTTATCTGAAATCTATTGTATAATTTTATTTGAAATCTCCTCTATGTGTTTTTGCGTGTTGAATCTCATTTAGGTAGTTATCATCTAAAGAAATTGATAAAAAAGATATAAAATATTGAAAGAGAAAAATTCCACAGCTTATGTGTGAAATGGAAAAGTGTTTAGCTCCAACATTTTTCAATGCTCAAGAACACTACCTCATACATCAAGTTGAGGAGATTGAATTGTGTGGACCTGTACAAGCTAGATCAATGTGGATGGTTGAGAGGCATTTGAAATTTATGAAGGGCTTGGTTCGACAAAGAGCATGTCTTGAGGGTTCTATGATAGAGGGATATATGATATAAGTTATTTCTAACTGTTGTAATTGTCTTCTTTATAGTTGGTTGTGAGTAGGATGCACTACACTTATATATTGCAAACAATTTTGATTGGATGACAGTGTGGATTGAATAGTCTCAAGAAAATGGTCACTCATTTAACATGGGATGGTGTTGCATCGTTGGTTAAAGAAGCTCATCGTAATGGAGATCCCAATGTTACGCCAATGGTACTTGATCTAATATATGGCTTAAGAGATACAAAGGTATGCATAAGATTACTAATCATGAGACATAAGATTAATATCAGCTCACAAATCAATGAGAAGATTCTTGACATGTTTGAATAATTGTAGGTCAAATAGCACAAAGCTATGTACTACCATGGCTATAAATTCCACACACAAAAGTTAGATGAAACGAAGAAAACGTGTGATTCCGAGATAAGTGTTGTCTTCGCGATCACCAATATTTCATCTAGAACTGACATACATCCTCAACAATCTGAAAATTGATACTATGGCATTTTGGATGATATACTTGAGTGCGACTTTAATTCATTCAAAATAGTTCTATTTGTCATCAAATGGTTTAGGTTACGACTAAATCGAAATGATCTCGATAGGACTGTTATTGAACACAATAGTGGATTTTCTATGATTAATACAAGGTCATTTGAGCCAGTCGGAGATGAGCCCTATGTTCTTCCAAGTCAATGCGAGCAAGTGTTTTACTTTGGTGTTCCAGACAAACCAGGTTGGTCATTTTTTGTTAGACATGACCCAAGAGGAAGGCCAGTAAAGTATAATGTGATCGAAGAAGAAGATATTGAAGAAGCACAAGAGGAAGTAAATGATTATCAGGAACAACAGTTACCTAGTGAAGAAGAAGAAGAAGATGGTGATGATTTTGGTCATGCTAACGATAATGGTGATAATGATGATGATGATGCTGATGACGGTCATGATCATGGTGACGAAGGTGGTGATGATCATGGCAATGATGGTCATGATGATGATAGTGATCAAGAGGATGATGATGGTGATGAAGATGGTGGTGGTGACGATGATGATCAAAGTGACGAGTACGATGATGGTGATGATGATGATGATAATGATGATGATGACATGGATGATGATCATGATGATCAATGAAATCTTCAGGTACGATCAATGTCAACTATGATGGGGTCTTGTATGACCAAATATTTCTTTCCAAACCATATGTGCACATATAAACATTAAGTAGAACATGCCAAATATTGTTTTAGATATAAACATTAGTTACGCTAAATTTTTAACTTAAGACAAATGATTTACATATACAATCTACTTTATTATTAATATTTTTTTTGGTAAGTCTATTACTTTAATTTTGCTACTGATTTCTAAGACTTACTAATTTTTTTCATAGGGCGATATGGATACACCATGTCAGACACATTCAGTACAGGTAAACATTAATTATTGTAAATTTTAATGTTAATATAGAAACAAATTTCCTATTATTATATTCTTTTCTTTATGTCTTTGGAGTTATTTTGATGAAAGTATATGAATATTTGATGTCACAACTGATAGGAAAAAGCTACAATGATCGCTGATCAAATGCAATCTGAAATACGAGCATCATATCTACATGACATTGGCCTTAGTACTGACCCTGTATTCATCACCCCACAAATCACACAAAGATACACTGATGAGCTTGTTCAAATTATCATCAAGGGTGATAGAAGTGAGGAGAAAGAGGCACTGAGACTAGAATTGGACCGTAGAATCCAATCTTTGAAAGTAAGCAATAATTCGACTAAAGATGTAATAGAAGTTCAATAGATATTAATATTTTATAGTATCTTATGGATCATGATCTTTGATTTTATGTGTTCTTGTATAGACATATGTGCCAGTTGTGACATCACATGCTGAACATGGTTAGGGTTGTTTCACAGTACCTTCGTGTAAGTAACACTTTGTTTTTTTTTATCAACATTATAACACTTACCTCTTTTTTTGTCGACGTTTCTCGCTAGTATCCCATTTGATCTTTATCCATTGCAAATGTCTTTGCTAAAAATATTCTATTCTTCAGCTCATGATGAAGTGCAGACTCCTCTTTCGGTTGGCAGTCCACTATTGTCTGTTGCACTGTCGACAACAAGGACCATGCAAACATTATCGTCTATGCCCAGTAGAACTGGTAAAACCTTGTTTTTCTATATTTTGTAATGTGTTATATTTTGTAATGTCTTTCTACAAGTTGATGAACAACGAAGTAGCACATTAGTGCTTAAATGATCTCTACAGAAGCTTGCATACACACAAACACATGCATACACACACCACGCATACATACATACATACATATATATATATAGCCACACATAGAGAGACATGGAAATAGGCAGGGAGGTAGACCAACAGAGAGCAGTACTAAAATTGTCATTTAATTGTTATGATGTTTCAGTTGATAGAGCAAGAGAGAGCAGTACTACTGAAGCTAATCCATTTCCTGGAGCAGTTCGTGTGATTAGTACTGGTTTGTATGAAGGGACATTGTTGTTGAATAAGAAAACTATGTTTCCATTAAGAGAACGAAAGCTTCTAGGTGCTTTAAAATTGATATTTTTTTGAAGTGTAAATTTAGTTTACTTTTACATTACTCATTTTGGACTGATAAATCCTTTATGTTTTTGTAGGTGATAATGCTTTCTTTGAACATCTTTTTCATATGACATTGAGACTGTTTGGAACCACCATACGTAAAAGGTACGTAGTTTCATATCATTGCTACATAATTTTTATTTTCTTCTATTTATTGTAATATATTAAAGTTATTGATCTAACAACCTATTTGTTTTTAAAAAGGTGGAATTTACAAGCTAGGGAATTAAAAAATCAGCTGATTGCATCCATTGAGGAGAAATTTGGGAAAAACATTTTTGACATTGGCCTACTTCTGAAAAGAGCAACAAAGCATATAAAGACTGTGAGGGATCAATATAGAAGGGGTCTTAAGGATAACCCAAAGTATGATCATCCTCCTATGATTCCACCAATGGAGTGGAATGAAATAATAGAAGATGCAAAGGAGAAAAGGCTATGTGAAGATAGAGATAATGAAGCAGCACAGGGCAAAAAGAGGTATGTCATTATAGTATTAAGTACTTTGTAATCATGCACTAATTATTGATATTTGTAAATATATAATCTAAGATGTTTGAAATTGTTCATAGATTGTAGGACACATCTATGGCTACAAAAGCAAGAATAGAAAAGGTCGGCCAACACAAACTTGGCTTTGATGGCTATATGAATCTGTAGTCTCAACTTGTAAGTAGAGCAGTGAATTTTGTTTTTTTTTTAAATATAGTGTTGCAAATAGTTTTGTTTAATGAAACCATACATGGAAAACTGACATTATCAAGCAAAAAACCATAGGGCACAGATTTCAATGTGGAGGTCACAAATGAAGATAGAAAAATTGCCTTGAAGGAAGGCTATAAAGTTGTGATTGCACACCTACGTGAAGAATCTATAAGCCTTGCCCAAGAATCTAGTGCACCAAATGATATCTCACAGGTAAATTGGTCAGATGAAAAGTAAATGAAATTAAATAGTTGAGAAGATTATTTTTTGGTATTAGTTTTAAATGTAAATTGACTACATAACAATGTGCATAACATTTTACTGCAGCCTTCATATCCTACCATAGAACCTGCTCCTGACGAAGGCCATGATGTGCATTATAGTGGTGGAGGTATTAATTTTCTATTGGAAATTAATTATGCAATTATGAATACAATTTAACATCTTCAATTGGAATTTGACGTGTATCCTTTTTTTGAATATTTCAGAGCATGTTGAACATCATGCTGAAGGTTTTGAATATTTCAGAGCATGTTGAACATCATGTTGAAGGACTGGACCATGTTCCAAGTGTTCAACATGTTGACGCGGTGGCAGATCAAAATATTAATGTACATGATGTGGCATTGTCAGGTAAGAAAAATGCATTTTATGTTGTACTCATACTTAATTACAAACTTGTAACAGTTAGAAAAAGAAAAAGAGTATGCCAATTTATCGCATTCACTTGTTCTTGCAATAGAGCCCCCTTTAGTGCAGCAACCTCCTGCTCCTCCAAAGAGAAGGAGCCACCGTAATTTGACATTACACGTACCAGAAGAGGAGGAGAATGAAGCAGATATGGATGTCCCTATGAACGATTTTCTTAAGAGAGCTCAGAAAAACAAAAAAAAGAAATGATGTTTTAAAAATCTTCTTTGATAAACCTTGTTGGATAATGAAAGAACTTTGTTTTAAGTAATTATGTATGAATGATGCGTATTAATATAGATTTTTATTTTATGTTAATGAATATTGTTATGTGTTAATGAAGTTTTGATTAGTATTGTGTATTAATGATTTTTATATCATATGAATGTTATGTGATTGTATTGATTGAATGTTATAGTTCATAAATGGATGAATTAATGAATGAAGTATGTAATTAGATGATAATAGGTACTTTAGATTGATGTTAGGGGGAGGGGGGTGACGCCAAATGAGCTTCCAACTTCACGTGGTTGGCCTTGTTAAGTAGAGAATATTATAGTATTCTTGAAACCAAGTGAAGCTCAAATTTGTCAAGTCTTCAAACACACATCCCAATTCTCTTTAATGAGACTGAATTTTTTTTCGCTTGTAATAGTCTCATTGAAGTCATCTTTTGGTTTCTTGAACATATAGTTCTTGTTTAGTTTAAATCCCAATTATTAGATATTTGTCCACATTGGAGTTAGTTTGGCATAGAAACTTGCATATTTGATTATATATATTTAGTCAACTGAAAGCAATGTAGAAAGCATTCACATAGTTGATGTCTAACAAAAGAAGACAAGATGCATATACTATTTAGCATGGAAATCCTTGTAGGTGAATTGTGTGTGTATGTACACACACACACACACACATATGTATGTATGTATATAACTTCAAACAAATGTGTAGACTCAATTAGCAAGAGATGCCAACTTCAAATCCTGCAATGCAGAAGGAACTGACCTTTGAAATGCAAAGTGTTTATAATGTAGGTAGATTTTCCTTAGATCTCCTTCGAGATCTTCAAAAAATCTGCCTTGTACTTATGAATAATCCACCAAGATTTGAAATATTGTTTTTCAATAAATGCTTTAAACTTGGAATATACCTTCATAAAAATTTTGCCTTAGATCTACTCATCATATTCAAAATAAGCTTTCACATGTCTGTTCACTTAGGTTTGATTTAGGTCGTCCACAAATTTGGCTTATAATTATGCTCTTGAATCTCTTAAAATCTTCTTTGCATTCAAATGATATTTAATGAATTGATTGATACAAATTTCCTCATACTTGAATCCAAATATCATTGTCATTGTCAAACATAACACAGACATAAAATCATTTTGGTTATTCGCTTGTTATACAAGTTAGTCTTATGTTTTTGGTTTTCACAAGTCATGCACTTATGCATCTTTGGGATATCCACAAGCTATTAGAGATGTTTGGATGGTTCATGTCCTTATTTTTTTGTGTTGTTTGTAGGGTTTTTGCCATGAAGTCTAAGGACAGACATGTTGGATGTTTGTGATAGACATGTACACCTATAAGAAAAGTATCAAATGTAGAAAAAATGCAAAGAAAAGCTTGTAAGGGTTTTACATGTCTTTAGGCCTAGTACAGCTCGTAAGGGTTTTAGGTGTCTTTGGAAGGGTTAGTGAAGTTATAAAAACTTTGAAAAGGTTAGTGAAATATATTAAAGGCATATATGATTGTAAATTGTCGAAGTTGACACTTTGTGTCAACTAGACAACAAATTTCAGTTTATAACTAACTGGTAATAGTTAGATAGTTAGACAGCAGTGGTTGTTTACTGTTGTTTGGTTATTTAGAAGGGATTTGTCGAGTGTTTGGGGGAGAAGTAGAGTTGGGGTGGTGAGACAAGGCATTGTGAAAAAATTATAATCAATAAAATAATCCTGTTCTCTACAATTCAGTCTCTGTCCCATGGAATAGTGAGTTCCTATGATGTATCAAATGCATTTTGACTAATATTTAATGTGAGAACATTTTATTATTTTTGTTATCTTGTCCACACATTCTTTTAATTTTCATTGCGGGTTGAGTAAGGAATAATAGACTCGTGCATTCAAACCAGTGACTGGTTAGGCACAATCAACTATACTTATTCTGAAGTTTCCAATGTAGATTCTCTCCTACCACTTGTAGTCACTGTTATTGGTGGGAGACAATGAGGTTGTGATAATTTATTTGTACTATATTAACCAAATGCAAGAGAGTGGGAAAACTTGGTGCAAGTGCAGTGTTGGATGGTAATTGTTGATGGAGGTTTAGCCTAGATTAGACACCAGTCTAATAGATAGTGGATCATTTCATGTTTGAAGATGTTTGGGGGGTGAATCCTTCATGTTTGGGGGGTGTATCTGTTACCAAAAATGAGACAGTAGAGCACTGCTAGTGTTATGGTGGGCAAAATATGTCTTTCATTGTGATAGACTATTTCTAAGTCATCTGTGTTGTTTCTTGCTGTTGTCAAGAAGTCTTTGTTTTCCTTGAGAACATGATCAAAATTATCTACCATTTTTGCTAATGATAAACTTTTGACTTGAACAATGATAAAGTTTATTAGTAATCATTATAGTGGAACAACTTTTGACTTGTTCAAAAATTTTAGTCGAAGGTGTTGGAATTGATAGTGAACTCCAAGCTCCTAGAAATCACCTGCAACCAAAATGCATGTTACATCTGTGTCTGAGAGAGAATATGATCCAAAAAGCATGCCTACTTTGGTGATTTGGCTATTATTGCAGCACTACAAAGTGTCTTATAGTGTTTCTCATTTTCTTAAATAATAGGCAATTAGTTCATGACTTCATCATATCTTATAGTGGAACAACTCCAAGAATCTTGGGTAAATTGCTTGCTATAAGACTTTCTTGTATAGGACACTCAATAATGTGGGCTAAGTGGTGGGCACAAAGAGGAACAAGAAAGGATCTGTACAAGTGCACGGTGCAGTAGAATTCAAAAATGAAATTATCTTAGTTTCATTCTAATTCTCCTCTATTACCCTCACATACATACACAGCTCACTTCAATTCTTCAATGCTCTTAAACTTATACACATCCCTTATCAGCAGATCTGGTCATAATTCTCCTAAAATTTACAAATATTCCTGGAAATAGCAGCTACCTAAGACTTAGGAATTAGATATAAATGAGTTGAGACCAGCATTTATAATTCTTGAATAGGATTGAAAATAATTTTGATTTTGTAAGATGATTTGATATGCAGCAGCAGAATTCATCCTTGTTTACTTCTGATTTATAGGACCGGTGCCTTATCCATTAGGCAAGAAATTGACTATTAGCGGGAGATCTAATTCAAATAACTTGTATAAGAATTAATCAACTGCAATCACCCATCTCCATTCTTATGCAATATCCCTTTTATGAACTCATAAACCCTATTGATTTACTGAAGCATTTATATAATTGCTTGAATTAAAAGCAACAATAAAACCAGCATACAACCCATCCAGACTGCATTCAACCAAATAAACCTTATTTAAATGACTTCAAAGTAAACAAACCCATAAACTGGAGATAGAAATTGATGATCCACAAATATAGTGTAAATACCCCTTTGTATTATCCTTTTCATATGACTAATACAATAACCAATAGAAAACCAATTGAATGCCCAGAATAGATTGCCATTTCTATCATTTCAATTTTCTTATCAAAAAGTACAATGGAAGCAAACTCAAAACCTCTACATACTATTGGACCGACTGAATATGTACTCTTCTTGAAAGAAACAAAAAAGTGCACAAGTCTCGAACCATCACAATGCCTTGAAAACTCATTTATATAGCATTAGTTGCAACAAGCAAAGGGAAATTGTGATCTGACAAGTGTCCAAGGAACAAAGCATCATACAAAAGACAAAAAAAATCACAATAGAATGCCAGGCATATCAAATATTCCTTCAGGTAGGCTTGTTCTAGTTTCTGTTGCGAATCATCAACTTCTGATTTGTCTCTCATTATTCTGGCTCCTCAGAATATGTGGCTACCAAGCTGGCCAAAGAAGGATGATCTTGTGATACCTCCAAATTAGTTTTCTTCTGTGGGTTCTCACTACTTTCACCCTGAGCAGGCATTATTACCTTTTCCCCTTCTTCTTTTTTCAGTTCTGGTGTAGAGGTCTCAATAACCTGCACCTCACCTTGTAGTTTCTCATCATCATTTGAACTGTCCTCCTCTAACTGCTCGTCCAACAGAAGATCTTCCATCCAAGTGTCAAATTGTATATCGTCCGACTAGCTGAACTGTAGGATATCATTTTGATTTTTTAAAATATAACCAGCCTCCTTTTCAAAACCAACAAATTCTTGCTTCAAAGAATCAAAAAATAATTGGACTTTAACCAATTCCTCTGTCGTGGTGGCCCACCAAGCATGCCCCTTTTCATTAATAACTTTATTTATCCTTGTGCAAAAAAGGTCATCCAATTCTTTACTCCACTCTTCCTTATTTTTCAATTTCTTCTTTCTATCCAATGCACAAGGAAATAGATCAAATTTTTTATTCTTGTACTTGTTCAAATAAGAAATAATTTTCAGTTGCAGAGCAACTCTCTTGTTATCAAAATCTGATAGGTCATTAGCAATATCATACAATTTTTCAACATGGTCATGGGAAGACTTTATAACTGAATAACATAGAAGGGTGATTTCCTTTTACCTTCTTCCCCATTTATTAACAATAGGCTTCAGGGTATCATCATGAGTTTTCAATTCCTCCCATATATCTATTACTTTTACCAACTGATCAAAGAGTAAGGGCCACTCAATTTTGTCTACTAAATACATTAGAGCCTTTCTAAGCTTATCGTCATACTACATATTTAACTCTACATGTAAGGCCCATAGTTTTCTCTTCTCTTCTTCAAATTCCTTGGCTATATAATATTCAGGCCTTTGAGGTGTGTCTGGTATCTCTACAAGGGGGGTGGATTTAAAAGGTTCCACTGGAGGACGGGGGTATGTTATTCTTGGCCTTGTGGATTTTCCCATTGCCTTGTTTTCAAGTTCAATTCTCCTTTTTACCTCCCTATTATAGGCCTCAAGAAGTGTTTCATATTTATTCTGTAACTCAGACATAACCTGTTCCTCCTTCTTAGCAGTGGCCAACACAAACTTAGAAGAATCCACATTCCAATATGCTACCTATACATGTGAAGTGTCAGCAACCCTTCTTACAAGTATATTTCCCATCAACCCAGACTCATTTGATTGTGATGGTGTGGCTCTAGATCCCTTTCTCAACGACCAACTGACCAATACAGCTTGATCTTCAATGAATGAAGTGCCTTGCAAGTCTCTTCTATTTGGGTCTTGCAACTCCAATCTACTTGAAACAGAATTGAAAATTAATGCATCTACAATATCCCAATTGGGCAATAATAAAATGTTAGATGCCTTTATCATTTTCATCCCCTCCTTAGGGCTTATATTCTGCAATTCCTTCATCATTTCTTCTTTAATTTGGTTTTGCATGGAAGTTTCATCCATTTCTGGATGCTCTGTTTTCATCTTTTTACATTTCTCCTCGAAAACATTCATGTTTGTCCTCCATGCAAATTGTTGAAAAGCCCTTGATTTCACAAAATTGTCATCAATCAAAAATTGATGACTTGCCTGCTCTAATACAGGGTCCAACTCCCTACCTCTATAATTAGCTATTGTTAGATCCAAACTTGGGAGAGGAAGTTTTGGAGGGTTACCCTCATTTAATTCTGCTTGAGTAATAAAAATATCTCCCTGTGATCCCATTTGTTCAACCTGTTCACCAGTGAGTTGCTCTTCTCCAATCCTCAAAGGGGACTGGGTGGGTGAATATTCCTCATCTTGAGGCCTTTCTTCTATCATTACCTTTTTCCTCTTAGGACTAGGCTCTTCAGGTCTCTCCTCTTGGGCTATACTGGTAGATCCTATTATTTGTTTGCCCTTGTCTATAGGAACCCTTTTATTCTGCATTATAGTATATCTGGGCCTCTTTTGTACAATTATTTTATCAGTTCTCACATTTGGAGTGAAAGCCAACCTCCTCATGACCTCTCTAGCCTTATCAGGATATGAATCAATAAAAAATTATTTCTTTTCATTCATGACCTCCATTATTTCAAGGAAGGTATTCATGAGCTTACTTATTTTGTCAGCCTCTGTAATAGCATTATCCAAAGGATCATATTTATTATCAAAACCATGAATGAATTCTAAGACCCGGGAATAAACTCTCCATTTTTCCTTTTCAGTTTCCTGCTCCTGCAATGAGAATTCATTCCTTATAATATCCTCTGGATAATAAGAATTGTGTTTGACCGGTCCCAACTTGATTCTATGCCTCAACATCTGATTGAAAAATCCCTCAGAATCACAAAAACGGGGATGAGAAATAGCCATCATATACTGCTCCAAAATTTTATACAAAAAGATCCATCCCCCTTTTGTAATCACAAACTAATGGGCCACTGTGCAAGTAGGGAAAATTGACCCTAATTGCCTTTTCAACAAAAAAAAATTCTTCCACTCCCCCTAATTGCCATAAAACTTCAGCCATTCCCACCTTCAAAGGAACTTGGTAAGGCAAAACACAAGGGTTCCCCTTGAAACCATAGATTCTAAAAATAGTAGAAATAGGGTAGGGGATGATATCTCCCCAATTATGTGAAACTTTCAAGTCATGGGGGTTATCCATAGGCTTGATGAGACTCATTAGTACCCTAGGGATTTTGGGATTGTCACTCAATATGAGGCATCTCAATTTAGCAGCAAAACATCTATCAAATCTGACAAAACTAGCATTACTTGCATCCTAGGTCATATCTGCACTCAACAACTAGATTGGTAGTATTTCCCCATTCTCCTCTCTGTTTAGTTCCATCTCATTACCAAAATATGTCACTCCTTTGAACAAAAACATATGCATTAATAGAGAGTAGTGACCAAAAGTTTTTTCCACCTTGCCCTTCGCAATCCCAACTAAACCAATGTGAATTTCTTCAGCCAAAAAGGAAGCAAAATCAAAAATAGCATCTACACCGAAGGAAGCAATCTGAACCATCATGTACATGAAACCAATGGGCATAAATTCTTTCTCATCTTCACCAAAAACTCGGCATAAGGTCATGTATATCTCTACAGCTCGGGAAGTAAAAAGACTCTTCTTAAAAGGCTCTCTAGAGGCTGCAGTAATTACTGGCAAAGTTCCTATTGTACCAATGTGTGCCCTTAGTGAACCTCCCCTAATTACATCCTTATTTGCTTTATATTCATTCTCTAATTCTAGTAGATTTATTTGAACATGGTAGTCTGATAATGGTTCCAGGTGAAAAACCTCTCTAATTTCTTTAGGAGTAATCGAGACCAGAGGCACACCATCCTTTCTTCTTACAACCCTAATGGCTTGGTCATAATTCTTAGCAATGGCTTCAAGCAAATCATAATCCATGAAAACACTTGGGACTACTAACTTTCCCAAATCAAAATTCCAAACATGGGGCAAACAACTTTATTTTTGAAAACCACTTTTTAAACAAGATAAGGCCAGTTTGAGTAGTTGTTGCATCCCTAACCCAGTTCCCCTTGTCGTATAGGTCATCACCAATTTTAAGCCTAGGGTTTAAGGAAATTAACTTTTTAACTTGTGCATGTTGTACAGTAGATTCTGGGAGTAATTCTAATAAATCATCATGGACATTCCTATCCATATAATTAATTTGCCCAGAGAATGGTTTCTTAAGAGGCATTTTGACAGTATTGAGAGAATTGGAATGCCACAGAGGTTATAATATGAGTACTTACTTGACTTGTTGAACTTGTTCTTCTCTGAACTTCTAAAATTTCTCTCAAATGATAGAAGAATAGTTTCACATCTTTACCAGGCTTAACACGACACAATCAATTAGGCTCTTATGCTCAGAAAATTTGCAATCTCTGTTCGCGTGGGACTGGAATTAATGAAAATCTTTGTGTTATTCTTTGTTTCTCCCACACGCGAAGCTTTCACTTATCATAAATGCATCGAATAGAA
The DNA here is from genome assembly GCA_028749045.1 of Cupressus sempervirens. Lineage (NCBI taxonomy): Eukaryota > Viridiplantae > Streptophyta > Pinopsida > Cupressales > Cupressaceae > Cupressus > Cupressus sempervirens. The sequence continues at coordinate 527,382,560 of CM053787.1, forward strand.
AAAAAAAGTGGCGTCGCACTTTCTTTTTTAAACTTGTGTTGTTGATCCTTGAAAAATCCTACGATCTAGGAATTACAACTAAGCTGACTCAACTTTCTTCTTAACACATTAGTAGTCAAGCCAATAAAACACCTCCACCTGTACTTTTCCTTCAAGGCTGGCGCTTCAAATCGGGCCCATGCATGACTACGCACACGTGTCATCAACTCGCTAACTCGTTATACATAATTCTCGAGCACCTTTCCACAGCGAGCTAGCGATGATCACTGATCTTACTTTAATCATGTGGTAGACAATTGAAACAACCTTTAAGAACATGATGGTGGGTCCATTGCTCATTAACTCGGTATACCTAATTTTTGCACATCTCTTTATAGCAAGTCAACGAGTGTCGTCGATCCAGACTTGATCTTGTGGACAACAATTTTACTTCAACAATAGTGGGCCACACTCGCTAACTCGCTATACTTAACTTTCAAGAACTTCTTCATAGTGAGTCAACGCCATCCTTTGATCTCGGCTCAATCTCACGATCAAAAATCTTCGTACCTAGTACACGGGAAGTGGGTCCATGATATTGCTCTACGAAGCATTGGTCAAAAGTTTGACCAATGAATGGCAAAAAATGTGCTAACAACGCCAACATTTTTCGACCACTGTATTCGTCAAAGTTTCGACCAACCTACTGGATGGTCAAATTTTTGACCAAAAATTTTTCAACCAATGCCATCTAGTTTTCCACCATGCATTGGTCAAAATTTTGACCAATGCCCTGCAGATTTCTACCAAGCATTGGTCGAAAGTTTGACCAATGAATGGCAGAAAATGGCTCAACAATTTGGACATTTTTCGACCAACGTATTGGTCAAAATTTTGACCATCTAGTATGTTCGTCGAATTTTCGACCAAAAAATTATCGACCAATTCATTGGTCGAATTTGGTCGAAGATTGGTCAAAAAATGGGTCAATATTTCGACCAATAAAGGTCAAAAAATGAGCCCAAATGTACTATTGTTATGTCTCTCATCAAATTTTCTCTAGTCCATTTTCTTTTCAATCTTGCTTCTAGCATCTTTTTTCTTTTGATTTTGTGTTATGGAGGTTAGCTTCTCTGAAATGGAATCCCATGCTCATTCATTGCTTGAGTTCAAAGGTTGGCTGAAATAAAATTCTTCTCTCTATGGGAAGTAGCATTAGAATCAATCTCAGGTTGCTTCTCCACTATTGAGAAAGAGGTCCCATTCATGGTAGTGCGAGAAGATGAGGCGGAATGGGAAGAGGCAAAAGAGGGAGGAACTATTACAGATAGCCAAGGGCTCTAATTATAGGCTATTTGGTAGAGATAAATTTATTCAGTTGCTCCAATTTTCTAAGCCTCTCAAATAGCTTTGGCAACTTATCCTCCTTTAAAAAGTTAGATTTAAGATCTTGTTCCAACTTGACAAGCCTCTCAGACAACTTTGGCAGTAAAGATATATTTATCTGATTGCTGCAATGGCAATTTATTTGGTTTGGTAAAGCTAGATTTATGATATTGTACATAGTTGTTTGTGTTTCCAGAAAGTTTTGGAAACCTTGGTTCTCTTGAGACATTGATTTTGAGGAGTTGTGAGAAGCTATTGAATATACCCTAAAATTTTGGTCAGCTCAAGTGTTTAAGATTTCTACACATGGATAGATGCAGGGTATTAAAGAACCTCTCTAGTGATTTTGAATGTTTGAATATACTGATTGTTGTTAGCACTTCAAAATGCTCTCAACTGGAGAAAAATACTATGGACAAGTTGGCAAAGATGAAAGGATTGATGATTGTATATACAAATAAAAGCCCCATGATGCAAAGGCTGTGGGAACAAGTGAAGGACCAATATTATTTATTAGTACTACCAGAGGTAATAACTGCAACACATTTTCATGTTTTTAAATAAGAAGACTTTTATTTCATAGCTATGTTTGTCCCTATTTTCCAATTGTGGACATTTTTTGCATTGTAAGCATACCAAGGTCGAGCGTACCTAGATAAAGATGTGATGCATAGAGCATTTTTTTATAGTACCGAATCAAAATTCCTCTATGTTGATCAAAATGGACTGTTGGGGGAGTCTACTTGTCTAACAAGGGGCATAAAGCTATGTGTGTTTTTAATGACATCATGTGATCTTACATCGCCTTCAAATAGAGAACGTTTAGAAGAAATGAAGAGGAAATGGATGGATTATGAAGGGAAAATGATATTGGTGGAGGTAGAGCATTCATGGGAGGAAAGGGAGAGATGTGTTAGGGAAATTCTCCCACTTTTTCCAAGGGGCTGCAATGCATGGATCACTCTTGACAATAGGGCGAGGTTGCACTTTTCCCACTCCATGTTCTAGGTACATCTAGGTAACATGTATGATGTCATCATTAGCATATCAACATCTACAGATGAAGAGGAAATGACACAAATGCATTTTGATAGCTTCAACAATACATCTTATGTCGAAGCAAGCAAGTACCAAGACCATTGGGACAAAAGACTATCCCCCATTTCTAAAGCTTGGACTTCATAGATTTTATTTCCTAGCTAACTAGATTTTCTAGTTGATAATGGTTGTTCTACCATTATAGTTTTGAATGCACTATATTCCATAAAGTCTGTAATTGAAAAAATTGATTAGAAGAAAACTAGAGTTGCATGTAGATGGAGTCCCTATCATTACAAAACAAAGCTTTTGTACTCTTATTTGTCTATAGAAATGTCTGATTTGTGATGTATAATCATGTCGTCATCAACACAGGCTCTTGGAATACTAACAATAGTAGCAACATGAACTTGATGTTTGAACAATCTATGATCAATTAAATATGATCCTTCTAAGTCTTTTACTCCACAATTTTTCTTTTCATGTTTAAAAAAAGTTGGAATATCAATGTGATTTTTGTTCTTAATAGCTCTTGCAATATCGCTTACAAGTAACAATCTTTCTCCCTTTTCATGGATAATTTTAGCTGCCCAAGAAACAATATTCCCAAAACCTTGAAAAAAATGACAATCTGTAAAGAGTGCATAATTTTGAACTTCCAAACCCTCTATTCCACCAATGCAATCAACAAAAATTAAATTGGATCTCATTATTCAATAATTTTTTGGTGCAAGTTAAGATAACCTACTGCAAACAAGCCACACTGTTTTTGTTAGCTCAACAGTATAACAAAAACAAAATTGAGAAAATAAAAAATAGTTTCTCTTGAATCCAACATTTTAAAAAGTAGTCCCAAGGAGCAAAAAAAGAATACAATAGTTACTATAAACAATAAATTTGATAAGTACATATTTAAACTACATGAAGACATGAGATTTTGACAAAGCAAAACAAATCATATCATGTGTTGCCAATCAACAATAAATAAACAGGTGTTCTTAAACACCACATTCAAATATTTACATCTAAATATAAAATAATAAATTACACCACTAAACAAACAAAGAAATAAAAATAAATTATTTGAATTTTCAAATTGGTATATAGTTTGATGACTACAGTCTCCAAACATGAGTGACACATTTTTACATCATAGGCTAAATTGGTATAGGGGTGATTTGGTTTCACTGACATAAGTTTGTTGAGATATTTATACATGTTTTTATTGATTCATTGTCCCTTTTAAATATTAAACATTGTGAAACTATTTATTTTAAAAAGTTCAGTTTTAGATTTAAAGGTTGGAAATTTATCATTGCTTTGTTAGACCTGGCATGTTGATGTTGTCTAATCTTATTACATACAAACCACAATAAAACACCCAACTAAAGCCCACATGATCCAGTTTCAAATCAAACCAAAAGGTGGGTAGCAACATCCCTTGGGGACCATCCTCGCAAATAACATCATTCCCTTAGGGACTATTCTAGTGCCAGAAATTATTTTTAAAAATGACTAAAATTGGAACATTTATGTGAAATTTTTGTTGTTTTGGAAGTGTTTAAATTGATCTTAAATTTGCAATAGTTGATTCATGACCAAAAGATTTTTCTTATCAAAATATTCTTTGTAGATAATTTGTATAGTGTTGTTAATAATGAGCAAAGCGAAGCATAATAATTGTGGAGGGAGAATGCCATCAAATAGTTTTATTTTTTCACCTAAGCACTATGCATATATATAAACAAACTCATTGGCCAATATCATCAAGATTAACCAAAAAACATAGATATTATGCTTTGCCTTTAACCCAACCTACGAATATTATTTGGGAGATGTAACAGTAATGTATGTACTTTGGGGAAGACTTTTAAAGATTTTTTAACATGTATTCCTACCACTATTAGTGTATATCAAGTGTTATGTCGTGTAGGTTTCAACTAACTTTTTTTTTTTTGGTATAGTTAGTTTTACCAGTGATTTTTTTAATATTCCTCTCAGAGAAGTACTTCCTTAACTTTCTTTTATACATTCCTCTATGTCAGTAGCCATTAGTTGAAAGAGTCTCTTCACTGTCGTTTGACTTGGAAAAAAAAAATCCCTCAACCTAGCAAATTGGTTAAACTAGTGCACAAAGAATCCATTGAAATTCTTAGGTAGATGTGTGTAATATGTGAAACAAACATTACTTTGACAAAAATCCTCAAAGGTCATCTCATACAATGGAAGCAAAATTACCACTATGATAGACATTGGAGAATATGCACTGGTCCCTATGTTAGACAATTCTAGGCATGAACAATAACAACCTTACAACCAGGGAATGTTTATATTCTTTGTTAATTTATGGTTTCTTATTATTTATTATTTATATTATCATTTAAATACATATACAATGATCACTTAAATTGCGGCTTTATTCCCCAAAATCTTATTATCTTTTTAGAATTTTTTCTAAAAGATAAGTAATATTAGAAAGATTTACATTACCTTTAAAAGGCAAGTAATATAAGAATGATTTATACTACCATGTAAAAACTAACTAAAATTGGGAATTCAAAAATAATTTTTTCTACTTATTTTTTGTTAATATTGTTTACAGAGTTGTTGGTTGCTTTATTTTTGCAATTTTGCAGTACACTTATGCATTTTGTTCACAATGGTTTATTATTAAGGAATCATAGTAATTAGGAATTTGTTAGTGGTTTATTAGTTTACAGTAATCTATTGTTGTGTAAATTTTGGGAATGGAAATAAGATATATTTTTAACAATCTAAACAGTTATCCTAGAGAGCAGAGATAATGTAAAATTGAAGTGGATTTGTCTCAATATTTCTTATTTATGAAATGTTTGGATTTTTTTATGATGCTAAATGGTGTGCTTAGGGCCCTTTTAGAAGCAATTTTATGTTCCATTGTTCATAATTTATGACTTGGAAAAAGTTCATCAATAAATAAAAAGACTTGAATATGGAAAAAAAAACTTTAACAAATAAAATGAATTATATAAATATAAAAAATAAATTAAAATAATACATAAGGTATATAAGGAATGAAATTAGATAATCTACATATGTCTATTTCAATTGATTTAATAGATTGTTTATTACTAATGTTAGATAAATTTTTAATTTAATATTCAATATTCAATATTTTTCATATTTACTTAGATTTTATAAATTAGATTCAAATTTATTATCTTTTAAACATGTCTTTTGTTTTTTCTATTTGCATTTTTTCTTTTATTTTAATAAATACAAATTTCTTTGAAGAATTATCATTTACTATTTATTTTTACCTTCTTGTCTCCGTGGGAAATATTGATGGATAAAAATTAATATATAATCATTCTGAAAAAGATTTTATATTTTGGTTTGTTTATTCTTTTGTTCCAAAGATGAAATATTCAATAAAAAACACTTATATCCAAAATATGTAATGTATATTTTTATCTCTTCAAAAAAGATTGTATGTAAATCCTATCATTTTTTTTTCAAAAATAAATAATATATCAATATAATTTCTAACTTTTAAAAATTTGAAAATTATTTTTCTCCATTGTTATTGGTTAAATGAATTTAAAATATGAATGGACACAAAAAATTTAAGATTGACTTAATTACAAAAGAGAGTTATTTATATTATATTTTATTGCAAATTTTTGAAATAAATTATTATATTTACCTGTCTTTTTAGTTTTTAAATTAATTCCTCACAAAAAATATAAGCAAGGGACATCAATATCATTTTTCACATTTATAAATAAGTTTTCTCATTTTTATAATTGTTCCGTGAGGCATACATTAACTAATCCAAAACAAATGATTGCTACCAACGTGTGTAGGGACATCAATATTGCAACAAGCCCCTTACAAAGATGCTACCCTCTAATGATGACTCACTCTTACATTTCTTTAGATTCACAGGTTGTGGTGGGACAAAGAAAGGTTAGATATTTGAGCATGAGCATAACCACAAATGGTATGTAAGATCAAATTCAAGGGAAAGATAAACAACCACATATTAGTTGAGAAAATTCACAATTTTAAATAAAAATAGTTATTATACAATCATCATACAAACACTATCATTCTTTCCCTCGTTAGCGTACCTCTTGCACCTCCTTAGGGTGCAAGTGCTAGTAATAATAATTAACATTGTTAAATATTTGAACATGAGCATAACCACAAATGTTATGTAAGATCAAACTCAATGAAAAGATAAACAACCACATATTAGTTGAGCAAAATCACTATCATTATTATTTCCCCTATCAGTGTACCTCTTGCACCTCCTTAGGGTGCAAGTGACAGAAATAATAATTAACATTGTTAAACGATTTATCCCTTAGATATTGATACGTGATACCGAGGCGCCTGATACTGAGTCCCAAAAGTCTTATTATGTGTGGAAATCCATTCCTATCACTCTATTAATGATGTGGGATATCCACGAGTGTAAGGCATAACATCCTTAAAATATTTATTTCAACTTCAAAGCACATTGGACAAATCAACGATTATTATGATTTGTGTTGCCTCTCTTAATTCTCAAGACAAGTACAAGTGAGAGCAAAGTTAAAAAGTGTCATGGCCGACACCACTTATTTATATGCTTACTAAAAGTTGTAATGTTTTTCATAATATCATCTTTCCGCGTCTTTGACAATGTAAATTCCATCTATGCTTTTCGCAAGATTCGAACCCACGTCCTTGCCAGCACAATATCGTCGTTCAATTCATACAGATTTCATAATGTCTTCATCCACCTTTCATGATGTTCATATCTTCTTCGAAAACATAGAAAGAGGAGAAAGTGAGGATTTTTACTGGACGATAATAATCCATGTACTCTCAAAACGACTTTTACTGATATTCATCATTTCGGTATTTATTTATACAAACATAAATCTAATATGTTGTCCCGTACAAGTAGGAAATTGTAAATAATTCAAATCTTTCATATAGACATAGAAAAGAAAACAATGAACAAAGTTCAATTTAGTTTCATTATATATTTATTTTAATAAATAGGTATCTAATTTAATTTCATTATATGTTTATTTTAATGAATATGTATCTTTGTTTGATGTTCAATTTTTAAACAAATACTTAAATGGTATAAATAATATTTTAGGTTAAATATTAGATTTTAAATATCAATATTTTGGGTATTATTTATTGAATGATATTTTTTCTAAAAATATTAAATTGAAAATATAATAGGATTTTGGGACTCATTTTCAAGTTCAAGACGAGTAAAATAATATTGAGGATGGATCCTTTTATTTTGAATCTTTTATTTTATAAAGATGCAATGTATTTTTTTTTAATCTATATATTATCGATGCAATATTTTTTTCTTATCAACTTAAAAAAATTTGATTATAAAAAAAATATAATAATTGATTAATTCAATGTTTTAAATATTAAACCTCAACCTAGAGGTATAAAAACAATCACTTGACAACACATTAATGGAAAAAAAAAAATACAACTAGAGAAAAGAAGTTGATTATAAGCAACAACTAATAATGTATTGTTGAACAACATATTCACAAGTAGAACTAACAACAAACTACATGTAAATGAGATGTTCATCTTGGAACAAAAATCCAGTAAGCTAGTAGCAATGCCTAACAAGCTGAAAATTAGTAAGTGATTCATACCAGAACCATAGCCCATTTTACCAACAAAGTAAAAAACAAAAGAGTTATGATAGGAAGCTCCTACAAGAAGAGAATGCCATTAAAAAAATGATCTAGACAGAGTTATGCATGGGCAATAAATTTTTTGTCACATCTTGATTGGTGAAGACATGGTTTTAGTCATCTGTAAGGAGCTTGAACAACACCTTAGGGTTTCCTTCACTCTCCACATGCTTTCCCCCCACAACATGAGACATGGGGAAGTTGTTGAACTATGCATCACATGGTATTTGAACATCAAGACACTCCCTATGAAGAGTGGACAAGGGGTTTAGTGTTCAATGAAAATACAATAATATTAATAAGGACAACATTAAACAAAATACTCATTTACCTCATATCGATTGAGCTAAAATGGGGGCACCTATCTCTATCTAATTTCATCTTTTTACTTCAACAGTGAAATGTTCTCTTTGTTAACACGACAATGGAGGTTTGTAATGGATTTTTGAGGATTATGAATTATTAAATGGATTGTAGTGTCTGTCCAATCCTAACATGTAATTTGAAAGAATAAGGGATGTAATTATAGCACTAGGGCTTACATCTAGTGATTGGTTGTACATGTTATGTCTTACAATTTAGCTTGACAAAAGTATGTGTATACTTGTAAGATACATAACCAAGTAGATCTGATATTGAAAGATTGTGTTTGATAATATAACTCTAAATTAGGATAATGTTACTTGACACAAAATATCTTTTATGATTTGTGATGATCTCATGTCTAAATGGTGATCTTCTTGCAAAATCTATCCCGATGATCTTCTTGCAAAACTATCATGATGATACTATCTATTTTGTTTGGATTGGGATGAGTATATTTGTTAGAGATGAAATCATGTGACTTGCTTATTATTGATTAAACGAATGATAGCTAGGTAATATCCTTTTTTATTTTTAAATAGCATCTTAATCATTACGTTTATATGTTTATCTTAATATTGATAAATTTGATCAGTTTCTTTGATTAGTGCATATTTTTTATTATGATTATGATCTAACCATTCTAACCCATTATGTCTTGTGTGTGTGTGCACACGTGTGTGCATGCATGTGTGTGTGTGTGTGCGCGCGCGCGCGCGTGCGTGCGTGTGTGCGTGTGTGCGTGTGTGCGTGCGTGGTGTGTGTGTGTGTGTGTGTGTGTGTGTGTGTGTGTGTGTGTGTGTGTGTGTGTGTGTGTGTGTGTGTGTGTGTGTGTGTGTGTGTGTGTGTGTGTGTGTGTGTGTGTGTGTAGATGATGATCTTCTTGCAAAATCTATCTTGATGATGCTATCTATTTTGTGTAGATTGGGATGAGTATATTTGTTGGAGATGAAATCATGACTTGCTTATTATTGACAAAATGAATAATAGCTAAGTAATATCATTTTTTTATTTTTAAATAACATCTTAACCAATATATGTATATGTTTATTTTAATATTCATATTGACTAGTTTCTTTGATTAGTGCATCTATTTGATTATGATTATGATCTAACCCTTCTAACCCATCATGTCTTATATACATATTCTCTATTTGACTTGTTTGCTAGATAAGGGGAGGCAGTTGTAGTCACTCCTATAGGAGATCCACATGAAGTCACACTCCTCCTTCCTTGCTTGTTACTATTTGTATATATGTACGAGTTGTTGTTTTTTGTTATTCAATGATGCAAAGATGTGCATGTACCATGCATCGACTCCACCTACCTATACAAGTCTGAGTGTATCTTAAAATCCTTAAAGGTTGTTGTTGTGGAGGTAGTGCCATGGTCTACGCAAGTAACTCCTTTTGGTATGGGTTTTCTTTTTAGGTGGACTAACTAACTTTCTATGACTTTCTTGGACTCGGTAAGTTTATGGTTTCATTATTTTTGCTTGTATGATTTGTTTGATCATTTCATTTATTTCTCCACCTTGGAGATATGATTGTCAATAATATTTTCTATGTTAGGTTTCGGGTTTCATGCTTGTCATGAGTTTATGTTTAGTTTCCTTATTGACTATAATTGACATTGCTTGATCATGTGGTTTTCTCTATGTGTTTAATAGTTGAGTGTTAGGACATCTTTAGATGATTATATTTACTTCAAAGCATGCCATTGTATTCTATCAAAGTGTTATAATACATAAAAATATGTAATAAAATTAATATTGTGATCTATCACTTCCTGATCACATAGATTATAATGTTTAGCATTTAACATGTATCTATATAAATATGTATATGTATATATATGGGTGCACATGCATATATGTATATGTATATATAAGTCATATGTGAATATATTTGCAAGTCTATCGATATTGTTTATAGTGTATATTTAGGGACTAAGGTAAAATATAGTATTGTTAATAATTAAATATTACTTAATATGAGATATGATGTTCTTAATTACTAATTTGTAATAATATGAATAGGTAACATAATATCTTCTATTCCAATTTTTTTAATCACCCAGTGGTATCCCCATGACCCAACCTAGTGACTCCCCTTGCCTTACCTTTGGCTTATAGATACCAAGTTGGGGTTCAAGGAAAGGCAGGTTGAGGCAAGAATAATCCCCTGAATGTAAGAACGATGGCTCAAACTCTAATCCCACCGAAAAAGTCTAGAGGGAGATTTGAACCTCGGACCATGGGGGTGACCCATAGCCTCAAGACTCCTCTCCCAACTATTTGAGCTAGTGCTTGAAGGCTTCTAATGTGATACAAATATTTATTCTATTCAAAATTTATGAATATGCGTATCAATGACTATTAAAGCATTCATGATAGTTATATTTGCAAATTGTATCATTGTGAATTTATAATTATATAGAGTTACTTAATGATGTCATTTAGTTAAGAGTTAGTTTGAGGTTAGTTAACTTTGGGAAATCTATTTATATAGATTCTCTTTTTCTTTTGAGGTGGGAGATGGGCTGAAATATTAAGGAGATTTTGGTTGTGGTTTTCATGGAGATTTTAGAGAAAAACTTATATTTTTTGAGATAGGGTTTGTGAGCATAATACTTTAGGGATTTATAAGTTTTCTTTATTTTTGGAGAAAGAGTCATAGTGGGAGTTTTAAGGGTTGGAAGAGGGATTTTACGCCATGGAATTAGTTCTTCTTCTTCCTTGGAGATTTTTGAAAGTGGAGTGGGTTTGAATGATGCATGTCAAGTTGGATTTGTCTTCCTCTTTTTGTCTCCTTCCTCCTTATTTAGTTGAGTCTTTGTAGGACTGGAGGTATGGATTGAATTTCTTGATGGAATTATTTATTTGATAAAATTTATTCTATTTATATGTTACGATGGTGTATGATATTTTTAGTTTCCATTCCTATAGTTATTTGAAAGTTTTGAGTTATGTTTTATGAGAATTGCCATGTGTTTCCAAGGGTTTTTAGCAACCCAATTTTAAAGATTTTTTATTTGAACAAACTAAATTGAGTCTATGTTTCTTCTAGTTTGATTATTGGGAAGGGAAATTCAAAGATCTCAAATGGGTATCTCTCAAATTTTTGTTTTAGGTTTGAATTGTTGCCCTTTTGTGTATATTTTGTCAAACTAAATCTGTCCATTTTGGGTTTTGATTTTCAGTCCCATTTATTTGAATGGCATGGGTTGTAAATATATTATACAAACCTTAATTTGACATCATAGATGATCATGTGTCTTATCTTTTATTTGGAACTAGTTTGGTGTATTTTTTTTATATTTTGTGATAGTTATAATCATTTTAGCGAGTGCAAGTTAGAATGATGACTAGGATTTTGTGTTTTACAACATAAGCCATAACTTTATTTTTCACTATTGGATCTTTATATTTATTACGAAAATCACAAATATATGTTTTTTCTTTATTTTCACCTAATTTATTGGATTACTTATGGGATTGTTAAAGATAATGGGTTTTGTTCATTGATGAGTTTTTTAGGCATTTGCTCTTTATTTGAAAAAAAAAAAAAACAATTTTGAAAGTTGTTAAGTGCCAGAGGGTTGTAGGTTACTAGAGGTTTTTAGGATCATATTAGTGATTCATTTAATACTTAAATATACTAAATATGGTTTTTATATCATGTATGAATTATTTTGATCCCTTTTTCATGAGATTTGAAGGGTATATTAGGGTTTAGGGTTGTCTAGTGAAATAGGGACAATTAGAGATTTCATAAACTCAATAAATTAATGTTACGATGCTAATATGGATTGTGCATTAAATCTCATGGGTTTTCATATTCATAATATTTTTTTAAGGATATCTAAACTAGGTACCCTAGGTGAATGGCTCACCATAGGTGCTAGTACCTAGAAGTGATCACTAGAGGATCTTATGTAGTAGAGACCAAGGCCTTGAGAAAGATGGCACTATATGCGATTTTGTAATCAAGTGAAAAAATTAATAAAATTAATGGGTTATGGTGGTTTGGGAATTCACACTAATTGAGACAGTTGGATATCATGATTGTACATGTCTTATTGGAGTACTCAGAGTAAGGATGGTCTTTAGATCATGTGGTTGGTCCCAATAGGAATCTACCAATAGGAATCTACTAGGGCATGCCATACATGTCCTCATTGTATGAAATTAAACATGATGTAAAGTAACACAAAGTAAACTAAATATCCAACAAGACAAGACAAAAAGAAACATATATAAAAAAACAAAGGAAACGTGAAAGAGAATGTAAACCAAGTATGGTAAGCTCTCCAAATATCTCCTTGATGTGTAAATGTTTCTGAATAGATGGTATGTGTGCTCAAATATACTTAAGAAATTCAAATGAAGATGAGGAGGATTTGACAATGAAGGATGAATGATGAAGTGTGGATGAAATTTGGCATGGTAAGGGTTTGATAGTGATATTTAGCTCTCAAATAGGCATGCTAACTTTGGCATAAAAGGTGGATGCAAATGAAGGAGTGAAGAGTCCAATTTATAGGCCAAGGGTTAGTGAAATGGAGGTCCAAGATGCAAGGTTGGAAAAAGTTTAGGGAGGGCTAGGATTGTCAGAAATGTTTAGAAAAATTGGGGGGTATGTGCAGGATCATGGTGTGCCAAAAAGTGGCGATGTGAAAAAAATAGAGTTTGAAGACGTCTAAAAGTGCTTCAAAATCTGCTCTGACTTTTTTTCACCTATCCAAGTACCAAACCTAGAAGGTAAGGCCGAGCCTTATCAGATATCCAATTTGACATCGAATATCTGATTTGATATCGAATATCCGATAATTAGTGTAATAATATTATAATAATATAATTATTATAATTATTATACTATACTATTATAATAATAATAATATTATATTATAATAATATAAAAATATTATATTATAATAGTATAATATATTATTTAATATAATATAATATAATATTATTATTATACTATAATATAATAATATTATTATTATATTATAATTGTATAATATTATATTATAATGTATTATATTATAATAATATAATATAATATATATAATATAATGTAATATAAAATATAATATAATGTAATATAATATATATATATAATATAATATAATATAATAATTTAAAAGTAATATATTATAATATAATATATAATAAAAAAGTATAATATATTATAAATTATAATAATATAATATAATATTATTATTATTATATAATATAATAATAATATTATATTATAATAATATAATATAATATTTTATATTATAATATATAGTAATGTAATATAATATATATAAAATATAATATAAAAATATATATATAATATAATATAATATAATAAAATATAAAATATAATATAATGTAATATATTATATATAAAATATAATATAATAATAAAAATGTAAGATATTATATGTTATAATTAATATATAATATTGTAGGCATATTGGATATCTAATATAATATCGAATATCTGATACCTGCGCATAACATAAAATAAAAACACAGACCCGCGGGCCCTCTTATTATGTTAATTTGGGGCCAGTATTAGAAGAGCGATCAGATATCAGATATTAAGCCATTTTTTTTTCCAACTCATGTTTAACCTAAATTCAATAGATTTTAGGATGATTTTATTTGTTTTAGTTGAATCTAGGGTTTTTTTGATAAAAATGGTTAAAATTAAGGTTTTTTTTAATATATATTACATTTTGCAATTCAATAGGAATGTCTGATCATAATGATGACACTAAGGCAGGGAATAATATTCCTCATAACCCCCCACCAAAAAATCCAGTACCCCCACAAAACTGTCCACCAAATGATCCTCTACCCCCTCAAAACCCTCCTCGAATCAAGGATTTGATAAATGAAAATCTCACCGAGTTGAGAGGTTTGCATAGAACATATAATAATGTACCCGTATTGGCTCCTATGTTATCCACATTAAACACCATAGTGGATAACATTGAAACCTTTACGAACCAACAAAATGCCACTCTTCATTGGCGTGATGAAATGCAAGAGATGTTTGATGATGGTTTGGATTATGATGAGGTTGCGGCCCTCAACATAACCAAAGATGATTTGGCTAGCCTTTTTGTGAACCCGAAAATGGGTTTACCAGCCGACCCAAAAAAATCCAAACTATCGACTAAATGGTGCACAAATCATGCCATACGTGCAAACTTTTGGGATCGTTGGTGGATGGTCTTTGATATCCCTCCACATGGCAATTTAGACATACCATTTTATTTCCTTAGAAAATTATATGCATAATTTGTGTTGAAACTTAAAGTGAACTGTTGGAGCATGAAGCCCAACATGGGCTTAGGATTAGGAGTTTCTTAGGATAGACCCTCTTCCCAGTGGAAGAAAGTTGGTACTTTTGTCCCCCCCACTGATATCTCCCCCCCTCCTCGAGTGTAGCATCCAGATATTATGACAGAGGCTAGCTCTTATACCATCAGAGCCATTCATAGGTTGAGTAGCCTAATGATATCTTAGGCTAGGTCAGTCCTACCTCCTCGTGTTGATGATGTTGGTGCCAGTTCATCATTGGCTAGCTTATCACACATTTGTGTGCCTCACACTTGCATTACGTGCAAGAATATTTTCCTGGGTCCCATAGGTGATCTTCTTGAGTATCATTTTGTATTAGATGAGGATACACCAGACACACATGCAAAGGCTACAGACCTTGATGCGAGAGAGGAGGGGAATGCAGAGGCATGGACTCCTTCGGTGTCAGTACGTGTATATATTTTTTTATTATGACATATGCAATTTAAAGTTAATTTTTATAATAGAGTAATTTTAATTTTTAAGCCATATTGACTTTTATATGTATGTGATCTTCATTCATGTTTAGTTGATGATCGAGGAGGAGCTTAGACAGATTGATGATGCCATGCTCTTGGCCATTTCATTTGGCCTTGAGACGTCTATGGTATATTATGTTGTGTTCGCATTTTTTTTTCTATTTGATATTGTAGCATATATGGTTGCTAATCTTTCTTTTGTCTTGCAGGTACCACCTGTCTCGGGGTGACAAAGTGTGAGGGGTGAGCCAGCACGCATTGACAAAGGAAAGGTAATTAGGTACTTTCTATTTGATTAAATATTAATGCTTTCTTGTCAAAATTTTGTGGTAATCCCATTTAATTACATTATTTATTGTATATAGGGCGTGGCTACTAGTGATGAGCCTGTACAGATTCCGCATCGTAGACCATCAGGGATTTCCATTTGCACTGAGAGCCCCATTGTATGTATAAGTATCATTTATTTTTTATTATCCTTATCTTCATAAATAATTTCAAAACTGATTTCCATGATATTAACAACTACTATTTTGTATCTCATAGGAGACTCCTAGTGCACATGAGGTCTGACAGGAGAGTTATGTAGATTTGATGATGCAGCCACTCTCTCCTAAGGAGGAGCCTACAATATTAAGTTGTAGTTTGAATTCATGATTAAATATGTTATAAATTTAGCATGCTATGAATTATAATGTTATAGTTTAAATTGTAGATTCACCTGACAAACGTATTTGAACATATATAGCCCACAATTAGAGAGGTACAAGCATTGTCGAGGGCATACGAGAGGACTCCTGACTGGCGCAAGAGGTCGATGAGAGAGGTATTTATTATGAAAATTTGATAGTATAAATCTTCATTACAAAAAAGATCATTATGCATTTGAGTAATTCAATGTTAGATACAAAGAATCATATAAATTTAGTAGTCTAACTTTGGGTTTTCCTTTATTTGTTTATGTAGGAGGCATCTAATCCACCTAGTGCAGTGAAGAGGCTACATTTTGATCATCCATCAACACCCTAGGATAGTATAGTTGTCATAGGATGCATCATGAGATATTTTTAGATGGCATATGCCACATTGTATACAGAAACATTGATATTATACACATTCTGATGGCATGATTAGCCACATTTTGTATATGGATCTATGTATTTTGATATATATTTGAGTACTTTGTCTATGGATACATGATCTTTGATATATATTTGTGTAAAATTTTGTCTATGGATACATGTATTTTTATATATATATTTTTCATTTATGTGCACAATGGTATACATTTTAATTGAGTATCTAGTATTGTTCAATTTATCATGGATCATATGTATTGTTCATGTTTATGGAATACCATTAATTTTGATTATGTTTGTTATATTCGATTCAAATGCAATAAATTTTTAATAACATTTTAACAATCTTTATTATCAAATTTGGATGCAATGTATAATTTGAAGTGCTATCATGACATAAACACACTTGTTAACCTCCTACATAAGGTTCAGATAACCCCAAATCTGATTTTAAACTCCACCTTCAACCTTGAAACTAACTCTTGGCTTCAAATCTAATCTCAACACAGTTAAGGACTCCACTCCTCAACCATGGATTCTATTCCCAACCACCAAGTCATTCATAGATTCATAATCTTTGATAACTAGCACTTCACTTTGTTACTATCCTCATACTACAACTTTTCAATTTCAACATAACTTCAAAATATCTCAACTTAAGAGACTTGATTGGATAGTTCATTGATAGCCCTCATGAGCTTCAAGTTATTTTAGGCCTCAGCATCATTGTCATGTAGCATTCAATGGTTCATTGATAGCCCTCATGAGCTCTGAGTTATGACCCTCAGAATATCGGCCTTGAAATGCACTTAGAGCACCTTGGAGACTCCTTGGTGCGGGGTGGCCACGGACGATGGATGGTCTCCATGGCCAGAATAAGGGTGTCAGTAAGGTTCACCCGCCCACCCGGAGCTAATGGCGCTGACGATTCAATGCCAAGATCAATGGTTTCAAAGTTACATTATGGTGTACCTATGAACTGAGGCACACTGCAAGTTTTGGCATCAAGCGAGATCGTTGTGCCAAATCCAAGCAGAATGTGATCTCTCAAAAATGAGATAGGTTATTTTAGGTCTCAGCATCATCGTCCTGTAGCATTCAACATAGCCCTCACAAGCTCTGAGTTATGACCCTCAAAAGATCGACCTCGAAACACACTTAGAGCACCTTGGAGACTCCTCGGTATGGGGTGGCCGTGAATGATGGATGGTCTCCATGGCCAAAACAAGGGTGTGACTAGGGTTCACCTGCCCACCCGGAGCTAATGGCACTGACAATTCGATGCCAAGATTAGTGGTTTCAAAGTTATGCTGTGGTGCACCTATGAACTGAGGCACACTGTGAGTTTTGGCATCAAGTGAGATCATTGTGCCAAATTCAAATGGAATGTGATCTCTCAAAAATGAGATAGGTAATTTTAGGCCTTAGCATCACCATCCTATAACATTCGAAAGTTCATCGATAGCCCTCATGAGCTCTGAGCTATGACCCTTGAAAGATTGACCTCGAAACGCGCTTAGAGCACCTTGGAGACTCCTCAGTATGGGGTGGTCGCGGATGATGGATGGTCTTTGTGGCCAGAAAAAGGGTGTCAGTAAGGTTCACCCATCCACTCAAAGCTAATGACACTAACGATTTGATGCCAAGATCAACAGATTCAAAGTTACGTTGTGGTGCACCTATGAACTGAGGCACATTGCGAGTTTTGGCATCGAGCGAGATCGCTATGCTGAATCCAAACGGAATGTGATCTCTCAAAAATGAGATAAGTTATTTTAGGTCTTAGCATCACCGTCTTATAGCATTTGACAGCTCATTGATAGCCCTCACGAGCTCCTAGTTATGACCCTCGAAAGATTGACCTCGAAATGCACTTAGAGCACCTTGGAGACTCCTCAGTACAGGGTGGCCGTGAATGACGGATGGTCTCCGTGGCTAGAACAAGGGTGTGACTAGGGTTCACCCATCCACCTAGAGCTAATGGCATTGACAATTTGATGCCAAGATCAGCAGTTTCAAAGTTACGTTGTGGTGCACCTATGAACTGAGGCACACTGCGAGTTTTGGCATTGAGCGAGATTGATGTGCCGAATCCAAACGAAATGTGATCTCTCAAAAATGAGATAAGTTATTTTAGGTCTTAGCATCACCATCCTATAGCATTTGACAGTTCATTGATAGCCCTCACGAGCTCTGAGTTATGACCCTCGAAAGATCGACCTTGAAACACACTTAGAGCACCTTGGAGACTCGGTACGGGGTGGCAACGAATGATGGATGGTCTCCATGGCTGGAACAAGGGTGTGAGCAGGGTTCACCAGCCCACCCAGAGCTAATGGCACTAACAATTCAATGCCAAGATCAGTGGTTTCAAAGTTACGCTATGGTGCACCTATGAACTGAGGCACACTGCGAGTTTTAGTATCAAGCGAGATCACTGTGCCGAATCCAAACGGAATTTAATCTCTCAAAAATGAGATACATTATTTTAGGCATCAACAATACCATCCTATAGCATTTGACAGTTCATCGATAGCCCTCATGAGCTTTGAGTTATGACCCTCGGAAGATTGACCTTGAAATGCACTTAGAGCACCTTGGAGACTCCTCGGTACGGGGTGGCCGCGAACGATGGATGGTCTATGTGGCTAGAAAAAAGGTGTCACTAGGGTTCACCTACCCACCTAGAGCTAATGGCACTAACAATTCGATGCCAAGATCAGTGGTTTCAAAGTTACACTATGGTGCATCTATGAACTAAGGCACACTGCAAGTTTTGGCATCGAGGGAGGTCGCTGTGTTGAATCCAAACAGAATGTGATCTCTCAAAAATGAGATAATTTATTTTAAGTCTCAGCATCACCATCCTGTAGCATTCAACATTTCATTGATAGCCCTCACGAGCTCCGAGTTATGACCCTTAGAAGATCGATCTCGAAATGCACTTAGAGCACCTTGGAGACTCCTCGGTATGGGGTGGCCACGGATGATGGATGGTCTTCGTGGCCTAAACAAGGGTGTGACTAGGGTTCACCTGCCCACTCAGAGCTAATAGAACTGATGATTCGATGCCAAGATCAACAGTTTCAAAGTTACGTTGTGGTGCACCTATGAACTGAGGCACATTGCGAGTTTTGGCATCGAGCGAGATCATTGTGCTGAATCTAAATGAAATGTGATCTCTCAAAAATGAGATAGGTTATTTTAGGCCTCAGCATCACCGTCCTGTAGCATTCAATAGTTCATCAATAGCCCTCATGAGCTCCAAGTTATGACCCTCGGAAGATCGACCTCGAAACGCACTTAGAGCACTTTGGAGACTCCTCAATACGGGGTGGTTGCAGATGATGGATGGTCTTTGTGGTCGGAACAAGGATGTCACTAGGGTTCACCCATCCAGTAGGAGCTAATGGGGCTGACAATTCAAATATTTCTAACTGTTATATTATATTACTATATATATAACATAATGTAAAGATATAACATATAATCTATTAATATATAATAATATATTATGTTATTCTTATTATAATCTATAAATATAATATATATTATTATTATTATTATTATCTATAATATTTTTTTATTATTATGACCTATGTTATTAATATATCATAATATATTATGTTATTAGTATTATAATATATATATATATATATGTTGAAGGGAGTCATATGGGGTGACCGATGACCCCCTTTGACCCATTACATGATGACATATGTCCCTAGGGGTCCTAAGACCCCTAGGGACATATTAGAATGCTTCTTATGGGTCAAAGAGGGTCATAGGGTGACCTATGACCCCCTTCGACCCATTACATGACGACATATGTCCCTAGGGGTCATAGGACCCCTAGGGACATATTAGAATCCTTCTTATGGGTCGAAGGGGGTCATAGGTTGACCTATGATCCCCTTCGACCCATTACATGACAACATATGTCCTTAGGGGTCCTAGAGCCCCTAGGGACATATTAGAATCATTTATATGGGTCCAAGGGGGTCATAGGGTGACCTATGATCCCCTTCGACCAATTACATGACGACATATGTCCCTAGCAGTCCTAGGACCCCTAAGGACATATTAGAATCCTTCTTATGAGTCAAAGGGGTTCATAGGATGACCTATGACCCCCTTTGACCCATTACATGACAACATATGTCCTTAGGGGTCCTAGGACCCCTAGGGACATATTAGAATCTTTTGTATGGGTTGAAGGGGGTCATAGGGTGACCTATGACCCCTTACATGACGACATATGTAGGACCCCTAGCGACATATTAGAATACTTCTTATGGGTCGAAGGGGGTCATGGGGTGACCTATGACCCCCTTTGACCCATTACATGATGACATATGTCCCTAGGAGTCCTAGGACCCCTAGGGACATGTTAAAATCCTTCATATGGGTTGAAGGGGGTCATGGGGTGACCTATGACCCCCTTCGACCCATTACATGATGACATATGTCCTTAGGGGTCCTAAGACCCTTAGAAAAATATTAGAATCTTTCGTATGGATCGAAGGGGGTCATAGGTTGACCTATGAACCACTTTGATCCATTAAATGACAACATATGTCCCTAGGGGTCCTACGACCCCTAGGGACATGTTAGAATCCTTCATATGGGTTAAAGGGGGTCATGGGCTGACCTATGACCCCCTTCGGCCCATTACATGATGACATATGTCCCTAGGGGTCCTAGAACCCCTAGCGACATATTAGAATACTTCATATGGTCGAAGGGGGTCGTAGGGTGACCTATGACCCCCTTCAACCCATTACATGATAAAATATGTCTCCAGGGGTCCTAGGACCCCTAGGGACATATTAGAATTCTTCATATGGGTTGAAGGGGGTCATAAGGTGACCTATGATCCCCTTCAACCCATTACATGATGACATATGTCTTTAGGGGTCCTAGGACTGCTAGGGACATATTAGAATGCTTCGTATGGGTCAAAGGGGGTCATAGGTTGACCTATGACCCACTTCAACCCATTACATGATGACATATGTTCCTAGGGGTCCTAAGACCCCTAGGGACATATTAGAATCCTTCGCATGGGTCGAAAGAACCTATGACCCCCTTCAACCCATTACATGATGACATATGTCCCTAGGGGTCCTAGACATATTAGAATGCTTCTTATGGGTTGAAGGGGGCCATAGGGTGACCTATGACCCCCTTCGACCCATTACATGCTGACATATGTCCTTAGGGGTCCTAGGACCCCCAGAGACATATTAGAATCCTTCATATGGGTCGAAGGGCAACCTATGACCCCCTTCGACCCATTACATGATGGCATATGTCCCTACGAGTCCTAGGCCCCTAGGGACATATTAGAATCCTTCTTATGGGTTGAAGGGGTTCATAGGTTGACCTATGACCCACTTCGACCCATTAAATGATGATATATGTACATATTAGAATGCTTCTTATGGTTCGAAGGGGGTCATAGGGTGACCTATGACCCCCTTCGACCCATTAAATAATGACATATTTCCCTAGGGGTCCTAAGACCCCTAAGGACATATTAGAATACTTCCTATGGGTTGAAGAGGGTCATAGGTTGACCTATGACTCCCTTCGACCCATTACATGATGACATATGTCCCTAGGGGTCCTAGGACCCCTAGGGACATATTAGAATGCTTTGTATGGATCGAAGAGGGTCATAGGTTGACCTATGACCCACTTCGATCCATTACATGATGACATATGTCTTTAGGGGTCCTACGACCCCTATGGACATATTAGAATCCTTCCTATGGGTCAAAGGGGGTCATAGGTTGACCTATGACCCACTTCGACCCATTAAATAACGAAATATGTCCCTAGGGGTCTGGGGACATGTTAAAATCCTTCATATGGGTTGAAGGGGGTCATGGGGTGACC
This sequence comes from Cupressus sempervirens, assembly GCA_028749045.1. Taxonomy (NCBI): domain Eukaryota; kingdom Viridiplantae; phylum Streptophyta; class Pinopsida; order Cupressales; family Cupressaceae; genus Cupressus; species Cupressus sempervirens. The sequence goes on from CM053787.1 coordinate 527,404,860, forward strand.
TATGACCCCCTTCAACCCATTACATGATGATAGGACCCCTAGGGATATATTAGAATCCTTCCTATGGGTCAAAGGGGGTCATAAGTTGACCTATGACCCCCTTCGACCCATTACATGATGACATATGTCCCTAGGGGTCCTAAGACCCCTAAGGACATATTAGAATGCTTCATATAGGTCGAAGGGGGTCATAGGTTGACCTATGACCCCCTTCAACCCATTACATGATGACATATGTCCCTAAGGCTCCTAGGACCCCTAGGGACATATTAGAATGCTTCATATGGGTCGAAGGGGGTCATAGGTTGACCTATGACCCCTTTCGACCTATTACATGATGACATATGTTCCTAGGGGTCCTAGGACCCCTAGAGACATATTAGAATCCTTCCTATGGGTCGAAGGGGGTCATAGGTTGACTTATGACCCCTTTTGACCCATTACATGATGACATATGTTAGAATCCTTTGTATGGGTCGAAGGGGGTCATAGGTTGACCTATAACCCACTTTAACCCATTAAATGATGACATATGTCCCTAGGGGTTCTAAGAACCCTAGGGACAACATATGTTAGAATCCTTCTTATGGGTCAAAGGGGATCACAGGTTGACCTATAACCCACTTCGACTCATTAAATGATGACATATGTCCCTAGGGGTCCTAGGACCCCTAGGGACATGTTAGAATCTTTCATATGGGTCGAAGGGGGTCATGGGGTGACCTATGACCCCCTTCAACCCATTACATGATGACATATGTCCCTAGGGGTCCTAGGACCCCTAGGGACATGTTAGAATCCTTTGTATGGTTCAAAGGGGGTCATGGGGTGACCTATGACCCCCTTTGACCCATTACATGACGACATGTCCCTAGGGGTCCTAGGACCCCTAGGGACATATTAGAATCCTTAATATGAGTCAAAGGGGGTCATAGGTTGACCTATGACGCACTTTGACCCATTGAATGATAACATATGTCCCTAGGGGTCCTAGCGACATGTTAGAATCTTTCATATGGGTTGAAGGGGGTCATTGGGTGACCTATGACCCCCTTTGACCTATTACATGATGACATATGTCCGTAGGGGTCTTAGGACCCCTAGGGACATATTAGAATGCTTCTTATGGGTCGAAGGGGGTCATAGGGTGACCTATGACCCCCTTCAACCCATTACATGACAACATATGTCCCTAGGGACATATTAGAATCCTTTGTATTGGTCGTAGGGACAATATTATATTTAATAATTATATTATATTATATATTTTAATATTATAATAATATATTATTAGATTATATAACAATAATAATCATATATGTTACTAGATTATAGATTTAATAATAATAATAATATATATTATTATATAGAATAATTTTGTCATATAATACTACTATATATATTTAATAATAATAATATTTATCATATATATCACTATATTATATTTAAAACTATATTATATTTAATAATAATAATCATATATATTACTATAATATAATAATTATTATAATATTAATGTTCACACATTCACGAAATATATTTTCTTCTAAAATTGTCTAAAGTTATTCTCTTAAGTTTATTTCCCTTTAAATTTGTCTCCCTCCAAATTTAAAATTAAAAAAAACTTCCCTTGTGAAATTTTCCTCCAAAAATGGGTGGGAACTTACCGAGCCATATCGGATATTTGATTGGGCCTCGTATTTACCAAGCCTACCCGGTCAACCCAAAAAATGTGTTTGAGGAGGGTTTTAGTGACACTCAGACTTCGGGTAGCCATCTAACAATGTTTTTTTGATCGAAATTGAATGAAACAAAAAGGGTTTTTTAATATCACTCTCGAGATTCCATCAATATAATTGCTGTCAAATTTTGAGTTCAATAAGTATTTATTAGTTAATTTTCAATGAAGATTATTGTAAAGTGCTTATTGACATACTGATTGAAAAATAGTTATAACTTTCAAATGGTATAACATTTTTTAAATCTAAAAGTTGGGTCACATTCTATGCTTCGCCTAGTATAAGAAAAATATTTTTTTAAAAAAAATTTGGTAAAATTTTCTATTAGTTAAGGTGGTTAGACACGGGAGTTTTTTTTTCGAAAAAGTTTTGGTAGAAAATTCATATTTAATTATTTATTTGGAATAAAAATATCAAAAAATATGTGTCATATCCAGGCATGAGTTTACTTTTTATATCTATACATATATTAAAAAAATATTATCATTTGATTTTGATTAAGGTGGTCAAACATACACCTACTTTTTATTTTTGCCCTAAAATTTTTGTAGTGCCGCATTAAAATCCAAACTTTTGATGAATCAATTATTTTTTTCTCTTGATAAGGCCTAGTAGTTTAGAAACTACATTCAATTTCTTACAAATTATTTTCTTACAACTTTTTGATAAAAAGTCGATAACCACTTTAAAATTATGTGTCAAGTTGACATAACCTTGATTTGCTGATTTTTCATTGCCACTTAAGGCCATAGTTTGGTACACCATGATCTTGCACATACCCTGGGGGGAGTGTGAATTAGTTATTCAAGGTCCATAAGTGTGATTTGAACAATACAACATTCAACATTCATTGTTCTAATTATCTTGTTGTAGCTTGGTCTCTACTATATATTGATAAACAAAATTACTAGTAGTTCACTCACATTATAACATATTTGTTGAATGTAAAACATCATAAAAAATTCAACACAAGTTTGACACTAGGATTTAATGTGGAAACCCAATTTGGGAAAAACCACCATGTGGACCTAATATCTTTGAGAAGTTAAAGGCCCGTGAAATAGAATTACACCAACTAGTCAAGGATAGCAGTCAAAGGATGGGCATGGAAACTCAATTTTTTGTGCAGCTGCACCGAGCATTGGTAAAAGAAGTAACGAGGGAATGATATCCCTTGTTGCAGTTAAGCTATCTAGTGGCCCTATTAAGAGAACTAGAAAATGTACTAAGAAAGTTATTGTTGTTGCACCAAGTTCGGCTCTAGAGGATATCCTTCAAGATATTGTGGTGACTAGTAAGGAATTAGCTAAGGTGATCAAAGAGAACTAGCTTAGCTGCAGGCTCTAGTTCTTGGTTGGGTTGTTGGTCCTAGTTTTCTTATTTATGTTTCATTTCCATATTTTATTTATCTAATACTCTATTAGGTTCTAGGTTCTTTTATAACCTGATTTTGAACCTTTCTTGCTAATTTGTAGGTTCCATGTCCTTGTAAAACCTAGCATTTTGATGTGTTTGTGAACTTTAGGTTCGAGGTCCTTGTAAAACCTAGGGAATTTTTATCATTTTATCCTTTTTGCTAGTTGTAAGGAGTTTTGGGTCCCGTCAAAACCCTTTTTTACCTTAATCTAAAACATGTCACCACTTGTTCACTCTATTGAAGTGAGCTCTATTAGGTGCCAACCTTGTTAAGGTTACAATACACAGTGTTAAATGTGACCTAGTTAGAGGATCTAATCACCCTGCTAGGAGTGGCCTTGTAAGAGAACTTTGATCATTCCATTTAGAATGCCACCTTGCTAAAGCATTTTGCATATACTGTTAAATCCTTCAAATGAATGTTTGGTCAACCTTTGATTTAATGGATTTCAATACAAACTATTTGGGCATATGCACCGAGTTGTGGTGCCAAAAAGGTGACAACGAATTTTTTTTTTCCTATTTTAAACAGCGCGTGTGCGCTATAAAGCGCGTACGCTCTTTAAAAAAAATAAAAAGTATGTATGATGGGCTGTAAACCCGCAGCCCATCATTTTCATTACCATTTTCTTCTACTCCTATAGCGAGCAGCGCATACGCGAGTTGAAGACTCAACATTTGCACCACCATTTGCCAAAATGCCTCCTCGTCGACGAAATCCAAGACCACAAGTGCACCCACGACGATGCCGTAAGTGATATAAACCTAACTTTGCATTGTTTGATATATTTTTCATATTGTTTTGTAAGTTTTTTATATTCTTTTGTAGGGTTTTTACAAATTTCATTTAGATTTGTTTATTTATTTGAATTTCAATTGATTTTTTATCAGGAAATGTTCATAATCAACCAGAAAATCCACAAGAACATCAAAACCCTCAAGAACCCCAAAACCGAAACCGTCCTCAAGAAGAAGAACAAATTCCATAGCCCGAACCAATTGCAAGACCTCCACCAGGCACACAAGAAAATCTAAGAAATGAAATAGAGAGAGGCAAAACTGAATTAGAAGGAATCATTGCTCGGTTGAAAGAATCCGGACAAACCAATCCAATGAGAGCTCAATTGGCATCATCCCTCGAATCCATTAACACCCAGATAGCCTCAGTTAGTGGTCAGTTAGATATTTGGCGGGCTAAGAGGGATGAACAAAAAAGATTTTATGCAAATAAATTGTCATATGAAGATGTTAAAAAAAAGGAAATACCAAAAGGTAGTATATGTGCATTATTTAGAAAACCCGGTGAGCAAAATACTATTAGAGAGGGTACTAAACAATTCACCATCCATTGGTGCATACATGATGCTATTAGAAATAATTTTTGGGATAGATGGTGGATGGTTTTTGATGCCCCTCCTTGCAACAATCACGAGGTCCCCATGTATTTTTTGAAGAAATTATATTGTGAGTTTGTCCTTGGGGAGATCCCCAATTATTTTGATATGTTAGACTCCCAGGGTAGAGGTGGGGGGTCATCATTTGAGAGGCCCGGAGCACGTCATGACCCTAATGTAGTTAGGGCACCCGTGGTCCATCCACAACGTGAGCATGTGATTATTCCTTCAGTTGTGAAGGAACATGTAGAGGCCAACAGTCTAGGGACCATTAATGCTTTGACACAAGCCCTCATCCATTCCACGAGCCCATTAGTTGAGGGGGAGCCTTCTATACATCGTGGTCACATGTGCACTTCATGTGGATCCCTATGTACATTTGGTACTCATGTAGGAGATGGTGCAGATGATGGGCTTGTCACCGATCAGTTCCTGAATGAGACATTTGGCATTGACACACAGGTAAATTACTAATTTGATCACATTTCATACATATAGTGAATGATTAATTAATTAGGATTTATTGACATTGTTCAAAATTTAGGGTCAAAGTGTTGTTGGGCCTAGCAGTGATCCTCCAGGCCCATTTTTTGTCCCTTCGACGAGTCCTGAGGTATGTATCAATTTAATCATTTTAATTAATACATATATTTATTATGTAATCATATTAAGGATTGACCAAAAAAAATATGCATGTGCATCAGTTCTCCACAGGACCCTCAACCTTTACCACAGAAGCAGAGCAGAGACATCATACGAGCTTCACACAGGTACAGTTGTTTCATGTTAATTTAATTCATTTGATTATATTTATTCCATGTTTCATGTTAGATATAACGTGTATTGTATGACGTGCATCTCATGATGTCGGACACACCTCATCATCTGCGACAGTCTGTTGATAGTGGAGTGGCCGCAGCTGTGGCTAGCTCACAGCCACTGACGGAGGTATGAAAGAATTTTCTTCATTTTAGTTGTTGTTTATAATAGTTAATCTCAAAATTTCTAATGTTATTTATAAGTGATTATATTTATTGAATTGTTGTAGGGTCTTGTCACGCCTGATCGTCCACGAGCATTTGAGGTGGACTTACAGAGTGACTATTTGTTGGCGGTAAGAAAATAATTGATTTTGTGAGTACATATATTTGATTTCAACGTATAATAAATATTGATTCATATCTACTTTCTTTTTATTAGTTGGACTTGGAGAAGAGCCTCAACAAGAGGTCAAGTGAGCGTGTCAGGAAGGCCCCGTCATCTCCACTGTCTCCCTCCACACGACGGCAGAGGACATCGAGAGACTTGTTTCCTTCCCCTCATGGGAAGGAAAAGATGTAGTTGAGATATTTGATACATATATATAGAGACTTGTTTCCTTCCCCATGTATATATATAGGCATTTGAGAGACATATTCGATACACATTTGATGTACATATGACATTCTATATTTGATGTATGACATATTTGATGTATGACATTATTGGTTAATATATGATATGTTTGTTCATATACGACATTATTGGTTATCATAATATATTATGTGTTTGTTAATGTATATGACATTATTGGTTATCATTTTATATTATATGTTTGTTCATGTATGACGTTAAATTAGATATGTTCGTGTATGACATTAAATTAGATATGTGCATGTATGAAATTAAATTCAATTGCTAGAGAGTTTCCATTATGTCTACCAACTAGTAGATGTTCTTTTTTGCTTTATTAGTATTTCTCAAAAACTGCAAAGAAGCTGTTTCTGGTAGTATCTACTATAGTCCTACTCAAATATGTTTTCAAAAATACTTAGTATGGCAAAGAAATGTCTATTGAAAGCTTGTCAAATAGGATATTAAAGAACTAAATGTGGATAGTCATTATTACCCATCAATAAGAACACGGACATCTTTCTCAAGCAAGCCATATGACATTAGCAAGTAATTTATAAATTTCCTTTGCAAATAACTAGAAGATGCTATGAATCTTAATACAGAGTTAATCACGAACTCATTATTCCATCCAAGAAGCATATATCACCCTAAGCCAATTAACCGACAGGATAAAAATTAATTCAATTTCAACAAAATTTTGAGTATAACAAGCATCTTAGGGATTCTTACAAGAATTAACACGATGTTCACAAGAGAATTACAAGTTCTTGTAATGCTATTTCACATATTGTAATCATATTCAGTTTTGAATGGCCATTTGTGTTACAAGCATAAATGTTCTTTAAGGTCTTTTAATTCTAGACATGAATTTTATTATGAAGCTTTTTTATGACAACCCACTCAATGCATATATTTTTGTTCCACATTATGCTAATTTGACTTTCATTGGTTGATTTGGGTCTAGACATGACGTTATTCACTACCTTTTTTATATATTATTTTTTTGTAGTGAGGTTCTGGCCTGAATGAATGTATTAATCATCGAAGTTGTGAACCTTGGTCGAGATCCTTACAAATATATTTTCAAATTGGACCTCAAATAGTTTTCTCAGTCACCCCCTGTACACAGATACTGAAATTGTAGTTAATTACAAAATTAATACTGAATTAACACAAGTTTAATTGAGAAGTATTATGTACCTCAATAGGCTAGATTATTATTGACCGAGAAGCTTTATCTTAGAGCAGTTGGTTTCCTAAATCTTTAGCACAATGACAGTCTTATGGAATGTGGAATTAGGTCTGCTAGCTAAGGAACATTCTTTAAAAGGTAGAGGAAACTCAAGACTCACATGTTTCTAATCAATATAAATGTTTAAATCGCTTCTCTAATTTTTTCTATTTATGATCTTCTTCAAACTTAACTTTCTAAATGCATTGATGGGGAAATAAAGATCTTTTAGGAACTAAAGGCTAATCATGTTTAATACTTACAATTCTCTGTTTTTATCTAATAATTTAAAAAAGATTGTACAAGTGTTTTCAAAGAGCAACACTTGTCACTAACATCATTAGAAGGAATATCCAAGGAGTCTTACCACTGATCCCCCACCACCAAATTCTAGAGAAAACAAAATTCCACTACTAAAGAGATAGTAACAATGATCATTCCTAGTCTCTCCCTTATCACAAAATGATTACCATCAAAATTTGCATTTCCAATTGCGTCATGTGCGTTGAAGTGATAGTAACATTTTCACTCTCTTACCTAATGTCTCCCATTTCTGAAACTCCTGGGGAAGGGCAAGGCCATCTTCTCAGCACTTCAAAATACAACGAGTTCCATTTTTTCACATATTGATAATCGTTGACTTAAAGTATAGTCAAAGTATTGACAGCCCATAGATATGCCCCATCAAAGATCGCAGCCCTATGGCATTTAGTGACCCTTAGGGACATTCTGGTTCAGCGTGCCTGAGAACGTTTGAGCACTGAAGGGGACAGGAAGAGGTTGGGGATAGGGTTTACCCGGCCACCTGGAGCTAATGGAGCAGATAGTTTGATCCCATGATGAAAGATGACAGAGATTTGGCAGTTGGCAACTTTGTACTGGCCAACACTACAAGTTTCAGCATCACCCGAGATGGCATTGTAGAATGAAAATGGAATGTGATCTCCAAAAAGTGAGAGAGGTTATTGTAGGTCTCTGCAACACAGTCCTGTAGGAATTGGAATCTCATTCATATCTTGCACAAGCTCCGAGATATGCCCCGTCAAAGATCGCAGCCCTGTGGCATTTAGTGACCCTTAGGGACATTCTGGTTCAGCGTGCCTGAGAACATTCAAGCATTGAAGGGGACAAGACAAGGTTGGGGATAGGGTTTACCCAGCCACCCGGAGCTAATGGAGCAGACAGTTTGATCCCACGACGAAAGATGAGAGAGATTTGGCAGTTGGCAACTTTGTACTAGCCAACACTACAAGTTTCAGCATCACCCGAGATGGTGTTGTAAAATGAAAACAGAATGTGATATCCAAAAAGCGAGAGAGGTTATCGTAGGTCTCCGTAACACGGTCCTGTAGGAACTAGAATCATATCCATACCTCGCACGAGCTCTGAGATATGCCCTGTCAAAGATCGCAGCCCTATGGCATTTAGTGACCCTTGGGGACATTCCAGATTGGCGTGCCTGAGAACGTTCGAGCACTAAAGGGGATAGGATGAGGTTGGGGATAGGGTTTACTCGGCCACTCGGAGCTAACAGAGAAGACAGTTCGATCCCACGACGAAAGGTGAGAGAGATTTGGCAGTTGGCAACTTTGTACTGGCCCACACTGCAAGTTTCAGCATCACCTGAGATGGCATTGTAAAACAAAAATGAAGTGTGATCTCCAAAAAGTGAGAGAGGTTATTGTAGGTCTCCACAACATGGTCCTGTAGGAACTAGAATCGAATCCATACCTCGCACGAGCTCCGAGATATGCCCCGTCAAAGATCGCAGCCCCGTGGCATTTAGTGACCCTTAGGGACATTCTGGTTCAGCGTGCCTGAGAACGTTCAAGCACTAAAGGGGATAGAAAGAGGTTGGGGATAAGGTTTACTTAGCCACCGGAGCTAATGGAGCAGACAGTTTGATCCCACGACGAAAGATGAGAGAGATTTGGCAGTTGGCAACTTTGTACTGGCCAACACTACAAGTTTCAGCATCACCCGAGATGGCATTGTAGAATGAAAACAGAATGTGATCTCCAAAAAGAAAGAGAGGTTATTGTAGGTCTCTGCAACACAGTCCTGTAGGAATTGGAATCTCATCCATATCTTACACGAGCTCCGAGATATGCCCCGTCAAAGATCGCAGCCCTGTGGCATTTAGTGACCCTTAGGGACATTCTGGTTCGGCGTGCCTGAGAACATTCAAGCATTGAAGGGGACAAGACAAGGTTGGGGATAGGTTTTACCTAGCCACCCGGAGCTAATGGAGCAGACAGTTTGATCCCACGACGAAAGATGAGAGAGATTTGGCAGTTGGCAACTTTGTACTGGCCAATACTACAAGTTTCAACATCACCCAAGATGGTGTTGTAAAATGAAAACAGAATGTGATCTCCAAAAAGCGAGAGAGGTTATTGTAGGTCTCCGCAACATGGTCCTGTAGGAACTAGAATCGCATCCATACCTCGCACGAGCTCCGAGATATGCCCTGTTAAAGATCGCAGCCCTATGGCATTTAGTGACCCTTGGGGACATTCCGAATTGGCGTGCCTGAGAACGTTCGAGCACTAAAGGGGATAGGACGAGGTTGGGGATAGGGTTTACCCGGCCACTCGGAGCTAACGGAGCAGACAGTTTGATCCCACGACGAAAGGTGAGAGAGATTTGGCAGTTGGCAACTTTGTACTGGCCCACACTGCAAGTTTCAGCATCACCCGAGATGTCGTTGTAAAACAAAAATGGAGTGTGATCTCCAAAAAGTGAGAGAGGTTATTGTAGTTCTCCACAACACGGTCCTATAGGAACTAGAATTGCATCCATACCTCGCACAAGCTTCAAGATATGCCCCGTCAAAGATCGCAGCCCTATGGCATTTAGTGACCCTTAGGGACATTCTGGTTCAGCATGCCTGAGAACGTTCGAGCATTGAAGGGGACAGGAAGAGGTTGGGGATAAGGTTTACCTAGCCACCCGGAGCTAATGGAGGAGAAAATTTGATCCCACGACGAAAGATGAGAGAGATTTGGCAGTTGGCAACTTTGTACTGGCCAACACTACAAGTTTCAGCATCACCCGAGATGGCATTGTAAAATGAAAACAAAATGTGATCTCCAAAAAGAGAGAGAGGTTATTGTAGGTCTCTGCAACATGGTCCTGTAGGAACTAGAATCCCATCCATAACTCGCACGAGCTCCGAGATATACCCTATCAAAGATCGCAGCCCTATGGCATTTAGTGACCCTTGGGGACATTTCGGATTGGCGTGCCTGAGAACGTTCGAGCACTGAAGGGGATAGGATGAGGTTGGGGATAGGGTTTACCTGGCCACCCGGAGCTAACGGAGTAGACAATTCGATCCCACGATGAAAGGTGAGAGAGATTTTGCAGTTGGCAACTTTGTACTGGCCCACACTGCAAGTTTCAGCATCACCTGAGATGGCGTTGTAAAACAAAAATGGAGTGTGATCTCCAAAAAGTGAGAGAGGTTATTGTAGGTCTTCGTAACATGGTCCTGTAGGAACTAGAATCGCATCCATACCTCGTACGAGCTTCGAGATATGCCCCTTCAAAGATCGCAGCCCTATGGCATTTAGTGACCCTTGGAGACATTCTAGATTGGCGTGCCTGAGAACGTTTGAGCACTGAAGGGGATAGGACGAGGTTGGGGATAGGGTTTACCCGACCACACAGAGCTAACGGAGTAGACAGTTTGATCCCACGAGGAAAGGTGAGAGAGATTTGGCAGTTGGCAACTTTGTACTAGCCAACATTGCAAGTTTCAGCATCACCCGAGATGGCATCATAAAATGAAAACGGAGTGTGATCTCCAAAAAGTGAGAGAGGTTATTGTAGGTCTCCAAAAAGAGTGTTTAAAAATGCAAAAAAAGTGGGGGGTCCTTTGTATGGTTTGGGAGTTTGACCATTAAAACTAGAAATTGTCCTAGTAGTAAGTGCTGGTAATAGTTTTGAAATTTGATTGTTGAGTGTTGAGAAACCTCAAGTTTTGGATTTTTCTTGTTGGTTTGAGTCTATAATAACCATTTCCATCTGAAAAGTCGAGTGTTGAAACCATTTAAGAAGTATTTGCATAGTTTTCCCTAAAATTTGAGTGCATAAAAAGGGGTATGTGATTGCTCCCAAGGTGGATTTAGTGTTTTCTCCAAAAAAGAGTTGCATTTTATGTTTGAAGTCATCTAATATAACCAAAGTGAAGGTGGTTGAACCATTTTGGGGTTCTAGAGACGTTACAAAGTAAGAGTTCTAGAAAGCCCTAGGGTAAAGGGGCTAGAAAGGAGGGTTTTGTAAAAACCATTGTAAAGTTGATCATGAGACCAAAAAAATAAAAGAATCCTTGCATTTGAGTCATGTCTTAAGACTTTTTTGGGTCATGGGAGTTCCAAAAGTCAAGGGATTGTGAGTTGCTTTGTAAATGGCCTCAAACTAGGCCTAGTTGGTAGACTGAAATAGCCAATTTTGAGTGATATTTTACAAAACAAGTGTAGTTAGTTTTGGAGTATATTTTAGAGTGAGGAAAAGGGTATTTTAATCACCCAATAGTTTAGGACTGGCAAGGGCTAGTTGGAACAAGCCTAGAAGAGGCAAAATTGAGAAAGTGTAAGAGATGAGTTGCAAGAAAAAACTACTGTAGATGATGCAAATATTGATGAGTTGTAAAGCGAGGGGGAGGAAATCACTATTGAATTCTTCCTAAAAATCAATGGCTTATTAGATGAACCAATTAACACTTTGTTGAGGAGTTATGGACAAAATATGAAGGGACTAGGTACAATTGCACCTAAAAATACCCAACCAGAAAACTTGAACCAGCCAGTGGACTATTATAGGAGATAAAACCTTGAGCATACAACAAACATTGATATTAGATTAAGCTTGCTAATGCAAGATTCACAACCAGATTGGTTGTAGGAGGTTGTCACAAACCTTGGGTAACCAAATACTTGTGGGGATGAAAATGTTTCCCTTTTAATTCCATCCCCACCACATGTTGACCCCAAGGACGTCATCTAATGCTTTGCAAATGGTGGCAACCAAGATGAAATAAATAGTTAACAATTTTTTGATACCCAGGCCCAAAATGACTATGATGGAGATGATGATTTTATACGTTACATGCCACTAGACAGAAAACAACATAGTGGTTTACCCAGTAGATTCCTATAGCTACCAAAGAAAAGGATACAAAATTCTAAGGAACAAGAGAGACTAAGAAGTTATTTAAGGCTAATGCACTTTACATGAAGGAGAAGATCAGGGATAGGAAAGATGGGAGAGAGGAAAAGATTGCAAGAAATGAGATCTTATATGCTATAGAGAGGGGAAAATGAGTTGCGGAGAAGGTTGCACTAAAGGAATAGAAGAGGAAAGAAAGAGAGGATAATCTAAATGTTTCAAAGAGATATAGACAAAATATTGTAGGTGCACCTTCAACAACTATAGAAATTATATTTACAACACTAGTGGAAGGAGATGTAATTGCACTAGCCCTAGAATCAATTAGTATGCCCAACATACCTCTTCTCCCATAGCATAAATCACATTCTGATATGTTCAATGCTCTAATCCCTAGATTAGGAAATATTCTTACTTAATAAGTGTAACCCCAAGCATTGTCACCATAGTTGGCAACAAATGGTGAGAGTCCCAATCAACTAGTGAAAAAAATGACTAAGTTGATGGAGCTGAATCCTACATTACACACATCTCCTAGTAGTGGACAGGAGGATGTTGGGATTGGGAGCATAGCACCTATTCCCTTTCCCAGTTTTATGGACAATTGATGGGAACTCAAGTAGATGGGAGAAATTCCAATTTTTTTGAAGCGATAAAGTTTTGTGATGTATTTAGAATATCTAAGATAGACTTATTTTTTATGTGAACTAAACCATTCTTACATTACTATTTAAATGTATTTGTACTGTTATAATAGTTTGATTTTTGGTCATGGTGTAAAATATGTAAAGTTTAGAAATATAAATAGTTCATCATAGAGATATTATAGAATTAATTTATTTTAAAAAATAGAAATAATCATAACAAATAGATAGACATAAATAATAATAATTTTATACAAAAAGTTTTAATTTATTTTAAATAATTAAATAATAGAAACATCGTAGAATTAATAATTTAGTATAATCATAACAAATAGACACTAAACAATCCCAAATTCAAACATACGAAGGTCCAACTAGAATAATGACTTTAAATAACCAAATATCAAAGCCAAACAAAGGAAATGGGACTTTTACCTTAAATGAATAAATTACATGAAGAAGGGTGGCTGGCTGTTTGGAAATCTACTTTTTTTTTTTCTCTCCCTCCTGTCATCCAAGACAACATGCAATGAAAGAAAAATATCGTCACAATAAGAAAATATGAAAAATATTGTTCTAGCTTTAAAAAAATTGGAGACACCAAAACATAAAATCTATGATTTAAACTAAATCTCATCACTTACAGATCATAACAATACGGTCCACCTTAGTCATGTGGACAGTCTTGTGGAAGAGGTTGCAACAATGTATTTGGATCTAGTTGATCACTCTTTCTCTCTCTCCCTCTCTCTGTATTCAATCTAATGAGCCAACTGGATGTGCTCGACATTTTAATGTCTCAAGTATTGCCTCGTGGTCTGACTCGCGAACTCTCCAAAGATTCTTATTATGTGGTTTTCCACCATATTTTATCAAGTGCACATTTGATGCGACAACAAGATTTGAATAATGAAGAATCTTCCTCTATGTTTGCCAATCCTCGAATAACCACAAGTTAGGGTTCTTCATAGAATATTGTCTAAGCCATGTGTCGGTTACAACCACCGTACCGACATGGTACTCTAAACCTTCACCATCTATAACCGAGTGATCCAATTTTGTTTGGCTTGAACACAATGACACAAATAATAATCTATCCCTTCTTCATTGTCTTCAGGTGCAATAACAGCAAAAACATGGCCTGCAGTGACAAATGTACAAAATGCGGTCATTAATTCAGAAAATACTTGCGTAAAAGTTATAAAGTTACATATTGAAATTACAAAGATATATAAATATATCTATTACCAGGTTGCACTAGATCAGACAAGCGGTCAAAGTCAATAGACGATTCCATCTGTACCATTTCCAGTGCTTGTGGGGGATGATAGGTGTCAGTTGGGTCCAAAACCCGTATATCCCATTTGTCCACCCATTCAGTCGACTCACAGTCATCCCAATTTTTCTCTGCACATGATGGAAAATAGCATGCCATTTTTCGTGTGTGGATACTCCATGAACCTGCATCAGAGCTTCTAAAAGAGTGCAACTCACTGGATCCTGCTAGTGTGCAACAATCCTGATATGGTGCAATGTTAGTATTATCTATCAACCAAAAAATCCTACGAACCGTAGACTCACCTTCCTTACCTGGACCCATTGTAGCGTTACACCACTGGACGATGGATTTTGCATCTGTCAATATTGCTCCATCTTTGTACTTTAGTTCTTCACAAGCTAAGGCTCTTTTGATGCATGTGCCTGCACCATCGTGCTCTCCCTTTCCATGACCAGCCTCTGTGAAATTCCACATGTATTGAATTCTACAAAACTTGTGCATCCTGCTCAACCAATAGAACATCTGTGCATTCTTGAATTGAGATGCACAATTGTCTGACCAAATAATGTGCTGACGATATGTGATGCCCCTGTTAGACAAATCTCCATAAAATAGTTGAAAACAACCATGTACGAACTCCGTAGAATGTGATCGATCATCGCTGATGTAAAAATGGTACTCCCTCAAAATCTTCCTGTCATCCTCTGTACTTGTAGGTGAATGCATGAATGTTATGTGAACAAATATAGAAACCTGTTGAGAAGTATAATACTTTGCTTGCACCTCATTTTGTGGTTGTAGTGTGTAGTTCTCTGCGAAATCTACAACCGAAACAATGGTATCCAGTGGAAACGTATCCTTGCACAACTTGAATTGCAAATCCAGCCATCGAGCTCTATGGGTATGCCTTGCATACTCGTAAATAATGTTTTCACAAAAAATCTTCATGAACTCATACACTGGAATCTTTTCAATGACTAAATCACATCTTTTACCATGTTTCCCATCTTTTAGAGCATATGTCACTGTCTTAAATTTTCCATAATCTACTATTTCATTTCCAATTGCATGTGTACTATCCATATGTTGACAAGTTGATAAAAGTTTCAAAGAACCACAAAATAAGCACGTACCATCCAAGCATGATGTCTTGTAAAATTTTTGGCCGTCCCTTATTTCACATAAAATGTTGGATATGAATTCCCTTGAAGATCTTGGTGGCTCATTTATGTCACAATCCTGCAAAACAAACTGAGAATGCAAAATTATGCATATATGCCTAAAAACATCAAAATGGTTAGAAAATTCAATATGTATCCTACAACAACAAGTTGTGCGCGTGTGATTTATCTTCACATAAAAAGGTTTACCCATCTCAAAAAATCTTTGACTTATTCGAATTTGAGGATACATACCAATTAATTTTGCAAAAAATTGTGTCTGAGTTGTGTCCAAAAAATGTTTTGCATGTGGCTCATGATTTTGGCTACCAATACTCCTTCTTACAACATCTCTTTGATTAGGGGAAACACGTGTGTTATTTTTCCAAAAATCTTCGAATAATGATTTCAAGGCTTCACTAATTTTTTTATCCTTTCGCGGTAGTCTACCGCTAAATGTCCATAACTCATTTTTTATTGGATCTTCCAATCTCTCACGCCTTAGCATGGCTCTCCTTAGAGTACCTCTACCAATTTTTAATGTTTTGCTTGTCTTTCTCATGAGTCGAGTTTTCTTCATTTGGCTACTTACTATTGTCGATGTAAGTACTTGTCTTACGATATTACTATCTTTGGTGCGTGATTTAGAACCCACTTTGTCATAAGCATTCATTAGATTCTTTACATTTTTTTTTCATTTGAATCATCCATCGTTCTTAGCCCAAGAATCTTCATGATAGGCCTAAATTTTAAATTCCTCATCATTTCAACAAATAATTGGCATTGACCTGTAATATTTAATTCATCAAAAAATAATCTCCACATACGATTAACTTTTCTTTGACAAGTACACTTGCTAATGTTGTCAGGCATTGATTTCAAAATGTTACTATCAATATCAATCAAATATTTTGGTCTTCTAAAATGAATTCTAGAAGGTGTTATAATCTCTTCAATTCTCTCAACATTTTGAACATCAATATAAGTTTGAGTGTATTGCATACCTTGAACCAAAGATGATGTGCCTTGGTAATAAGATGCAAAAGATGGAATATCACCTACTTGATGTGTTGATGGTGTGCCTTCAACATGACATGATGGAGTGTGTATATCATCGGATCTACAAATTGGTGTCTCTTCAACATGAGAGGATGATATGACTTCAACATTGGAAGATGGTGTAGCGGACGATATGACTCCAACATTAGAAGATGGTGTAGCTTCACAATTCAATTGTCTTCTTGAGTGTAACAGTCTCATTCGTTCTCTTTGTCTTTCCAATTCTTCCTCTTTGTTTCTTGGTACCGGCGGTTCTTGATCCTCTTCGAAAGTCAATTCTTCATTATTGCTTTGCAATTTTCTTTGCTCACGTAGTAATTTCATTTTATCTCTTTTAATTGCCAAATCTCTCTCCCTATCTTCATTTGTTTGATTTTTTGGTTTCTTCCTTGGCATGATGATGATTTCTACATGTCAAATTATTCAAACATTTGAATTACTTAAAATGTGTAAATTACAAATTATTCAAATACATATAAAAATTATAATTATTTGAATGAATACACAATATATATATAAAATGACTTGTCAAATTTCTAACCATTTCGCAATAACATTTCATTGAAACATACAAATTTCAATGAATTCACTATATATTAAACAACATGTCAAATTATAATCAAATTTGTATCTATATATCAACAGACAATATTTAAAATAGATTGCACTAACCTTTTCTATACAAGGAATATTCAAAAAGTCTTCAAATCGTGTATCCAATGATTGAATTTGGTGTTTGTTAGCTTCCAAAAGTGTTTGCCACCTTGAAATAGTGTTTGTTAGCTTGAAATAGTGTTTGCCACTTTGAAAGAATGTTTGCTATGTTGAAACCTGCGATTTTTGTCGGGATAACAGAGTGCAGAACAGAAAAAAAGCAGAGAATGAATGAAACGGGCCCCAAAGTTGCTTTTTGACCATTTTTAGGTGATTTCACATAGTGAGTACGCACTATAGCACGTATGCACTATATTAGAACACATCACTCTCCACCCTCCCTACTCTCTCTCTCTCCCTACTCTCTCTCCCCTCTCCCATCCTTTACTCTTTAGATCTCTCACACACACTCCCATCCTCCCTCTCCCACTTCTTACTCTCTCTCTCTCTGCCACCTCCTACTCTCTCTCACACTCTCTCCCATCCCCTACTCTCTCTTACACACACTCTCATCCGCTACTCTCTCTCTCCCCTCTCCCATCCCCCCCTCTCCCATCCCCTAAACTCTCTCTTTTGAAGATACACACTCCCATCCCCCTCTCTCTCTCCCCTCTCCCATCCCTTACTCTCTAGATCGCTCACACACACTCCCATCCCTCTCTCTATTCCTCTCCCACTCCCTCTCCCACCACCTTCTATCTCTCTCTCTCTCTCAAGTTCTCTCTCTCCCTCTCTACTCTCTCTCTCTCTCTCTCTCTCTCTCTCTCTCTCTCTCTCTCCCATCCCCTACTCTTACTCTCTCTCTCTCTCCAATCCCCAACTCTCTCTCACACTCTCTCCCATCCCCTACTCTCTCTGACACTCTCTCTCATCCTTTCACTGTCTCTCTCATCTCGTACTCTCTCTCTGTCACCTCCTACTCTCTCTCACACTCTTTCACATCCTTTCACTCTGTCTCTCCCATCTCGTACTCTCTCTTTGCCACCCCCTACTCTCTCTCACACTCTCACACTCTCTCCTATCCCCTACTCTCTCTCTTTCACAGACACACACACACACACACACACTCACACTCCCATCCCCCCTCTCTCTTCTCTCCCATCCCCTACTCTCTATATTTGTCACACGCACTCCCATCCCTTTCTCTCCTCCTCTCCCACTCCCTCTCCTAGGTCACCTACTATTTCTCTCTCTCAAGTTCTCTCTCTCCCTCTCTACTCTCTCTCTCCCATCCCCTACTCTTACTCTCTCTCTCTCTCCCATTCCCAACTCTCTCTCACACTCTCTCCCATCCCCTACTCTCTCTCACACTCTCTCCCATCCTTTCACTCTGTCTCTCCCATCTTGTACTCTCTCTTTGCCACCCCCTGCTCTCTCTCACACTCTCTCCTATCCCCTACTCTCTCTCTTTCATAGACACACACACACACACTCACACTCCCATCCCCCCTCTCTCTTCTCTCCCATCCCCTACTCTCTATATTTGTCACACGCACTCCCATCCCTCTCTCTCCTCCTCTCCCACTCCCTCTCCCAGGTCACCTACTATTTCTCTCTCTCAAGTTCTCTCTCTCCCTCTCTACTCTCTCTCTCCCATCCCCTACTCTTACTCTCTCTCTCCCATTCCCAACTCTCTCTCACACTCTCTCCCATACCCTACTCTCTCTCACACTCTCTCCCATCCTTTCACTCTGTCTCTCCCATCCTGTACCCTCTCTCTCTCTCTCTGTCGCCCCCTACTCTCTCTCTCACTCTCTCCCATCCTTTCACTCTATCTCTCACATCCTTTCACTCTGTCTCTCCCATCTCGTACTCTCTCTCTACCACCCCCTACTCTCTCTCACACTCTCACACTCTCTCCCATCCCCTACTCTCTCTCTTTCACAAACACACACACTCTTATCCCCCCACTCTCTTCTCTCCCATCCCCTACTCTCTACATCTGTCACGCACACTCCCATCCCCCCTCTCTCTCTCCCTCTCCCTCTCCTACCGCCTACTAGATCTCTCTCTCTCAAGTTCTCTCTCTCCCTCTCTACTCTCTCTCTCTCTCTCTCTCCCATCCCATCCCTTACTCTCACTCTCTCTCTCTCCCATCCCCTACTCTCTCTCACACTCCCATCCCCTAATCTCACTCTCTCTCTCTCCCATCCCATACGAGCTCTCTCTACCACCACCTACTCTCTCTCACACTCTCACACTCTCTCCCATCCCCTACTCTGTCTCTCTTACACACATTCCCATTCCCCCTCTCTCTCTCTCCCTCTCCCACTCCCTCTCCCCCATCCCCTACTCTCTCTCTCCCCTCTCCCATCCCCTACTCTCTCTCTTTCATAGACACGCACTCCCATCCCCCCTCTCTCTCTCCTCTCCCATCCCCTACTCTCTAGATTTTTCACACACACTCCCATCCCCCCTCTCTCTCCCTCTCCCACTCCCTCTTGCACCACCTACTATCTCTCTCTCTCAAGTACTCTCTTTCCCTCTTTACTTTCTCTCTCCCATCCCCTACTCTCACTCTCTCTCTTCCATCCCCTACTCTCTCTCTCTCTCTCTCTCTCTCTCTCTCTCTCTCACCCCCATCCTGTACAAGCTCTCTCTACCACCCCCTACTCTCTCTCAAACTCTCACACTCTCTCCCATCCCCTACTCTATCTCTCTTATACACATTCCCATTCCCCCCCCTCTCTCTCTCACTCCCTCTCCCATCCCCAAATCTATCTCTCTTACACACTTCCATTCCCCCTCTCCCTCTCCCTCCCTCTCCCATCGCCTACTTTCTCTCTCTCTCTCTCTCTCCCTCTCTCTCCCATCCCCTACTCTCACTCTCTCTCTTTGCCACCCCTACTCTCTCTCACACTCTCTCCCATCCCCTACTTTCTCTCTTACACACACTTCCATCCCCCCTCTCTCTCCCTCTCCCACTCCCTCTACCATTGCCTAATCTCTTTGTCTTCCATCCACCCTCTCTCTCCCTCTCCCACTCCCTCTGCCATTGCCTACTCTCTTTCTATCCCATCCCCTACTCTCTATATCTCTCTCTCCCCTCTCTCATTCCCTACTCTCTCTCTTTCACACACACCCATCCCCCCTCTCTCCTCTCCCATCCTCTACTTTTTCTCTCACTCGCTCTCCCTCTCCCACTGCCTACTCTTACTCTCTCTCACTCTCTCTCTCTCTCTCACTCTCTCCCTCTCTACTCTCTCTTTGCTACCCCCTACCCTCTCTCACATTTTCACACTCTCTCTCTTTCTCTCTTACACACATTTCCATCCCCCCTCTCTCTCTCCCTCTCCCACTCCCTCTCCCATCGCCTACTCTCTCTTCCATACCCTACTCTCTCTTCCATCCCCTACTCTCTCTCAAGCTACTCTATCTTCCCCCTCTCCCATTCCCTACTCTTTCTCTTTCACACACATGCACTCCCATCCTCCTCTCTCTCGCTCTTCCTCTCCCACTCCGTCTCCCACCACCTACTCTCTCTCTCCCCCATCCCCTACTCTCAATCTCTCTCCCAACTTGTACTCTCTCTCACACTTCCTCTCTCTCCCATCCCCTACTTTCAATCTCTCTCCCCCATCCCATACTCTCTCTTTGCCACCTCTACTCTCTCTCACACTTCCTCTCTCTTGCATCTTGTACTCTCTTTGCCACCCCTACTCTCTCACATTTCCTCTATCTCCTATCCTATACTCTCTTTGCCACCCCTACTCTTTCTCACTTCCTCTCTCCCCTCTCCCATCCCCTACTTTCTCTCTATCTCTCTCACACACACAAATAGCCATTCCCTCGCCCCACCCCCCAGCTCTCTCTTGGTTTTGGTTTGCAATTTAGGTCTCAATAGTGTGTGTGCACTATAGCACGTGCGTACTACCTCGAATTCAATAGCGTTTTAATAGGGCGTGCACACTATAGGGCGCACACGCTATTCAAAGATTTGCATTAAAACCAAGCCTAAGGCTTAGTTTTTCCTTGGAGATCCAACCCAAAGGTTTGGAGTTTATAAACAGGTCTGAGACGTGTTTTCCAGCAAACATACAAAAAATGATTGATTTTTCTTGTATGCTCCCCTTCAAGATTCTTTGTGGTTGGGTATCGATAAGATCAGGTTACATAACATTATAGGTCTCTGTGTTAGCTATCTAACCATATAATTTATTTTTAATTTGAACTATTTTAAGTCTTTCATCTATAATTTCTTTTGAATGTATGTTCATTTTTTGTCAAAAACCACCATGTACTAATTGGGCTGTAGATTTTAGCTCGTTCATCGAATTTTGTAACAACTTAGTTTTTTAGAAACTAGACTCCATTCTACACACTTTGAAAAAAAGAAGTTTTGATTTTAGATTAGTTTTCAATCATTTCTAGGGGGAGCACACAGATATTTCACATTTTTGGGATGGGTCTAATTTAAAAATTCATTAAAAAAAAAAATACACATTATAAAATTACCCGAAAAATCTGGGATAAACTACATAGTGTTAGGTAACTTTTGACTAGAGCGATTAAAGAATTTCAAAAAAAAAGTTAAAATTTTAGGGGGGCCACACTTTGTACTATGTTATGTTTTTTTGGAATAAACAGTACCACTTTCTATGGGCCCCTTTTTTGAGGACCTAAAACTAAACCATTTTGAAAAAAAATTAGTAGTTTAGAAACTAGATTCAAAGGACTACGACTTTTGTTTTTGTCATATCTTAAAATTTTGAGCGTAACTATCTTCAAATTCTTGTTGAAGTCCAAAATTTGCTGATTTCAGGAAAAAGGTGTCCACTTATACCCCCCTTTTGGCACCACAACTTTGTGCACTTACCCATTTACAATTATCATAAAGAAAATAGTAAGGTTTGATCTATATGATGACAACTCACTTTTGCAAGTTTAGATCATTATTCGGTTAATGTGTTGATTCACTGATAATTTCCCCATTCTCATCTTTATACTTGATTTTTTTGGCAACCCTTCAAGCAGTCAATCTTCTTCTTGTCAAAATTAGTCCTTATGCTCAGATACACTTATCAACCTTAGCATCATCTATGCAAGCATTTCTTCTCTTGTTTTGCTCTCACACACTTTTCCATTCACCTTGTTTTTCTTTGCTCTCCTTTTCTCTTTGTGTATAAGTGTGTGCATCTGTCTATATAAAGTTTGGCTCCACACCTCCTTAAATAGGTAATTCTTTCTTTGTCATTTTCCATGATCATCATAGATCTTAGTTTTTACGATCTGGTTCATTAGGTTCATTATATTTGTTCACCTTCCTTCTTTTGTAGAAACTTCTCATCCATCAAATTTGATCATAGGTATTATACCTAATCTTTTCCTTGAATTAAATGATCCAACTCATCAATATTATTCTCAACATGGTTTCCATATCCCAAGAAATTAACTGAGTCATCTGAAAATCATGATTCTTTAAATACATTCAAAATATTGTTACTCATCAATCAGTAAAATCTAACACTCGGTCATCACTTAATCACTCAGTCACTATAAAAATCTTGGCTCTGCATCAACTAAATTTCTCAGTTGATACTGATGCTTGACCAGCACTAAATTTGTTTGGCGCTTGTTGTGGCTCGGTTGACACTAGCATCACTCGGTATACCTTAAACTTTTAAACTATTGCTCAGTTAAGCTTTGCATTCCTGATATAAACAATTACTTTGTCTTATCAAATTCTAATGAATCAAATTTCTATTGCAGCTTCTTTTTCAAAACTCAACCTTTCCTCTAGGTGATATTGTTATGAGTAACTTCTCAAATCCTCTTCATCAATCAAAATAGACATGACATTTAGATCAAATAGTAACATGTCTCATCAGTAGATTTGACATCACTAACAAAACAATAATTGTTCCAATTGTAGTTTCCAACAATCTCCCTCTTTGGCATTGATGGCAACATCTCAATACATCTTGCAATACATATATGTGCAAAAATACAATCTTCCACTTTGTTGTCATGCAATCCAAAAAAGATTTCGCTACCATGAGTGATTAATATCCTTAGTTTCATTTTGCTTCTCATTAATGATTTTATACCTCTGAGGTATAACTTTCCCTCTTGGATACATCTCTCCTCTTGGGTACATCTCTCCTTCTTTAGTATATCTCTCTCTCTTTATTATTTATCTCCCTCTTTAGTATATCTATCCCTCTTTGACAAAAATTCCAAAGACCTTTAACTTTCTTAGCTTCAATCACTTCATACATCTAGATTATGTAGATATTTTCATGTTTGGTTGATCTATGTCATAGGTCTATGACTGATCTGTTATGTTGAACTTGACTATCTACCTTAGGCATCTCCCAAAGTAGAATTATTTTGCATCAATGTGTAGGATATTATAATTAGCACATTTGATGCAATACATCCTTTATCGTCAAGTTTCTTTGTTTAGGGGAATCACCCCTAATTTACCTCTAAGATATTTGTGGGCATCTTTAGGTAGGGCTTTGGTGAATATGTCAGTGATTTGTTCTTTCATGTGCACATATTCTAACTTCACTTCTTTGTCTTGAACTAGTTCCCTCAAGTAGTGATACTTTATAGCGATATGTTTTGTTTTAGTGTGCATCATTGGATTCTTTGAAATGGTGAGAGCACTTGTGTTATCACAATAGATAACCACTAGATTTTTAATTTCTTATTTCATATCTTTTAGCAATTTCTTGATCTACATAATGTTTGAATAGTTCATTGCAGTTGCCACATATTCGGCCTCAACTATTGATTGGAAAATACCATTCAATTTCTTCTTTATCCATGACACCAATCTCTTTCCTAGAAAGAATGCACCTCTACTAGTGCTTTTTCTATCATAAATATTTCCTTTCCAATCAGAGTCAGTGAATATTGTTAGTTCAAATCTTTCACTTCTCTTGTAATACAATCCATAATCTTTTGTACCTTTAAGATATCTTAATATCCTTTTCACTGCCATCATGTGATTCTCTTTAGGATTTTCTAAAAATCTAGTAACTATCCCAATAGCTAATGCAATATCAAGTCTACTATGAACAACATATTACAATTTTCCAATCATTGATCTATATAATGTCTGGTTCACATTAGTAGATTCATCATTTTTAGATAGCTTGTGTCTTGTAGGCATAGGTGTTCTCACTAGTCTTGATTCTTCCATTCCAAAAGTCTTCAGTATCTCCTTGATTTATTTGGACTGAGTAATGAAAATACCAAACTTCATTTGACATAGTTGCAATCCCACATTGATTTCACCAAATATAGACATCTCAAATTCCTTCTTCATTTCATCAACAAATGATTTGCAAAGTGCTTCTTTTCCTCCAAATATAATGTCATCAACAAATATTTGAGATAGACGTACTTCATTGTTCTTACCAGTCTTCAAATATAGGTTATTGTTATCATTTGTCCTTTCAAAATCAATCTTCACCAAATAATTATGCATTCTTCCATACCATGCTCTTGGGACTTGTTTCAATCCATAAAGAGCTTTTTCAATTTATATACCATATTCTTCTTTTCTGGATCTACAAATCCTTCATGTTCTTCAATGTACTTTTCTTCCTCAAGTATACCATTTAGAAGTGCAGATTTGACATCCATTTGATATACCTTGAAATTCTTGTAGCCTGAATATGTAAGCAAAAATCTGACTCCTTCAAGTCTTTCCATAGGAACAAAATTTTCTCCATAGTCATTTTCTTCTTCTTGAGAATATCCTTTGCATACCATTCTTTCCTTGTTCCTTGTAACTTCACCATTTTCATTGAGTTTGTTCTTGAAAAGCCATTTTATTCTAATAACATTTTTTTTAGGTCTTGGCACTAAGGTCCAAGTGTTTTTCTTCTCAATCTGTTCAATTTCCTCATTCATTTCCTAAATCCAGTCTTCATTATCTAGAGCATCCTTCACTGATTCGGGCTCAAATTCACAAAGTAAAAATGTATCATCTTTGAGTCTTTCTCTTGTTATAACGCTTGATTCAACATCACCAATGATTTGTTCAAGTTTTTGATGTCTTCTTATGAATTTGGCTAGCATAGGTGGTTTCCTACACTGTTCTTCTACAGGATCATCTTGAAAAATAACCTCAAGCTCATTTAGTCTTTCTTGTTCAAGTTCTAGTCTAGATTCTACATGCTCAACGTTGTCTTTCTGATGGGCAACATTTCCTTTCTGTGACTTGGCATCTTCGATCCATTTCTTGCCACCGACTAACTACAACTCAACAATCTATTGTTGCACATCGTCATTTCCTCTTTGCTAGAAAACTGCGGCTTGGTTCGCTTGTTCATTTGGAGTGATGAGAACACCATCATCCACATAGATGAATGTAATATAATATTCAAATTCTTCTTTACATGTAAGGTCACCTCTTTCTGCAAACTCATCAACTTTCACATTTTTACTTTCAACAACTTTGTTAGTGTCAGAGTTAAAACACTTATAATCTTTACTCTTGGTGGAATACCCTAAGAATATACCTTCATCACTCTTTGCATCAAGTTTTCCATTCCTATTATCTTTGAATGTATAGCATTTACTTTTAAATATTTTGAAATATTTCACATTAGGAGCATATCTTTACCATAGTTCAAAAGGTGTAGCATTTGTACCTTTCTTGACTTGTACTCTATTGAGGGTATAGATAGAAGTACTTATAGCTTCTCTCCAATTATTATTTTATACATTCTTCTACATCATCAATGTTCTTGCATGGTCCATTATTGGTCTATTTTTCCTTTCAGCTATCCCATTCTAAGGAGGGGTCCTTGGTACTAACATCTATCTTTTAATTCCTTTGTCATTGCAAAATTTATTAAACTCATTGGAAATGAATTCACCACCTCTATCAGATCTCAAACACTTTAGACTCTTCCCTGTTTCTTTTTCAACTCTAGCTAAATACCACTTAAATAACTGAAAGGCATCATATTTAGCTTTGAGAAACATCACAATCATCATTCTAGAATAGTCATCAAAAAATAGAATGAAGTACTTATCTCCACAATAGCTTTGAAAATCAATAGGACCACATAGGTTTGTATCAAACAATTCTGAAATATCACTTGATGTGTATATTTTTCTCTTAAAAATAGACTTGTCATTTTTCCCAATTGACATTGTTTATGTATAGAATTGCTAGGTTTTTTTAGTTTTGGAAATCCTCTTACTTTATTCATTTTACTAATGTTCACCAAATTGACAAAGTTCACATGACATAACCTCATGTTCCATAACCAAATGTCTTCTTGTTGTGCAAAAACACATGTCTCATTAGATAAATCTAGATAGAACAAGTCACTTTTTGTCTGATCACCACTTATAATTAGCTTTTCATTAGTATCATATATCTTGGCCTTTCTATGATGGTTCAACTCTGTAACCTTATTTTTTCGGTTGTGAAACACTCAATAGATTATAGTTAAGTCCTTCAACTCAATAAACATTATCACACTTGACCTTGTCAATCAATTTAATTGTACCTTTACCTTTTACAACACATGGAATATCATTACCAAATTTAATACATCCACCTTTGTATGGACCAATATCCTCAAATTTATCTCTATCACTAGCCATATGATTAGAGAATCCACTATCAATTATCCATCTATCACTTTTGTTTACATAGGAGATTAATGCAGTTTCTCATCTTCATTTTTCCTTTCAGCTATCCCATTCTAAGGAGGGGTCCTTGGTAGTAACATCTATCTTTCAATTCTTACTTCATCATCATTACTTTAAGATTTAGTGTCAGTTTTTTCTTCAATAATATAACAAGATTTCTTACCTTTGTCATTCTTGTTTTTCTTGTAGTCTCGGTCATCTCTTCTTCCTTTGTACTTTATTTCATTTCTATTATCCTTGTCTTGTCTTTCAGGACATCTAGTAGCAATATGACCAACCTTATTGCATGCAAATAGATAATAGGTAATTTATCTTTGTATTTACCTCTGCCTCTTCCAAATATTTTTGTAATAAGTACTTCAAGCTCATCAAGCTCATCATTAGAACTATCATTGTCATTCTTCACATGTTTTCCTTTCTTTTTGCTAAGAACTATTTATGACTTAAAAGAAGATTCAATAGTAGCAGTTGTGTAGTTATCAAAGTCAGATATCTCAAAAGTAGTAAGTCTACCAAATACACCTTCCAAGGTCAAATTAATACTTGGAGTACATCTCAATTCTTGAATTGCAGAAACTCTAATGACATAAATAGGAAGTAGATTCCTCAATACCTTGCTTATCATTGTTTCATCTTTGATTTCTCCATTTGCACCTCAAATAAAATTGAAAACTTATTTAACTCTTATACAATATTGTAGTGTTCTCATAGTCTATCATTCTTATGTCATCAAATTTACCTCGTAGGCTCTCTGATTTGCTTCTCAAGACATTATCATCACCTCCATGTATGGTTTTTTGTTTTTCCCACATCTTATTTGCACTTCCACATTCTTTTATATCATCAAACTCAACATAACTTAGGGCTGAGGCAATCCCCAACATTGCCTCATTGCGTTCTTACTTTTCTTTAGTTGATTAGCTATTAGAGGAGTAGTTATTACTTTCACATACTCACTCTCCACAAAGTTTATAGAAATATCACTAATACTAGATATATGTAGCCTCATCAAAGTTTTGCATGCAGGAAAGTTCTCATTGTTTAGCTCTGGTACCCCTCTTTTGTGAGTCATGATCTTTAGCTTTAATTACTTTCAAACTTATCTTATAAGCACTAATCTCTGATATTAATTGTTAGAAATATTTAGAATAACTAAGAGAGGGGAGGGGGTGAATCAGTTACTCAAGGTCCATAAGTGCCATTTGAACAATCAAACATTCAACATTCATTATTTTCATTGTCCTATAGTAGCTTGGTCTCTAATGTATACTGATAAACAAAATTACTAGTAGTTCAGTATCCTATTATAAGAGACTTGTTGAATCTAAACATGTAAGTGTAAAATATCATAAAACATTCAACACAAGTTTGACACTAGGATTTTATGTGGAAACCTAATTTGGTAAAAACAACCAACAACATGTCACCACCTTTTCACTCTTTTGAAGTGAGCTTTATTAGGAGCCAACCCTATTAAAAGTTACAATACAAACTGTTAATGTGACCTGGTTAGAGTATTTAATCACCCTATTAGGAGTGGCCTTGTAAGAGGACTTTGATCATTCCATTTAGAATGTCACCAAGCTAAAGGATTTAAATAGTGCATCAATTCCTTCAAATGATTGTTAGGTCAACCTTTTATTAAAAGGATTTTAATACAAACTATTTACAATTATCAAAAAGAAAATTGTAGGGTTTGATCTGTATGATGACAACTCACTTTTGCAAGTTCAGATCATTGTTAGGTTCATGTGTTGATTCACTTATAAGTTCCCCACTGTCATATTTGTCCTTAATTTTCTTGGAAACCCTTCAAGAACTTAATCTTCTTCTTGTCAAACTTAAGCCTTTTTCTCATATTAACTTATCAACTTCAACATCATCTGCACAAGTGTTTCTTCTCTTGCTTCTCTCTCACAATCTTTTTCATTCACCTTGTTTGTCTTTGTTCTCCTTTTCTTTGTGTGTATAAGTGTGCACATCTCTCTATATAAATTTTGGCTCCATATCTCCTTAAATAGGTAATTCTTACTTTGCCATTTTCCATAATTACCATAGATCTTAGGGTTTATGATCTAGTTCAATAGGTTCATTATATCTATTCACCTTCCTTCTTTTCTAGAAACTTCTCATCCATCAAATTTGATCATAGGTATTATACCTAATCCTTTCCTTGAATTAAATGATCCAACTCATCAATCTTATTTTCAACATGGTTTCCATATCCCAAGAAATCAATTGAGTTAGCTGGAAATCATGATTCTTCAAATACATTCAAAATAATGTTACTCGACAATCACTAAGTTCTAACACTCTGTCATCACTTAGTCACTCGGCCACTGTAAAACTCTTGGCTCGACATCAACTAACTTGCTTGGTCAACACTAAATTTGCTTGGCACTTATTGTGGCTTGATTAACACTAGCATCACTCAACATACCTTAACCTTTTACTCTATTACTCAGTTAAGTTTTACATTCTTGATATAAAACAATCACTTTTTCTTATCAATGTCTAACTAATCAAATGCCCATTGCAGCTTATTTTTCATAACTCAACCTTTTCCTCTAGGTGATATTCTTACGAGTAACTTCTCAAATCATGTTCATCAATCAAAATAGATATGATATTTAGATCAACTAGTATCATGTCCCATTAGTAGAATTGACATCAATTACATAACAACAATTGTTCCAATTATAGTTTCCAACAAGGATGCAAGGAGAGGGAACACTACTAAAATTGGACTAAATTTTTTAATGTTGATTGGTCAATGTTTTTATGCCCTTTGGTTGAAGTTTCCACCAAAGACTTTGTCATTGATTTTTGGTCAATTTTTTGATGAAACTCCTTGTGCGTCTATTTTTTGACACATATTTTCGTCAAAAAATAGTTCATTTGTTTGCAAAACAAGCTGTCAAAAAAGAGTTAATTCGATGAGGATGCTATATACTCAACAATAGTCCTTGTCAAAATTTCTACCAAATGCCGTCAAATATTTTATTAGAGTGAGTGTCAAAAAATGGTTGATTCGACGAGGATGTTATGTCCTCGACAACAATCCTCATCAAAATTTATACCAAAAATTATCAAAATTTTGATCAAACTACGTTAAAAAATAGTTGTTTCAACAAGGATTCTATGTCTACAATGGTAATCCTCATCAAAATTTAGATGGTTTTCAAGTATTTTCTTTTTTAAAATAAGGCTTGATATGCCATTGGCTAGGTGTAACTAGGTGTAGAATAGGTCTAGTGGTTGTCATGTGTTGGACAATTATTTATCCTTCATGGTTACCATTAACTCCACGAGTAGGGGAGACACCCCCTCGGTTAAGAAAAAAAGAAAAAAAAAATGGATGGTCATAGGTTGAGTCCTAGTTAGTTCATAGAAAGTCCAACTTGTTATTAGAGTCAAGTTAGAATATGAGATGCCCAAGAACACTTTGGAAATGGATAGAAAGTCTAGATTGAGTCATAGTTAGTCCATCAAAAACTCAACATGACATCAAAGTCAAGATAAGTTACTATAAAGAAGCTTATGAAGGGTGTCACAAACATTCTAACAATAAATACAAGATCTCACATTTATGTCCTACCTCAACATAGTACCAAAATCAGATTAGACTATAAGCCTCAAGCATTCTATAAAGTTGGCTTTAAAAGGGTGTTAAAAATGAATCACATTCACTAGTAAAACTCTCCAACTTCAAATAAAAGACCTTAGATTTAGCTTGTGAGTAATTTATGAACTAGTGAGCAATAATGAGAATTAGAATAAAAAACAAACTCCTAACTAATTTATGAACCATTCAACAATAATGGGAATTAGAAATTAAAAGCATAGTTTTGAAAAAGAGGGATAACTTTAAGAAAGCCCTCCCTTAAAAAAATACCTAAAATGCCAAAAAAATCAACATTTTATGTGTGAGAAAATTTTCATGTTGAGGCCAATTTTTTTGTTCCATGTAGGAAAAATAAAATATTATATGTTGGCGATTTTTTCTTTCCCTAGTAAAAATGAATTTAAATGTGGCATATTAAAAAAATTCCTTGCTGACACATAAATAAATGTTGCCTATTTTTTTCTTGCCAAAAACTAGTTCATAGGAAAATGAATAATAATGGTCTTGGATTATCTTTAGTGGTAAACTGAAAAAATTGTTCAATTTGAAAGTGAATTTGCCAAGTGTATTGGCTAGTGACCTTTAAGGCTTTATGGTTGCCAAGTGTACTAACTAGTGTACTATATTTTATTAATAATATCAATGTCATCATTACCAACTTGTCCACTATCACTTTGGTATTGTTAATTACTCATATCTACCATTGATTAATTAGAGATCAACAACAAAAGATGCATTTTGAGGCCAGTTGCTCGAAGAGACCTAGAGTCACATGAAATTCTTTGAAATGGAGACACATGGCAAGTTTTGCATGACAACCATTAACTAGAATGTAGTGAATGTCATATAAAGATTAAAATCATAAATGTGGGACTGATAGTTACAATTAATACATTTCATTTATAGCCATCTTGGCAGGCACTCCAACATTAATGCAAGTGCATTTCCCACACTTGCGAATTAATAGGAACACGAAAAAAAAAAGATATGAAAGATCACAAAAATTTGATGCAACTATTATTAAAGAGCCTTCAATTCCTCTTTCATTGTTATTTCTAAAATTCTCAATTCTATTTTTGGTTCGCAATTCTGTTAGTTTGCATAGTTTCTTAGGTATAGTCTATAGAATCTATAGATTTATTTGTAGACTCTAGGTTTTTAATTGTCATGGGTAAACCAACTCAGTTGAAATAAAATGCAATGGGTCTGAAAAATCTCTTTTTGGGCATGATATCTGAGGATGTCTAGCTATGGTTTGCAAGGAAGATTCCACTAGTTCATTTTTTTGCTATGCTTTGTTCATGGTCCTCGACCATGAATTCTTAAGAAATGAGAAGAGGTATTGCATGTCCATGAATATTACCTCCCGAATCATTGCATCTCTTCTCGACCTTGGAGGCAATCAAGTAGACATTTTGATGCTTTTGTATAACATTTTTAAAGAAACATTTTTAGAAGATGACATCAAAATCCTTGTATTGGCTAAGTAGCTACAGAGAGTTGGCATCCCTTTTGCAGATGTATTAGACAAGTGTTGGGAGCAAGGCATAGGGAGCATTGTATAGAAGAAGCCCTTCCTACTGGGCATAAATGAACACCAATTGACTCACCATCTGAAGTGGGCACAACTCAGGAGGTATTTTCTGTAGAAGTGGTTGTTGTTGGATGACATCAACAACATTGACTTCACATGGCTCCATGATTTTAGCGACATTATCATCTCCAAGAGAATCCTCAAAGAGGGGATTGAAGACCTTTTTGATTAAAGGCTTCAAACCCTTAGTGTGTTCCTTGTTCCCTGTTACCTGTTACCTATTTCCTGATCCTTGGAATCCTATTCCTTGACATGTGCCCTTTGGGAAAAACAATATTTTTGAGATTTTTTTTTGATAAAAATAATTAATAGTTACTTTATATTGGGCCTTGCCTTTGCATGTAAATTTAAAAATAGTAAAATCAGGCTAATTTAATCAATTATTTTGAATATCTATGCCATGAATATGTACATTATATAATCTCAAATCTGCTCAATGAGATAATAGTTTTTGGCTTCTCAATTCATTGTTCTTGTAAATGTGTGAATTGTTTTTCAATTTTCTTTTTACAAATTAAACTATTTGGTTTCAACCGTAATTGTTATAGAGTGATACTGATGAATCGTGATTTTCTGAAATGCACTATTAAAATGTTAGTATGTGACTTTGTTATAAAAAAAATTAACTGCTAAATAGTTATAAATAAATAAAGGGTTTCTTATTAAGTCTAAGATTAATTCTATTGAGGACTATAATGAGGAGGATGAGGGAATGGACATGAAGGAGAAGAATTATGTGAGAGAGAAGGTTACTCACAAGGTCCCTCTTGTAGGAAGGTGGAAAGCCTCGCCAAGAGGACAAGAGGCAACAAAATGGATGCAAATCAAGATTTTGTTAAGGGGCAAGAGACCCCCCTTCATGCCCAGGAGGAGAATAATGAGGATTAAGGAATGGAAAAAATCACTTGTACTTTTGGCTCTAAGGGTAGGAAAATTGTCTAGAGAAACTTTGAAACTCTGACTTCAAAAATGGGCATTGTGAGAGAAACTATCTAGCCCAAGGTCTTGGAGGGCAATGATGGCAGAATTCATCTGGAGGAACTTATTGATTCGGCCATGGTGATTCTCAATGATAATGCCAGGGAGGTGGAGATGAATCTCCTCAATAATTCCTGGAATAACATGGTGGACCACTTTTGGTCTATCAAGTGGATTTCCCATGAAACTGGGGAGATAAAGAATAGGTTGCAGGGTCTAGAAAGGAAGGAAGGGTAAGACATGATTGATAGAATCAGCAAGCTGGATAATAAGGTAACTGAGGTGGAAAATAGAATGAAAAGAATGGAGAGCTCTCTCCACTGCACTACAAACTAGAGCTTCAATATTATCAAAACCTTAAATGATAATATCAAATAGCTACATTATATGATGTAGGTTAGCATAGGGGTCAAATATGACATGGAAAATGAGGAAAATAGGGTAACAAAAGATGATGCAAACCCCCTTGTTGAGAGCCTAAGCAATAGAATGAGATCAAACAAGAAGAAGAGGGACAATGATGACTCTTTTGATGACATATAGTTGATGAGTGAAGCAATTAAGACAATAGAAATGTTGGAGCTCAAGGCTACTAAGCTAGTCAAAAATACATTGCCCTATTTGGTTCCACTAGCTTTTCTTTTTTTTCTTTGGTTTTTTGTTTTCTAGGCTTGCCTATTCTTTCAAAGGTTGTGTTTTATTTTGTCAAGTTCTCCTAGCCTTCTATGGCCTATTGTTTCTTGTTGATTTTCTTCATGCGCGAGACTTAATGTTGGTTTATTTTGTTTACTATTGGGTTTTAGGCACTTGTTAAAACTTGTTTTACTTAATCAAAAACAAATGAAGGGTCTTTATGGTTTCATATTTGATTCATTAATTATGATCAAAGATTATTCAATTGTAAATTCTCCAATAAAAATTTGTAATATGTATATGTATGGCCTGAAAATTTCAAAACCTAGAAATTTTGATAATTCATGGTAGATGAACGAAGGGCCATGCAAGTAATATAATAATAATAATTAATTATTCTAATTTGTATTTGATAGTTTTAATAGTTTTAATGAATAGTAATTTAATTTAAAATATTATAACTAAATAGTTTATTAAAGATTAACTTATGATACATGTAACATCATGCAATTTAAATTGTAGAAATTATATTGAAATTTGATTTGAAAATACAAAGTTCAAATTATAACTTATATATAAATGGTCATATAAAATATTGAATATTAAATTATTAATTCATTACTTCCTATTTTGAAATCTAAATTTATTTAAATATCATCATAATATTTTTTTATCATATTTTGAATTAACTAAAAAATGCTACAATTATTAAAATTTAAATTAAGTTATCATTATCAAGCAATTATTGATTATAATCTAAATTAATATAAATATCATTATAATTTTTTTAATCATATTTCTAATAAATTTTTTAATTAAGTAAAAATGTTATGATTATTAAATTAAGTTATCATTATCAAGAAATTATTGATTGATGAATGATTATAATTTTATATTTTCAATTTTTCATATATTTTTCATGTTTAATTTATTCTAATCCAAGTCAAATTTCTAAAATTGTCTAAAGTTTAAATTCTATAATCTATTATATCCTCAAATGATTAATAAAGTTTAAAGTCTTTAGACATGGTGTTACAAGTTTCAAGTTTCAACAAAAGTTTTAAAGAAGTGAAATTTCGTATATTAATATAAGTATTTTAATATTTATGTGGGCAATAACATCATCATTTGTCAAGAAATTCAAATAATTTGTATATTTTAACTAAATGTGTGCACTTTGTGATTTAAATACTAGTTAATATACTAAATATGTGAAATAATTTAGTGCATTTTGTTGCATGCATAATTTTAATTTTAATTTGCAACTATAAGACTATTTAATATTTGTTATGTGAAAGGTTTAACGAATTGATTTGGACTATCAAATGAAAGATAAATCAATGACTGTGGCTCTATTTGACGCCTAATTTTAAAAGTTCTAAGTTAAATTCAATTTTTACCTGAAATTAGGACACGTGTCGCAAAATCACTAAAGAGTCTATGTGACAGTTGTTGTCTTTCTTATGTCTGACCGTTGTTTAAAAGAAAGATCGACAACTCGAGATGAACTTCAATACAATTTGGAGAATGTTTACCCTTGTGCCTAGATTCATCCAAAATTGTGACACATGTCCAGTTATTTCTTGAATAAGTGTCAATTAAACTGTGTAAATTGCATGTTCATTATTAACAAGTGATGACATGAAAATTGTTAGTTGTACTCTTTTAACAAGAGTATCTTTAGTCTTTGTTAATCTTATCCATTAATTGAAAGAAAGATTGACAACCCGATATGATCTTTGGGTTAATTTTGGAAATTTTATCGTTGTTATCAAGAGTCGTCTGAAATCGTGACACATGTCATGGACACATGTTCATGGCATATGGCATAGTTACATATGACTCTTTTCAATAGCGATAACATTTCACAAATCGACCCAAAAATCATATCAAGTCATCAATTTTTAAGTTCATTTTTTATTATTTAATTTATTTAAAATGAAGAAATGTATTATGTAATAATTTATTACTTATTATCATTATGTACATTATTTTTACTATTAATATTAGCAACTTGGTAGTTTTAACTTACATGTACATTGTACAGACTACAATACTTTAAACCATTAATTACTTACATTTTAACTATTAAACTTTTGGTTTTATGTTTTTAGACTATGAATTTTTTGAGAATCCAAGACTGCAGGGTTTTCAAATTTTCAAAGACTGTGACTAAATTCTAAATTTTGTTTTGAAGACTAAAACTTAAGGATCACAAGAGAACAACAATTATTTGATTATCTGCTAGGACTAGTATTATTGAATCTTGATTTAAGGTATTTAATTTGTTCAATTTTTTTGGGAGTGCACTTGCAACAATAAAATTCTTATTGTCTTAGGTTTACACTTTACAATTTTTTAATTTAGGTCTTGAAGTTGAATTTTGTGTAATACTAGTAGCACACATGAGCAAAACAAAGTCAAAAACCTCTAGTATGAGTGAAAGCCAAAAGAAAGACACTATAGAACTTTGGCAAGTGCCAAAACCCTAGGTTTCACTAATGAATATCATGATATTTTTTATCCTATTATCCATGGGTATTTGGGAATCATAGAAATTAGACATTCATTATTTAATAAGTGGAAAGATTCCCATAAGGAGAGCAAATATTTCAAATTTAACAAAATTATTGGCACACATACAAATAAACTAGCTACTTTAGTTAGTGGATTAGCAAACCTGGTTGTACCCAAAGTATTCCCTTGCCCAAAAAATGTAATGCTATGTGATCAGAATTATGATGAAAATAGAAAAGAAATTGTAAACCAAAACACTCAGGAGGAAATTTTATCCGTAACTGAGAGTGAATTTTTCACTTTGTTAGACTTAGGGATAGGGTTTAAAGTGGAAAGCTTTAACAAGCACATTGAGTTGGATAAACTAGCACATGCTTATTACAAACTAGAAAGAGTTTTTCAACATTCATATATTAATAGTTTAATAAACTTAGAGTCATCTACTGATCACTGGACAGAGATCATAAGACTCCTTATCAATATTATATTTTGTGACATGGGTTCATAATATTATTTCTTTGTTAATATTCTATCTGGAATTGGAAAGTAACAAGGAAGTAGGGGCCAATTTTCTTGAAATGATTTATAATATCCATTGTCAAGGTCACTCAGCTGACAAGGTAGAAGTAGGATATAATTATATTCAACACATTGTTCAATCTATGCAAGAACAATTACTTACTAATGATTAAACAAAGTAGAATTATAGGCAAGATGAAGACATTTAGGTTCACAAGTTACTTGTGCTACCTTCTTTTTAGCAAAGCATCACCCAATATTTGAGACTAAGAACAACAACCTTGATATTGAGGTCTATAAGTTTGATGAGAAAACCCAGAAGAAATTAGAGACTCCAAGTCCAATATATGAGTGGACACATAAGATCGAGATGACTTGTAGCAAAAATAACTACAACCATTTTGTAGACTTCTTTTTGGCACCTATTTATCTAAACATTATGGGCACTTTGATGCCTAGATTCTATGTGTCCTGTAAATATTGCATTTAATTGGGAAGTAAAATTTGATTGGGTGACTAGTTCTTCATGGAAGACTACACTATGTTGGTTTTACGGTTTGACAACTGAATTGTGCAAACTTCCAATACATGTGACCGAAATGGTTTTTGCACTAGAATATGAATGCCATATGGAGAGCATGGATGAAATTTTTAGTGGATAATAAAAGAAAATGATATTTCCTTCCTTTCCTTTTGTAATTGGAGGCCTCACATTTAAGAGAAAGGATTTCAAAGTAGAAAATAAATTGGTGAATTTATTTTATCTTTGATCTTGTCAGTCACTAGAATTATGATCCACTAAACATAATAAAAGAAAGACTTATTGAAAATGGGAACTTTGCAAGAAAATATCAACGTTAGGAGATGTTGTTGATAGAAAAGTTTAAAAACATAGATTTGTGGGATGAGGTTAAGAAAGAGATGGAGAAACATGCAACATAGAATAATATCTCAATGCAAGACTTGTCATCCCAAATTACAGAATTGCACATATCAAAGTCACACAAATCAAAGCATGTAACATACTTCCATTTCTACAATAAAGCCTTTGAACCTTCTAAGAGATCTATGTAGAAAGAAATTAAAGAGGCATGTGGATATGAATTATGGTCTCAAACCAAATTGAATGATTTTTGGGAAATCAGGAAAAATATGGGTGAACCTCAATACCTTTTGGGGAAATTGAGGAGGATGAACATTTTAGTGATTATTGGAATAAAGAGCATCCATTTATAGTATATCAATTTGACACTTACAGTGACAGTGATTATCAAATACAGAATGTCTCTGACTCTGATAAAGACATCCAAGGTACTTAGGATCCCGGGTCAACCAAGCCTCAAATAAATGTTATTACACTTAAAATGAGTAATTCTATTAAACAAATGTATACTAAAGGGGAAACTATGATATGGGTTATATAGGTATAGGGCCCATTGGTGCAAGTGGTAAAGGGATTTGGAATCTAATTGCAATACTAGACCCACCAAAAAGTGGAAGTCAACCAGTCATTGGACTCTTTGATGAGATTGAAGATGATTCATCTAGAAAGGGGAAAAAATGTTATACTTTTGAAGGTCATCCCAATAAAATATTTGTTAAATCTTCAAATCTAGTTGAAGTTTATCCCACTGGTGCTAACATTGGCACGAGTGAACTTAGTGCAAAAAAGAAAAAAATAATGACAATAACAATGAAAGCAATGTCAACGATTACTTCACCAATGTATGCTCCAGTAGCTTCTGGAAAAAATCTTGAAAATAGTCCTAAAATACTAGGGTTTGGAATGAGTCATCTTTAGGTTATTGGAAATCCTCAAAATGTAATTGTAGGTGGAGTAAGTGTAATTGGAGTTGGAGGATCATACAACATTACAAGTGATAATTTACCTTCCAAACACTCAATTGTGTCAGCAAACCTAGATTTTAGTTTAACTAAATTTGCAACAAAATTTGGTTAGACAAACAAAAGAAATAGATAAATTATGCAAATGTTGAAAAGTGATGTAGTTGTTAAACATTAGGCATCTAATACTAATTTTATATTTCCAACTTATGACCCAAACACCGAAATGATGAACTTCATGTTTGTTATGCCCCTAGCTATATATAATAATCTACAAGAAAGTCTAATAAATCGTAATGATGTAAAAATTACTAATCTTCAAATGAATTTCTTAAAAGTGAAAAATATTGACAAAATCAATATATCAAAAGAGACCAACAAAATGGTCTACTCTACACTTCTGAAAGTGGAGAGGGAAAATAAAAGGCTTGCAAAGAAAATAAAAAAGTCACTAGAAGACCTTGATAATGTGAAGGCCAAGGAGAAAACAACAAACAATAGGCTCAAAGAATTGCAAAATAGGATAAATAATTCTTCTTCTACAGAGGCAATTGTGCAACAAGAAAAGATGAATGAACATCTAAAAAATCTGACTAAAGAATTGGATGAGTGCAAAAAAAAAAATGATAATGAAAAAACCTCTACTATCACAGTTGTTCAAGTCTATAGAGAATAATGCACAGGTATGCAATAAATTGAAAAATGACTTGGACTCTATTGTCAAGGAAAATAATAATTTGAAGATTGAATTGGAGAATGAAAGGAAAAAGTACTCCTCTATTGAAAATTCAATTAGTAATTTGAAGAAGGCATTGTAGATTGAAGAGAAAAATGAGGCATCTAATACAAGGACAATTCATAACTTGCAGAAGGAATTGGATAACGAGAAGAAAAAAGAGGAGTCTAGTGCAAACACAATCCATAATTTGAAGAATCAATTGGAGAATATGAAGAAAAAAGAGAAGCCTACTTCAAAGACAATCCTTGATTTGAAGAAGGAATTAGAGAATGCAAAGACAACAGAGTCTAGTGTAAACACAATAAATGATTTGAAGAAGGAATTGGAGAATGCGAAGAAAAAAGAGGAGTATACTACAAATAAATTCCTTGATTTGAAGAAGGAAGTGGAGAATGTGAAGAAAGAGGAGTATACTCATAGTACAAACACACCTTATGATTTGAAGAAGGAATTGGACAATGTGAAGAGAAAGGAGGAGTCTACTGTGAAGACAATCCATGATTTGAAAAGGGAATTGGAAGATGAGAAGAAAAAAGAGGTAACTACTACAAAGAAAATCCAAACTTTGAAGAAGGGAGTGGAGGATGAGAGGAAAAGAGCAACCAATTGGCAAGAAAGTGGAGAAAATATGAAAAAAGAGTGAAATGGAGATCTCTGAAATGAAAAAAAAACATGGAGAATGCAATTGCACAAAATATAACTACATCTTTTGAAGACCATCATGTCAATAATAGTATAAGAAACACGATTAAGCTTATCAAACAAGAAAATTGGGAGAAATCAATGTGGAAAACTCGTAGCTTGTTTGAATGGCTTGATTTAAATAGCAATATCAAAGGTATCTTTGAAAATGTAAAAAAAAATGTTGAGGATAAAAAAAGTATCTTTCCCAATTCCTTAGAGAATATTACAATTTTTTTTCATAAAGCATAAAAATCCAATAACAGAGAATTGACAAGCCATGGAATAAAAAACCAATGGGATGCCTCTGCAATGGCCTTAGCTATATGTTGAAATTGTTAAAAAAAAAAAAAAATAGACTAATCTATGAAATTTGCTTCCAAAGACTTGATGAAGATGAATCACAACATACTCCACTTGATAAATGTTGGATTACCAAATCCAATTGACTTAGAAGGAAAATTCCCTCAAAAAGAAGATTACATGAAACAATTGCACAACATCATGAACTACGATGTAAGCAACTTACTTGAGGAAACCACTCCAGAAAGAATTACAAGTTGCATCAAACCACTGTCAACATTGAATGTTGTTATAGATAAATTTATCAATTCATATAAAAGTATCTCTTCAAAGTATTCATTGTTGACGAGGTTACAACTATTTATGTACAATCTAAATAAACTAGAGCTTCCAAATGATGCAATATGGAGTGTCGTAAAGAACATCCTTGGGTCATCTACTCAATCTATCAATGTCAAACATAGTACTAACAAATAAACACTTAGAAAGTGATAGTTATATATTTAAAAAATTACTTGTTGATCTTTAATTTTAATATTCTGAATTTAATTTTAACTTTATTTAATTTTAATTGTTACAAGAATCAGGAACTGACCTATCAGGATAGTTGGATAGCTTACAACCTATAACAGGTGGAATTTTTTTCCCTAGTCCTACTTAAAAAATTGTACAATTGGCAATGTGATTGTATACACATAATGCAGTAGTTATATATACACTTACAAACTGGCCTGTAGCTAATGTTTCTCCCTTGTATCTATAAAAGGGGAGGATCATTTGCAAAGGGTTTTAATATTCTACTTCTTTAGGCTCTAAATTTATATAATTCTATTGCCTAATATTTCTATATACAGACATTACTATTAAATATACATTTTATTATTTTTGTAATTGTTAAATGTATTAAGTATTATATTAAATTTTATATAATTTTAGTAAATGAATGATAAATATACATACAATAGGTCTCTAGTTGTGAAATGAAATGCTTGAGGGTATGGGTTGACGAATCTGCATCGTGATATCATTAGAGACCACCCTTTGTAAAATAAATAATGTAATAAAATTTCATTAGTACAAACAAGTGACAAGTATATTTAAGAATTTAATGACTTTAGAACACCTAATTACATTCTTGTTGTTAATGCATGGTGTCTCAATCCCATTGCCTCCTATTGATAGGTGAATCTTGCAAGAGGAAAAAAAAGATGAGAAACCATGCACAATTCTATAGGAACGTAATGTGTTCAAAAATCAATGCACCTTAGAGGTTCAAGGCCAAATGAAATGGTCAAGAGCGGTGAAAACATCCACCTATCTCATCTCCTCCTCAGTCATCAGCTAAACATAAAAGAATCACATACATGTACATAAGTGTGTAGTTGTTAAAATTATTCTAATGTAAATAAATATTTTAAATTAAGGATGTTGTGACAAATAAAATATATAGGCTTACCATGAAAGAAGGATTCCATAGATCTGCATTGCCCTCCTCATCTCTCGCATGAGATGCTACAGTCTTTATAGCCACATCTATTGTATCCTTGTCCCAAAATAAAAGATAATAATTAGAACCACTCAAGGGACCCAAGTGTAAATTTTTGCACATAAAGAAAGTATGGGGCACATAGACAAGTGAAATGCTAGTTAAAGTATCTGTCCCAACATCACTAATATGATGATATAAAATAGATCTAGTTTAGGTGATCAATACGAGCTAGCCTCTCTAATGACATCAAGATGTTACACTAGAGGAAGGGGGAGACTTCAATGGTGGGGGGGGACATAAGTGACATGGCTTTCTTCCATTTGGAAAATGGTCTATCCTAGGGATCTCTTCCTCCTACACCCATGTTGAGCCTCATGCTCCAATAGTTCACTTTGTGCTCCTTCACAAGCTCGACATACAATT
Source organism: Cupressus sempervirens (assembly GCA_028749045.1). Classification (NCBI taxonomy): domain Eukaryota; kingdom Viridiplantae; phylum Streptophyta; class Pinopsida; order Cupressales; family Cupressaceae; genus Cupressus; species Cupressus sempervirens. The sequence continues at coordinate 527,446,973 of CM053787.1, forward strand.
TTCTCCAGAAATAAAAGGGCACCTCCAAATTATTGTGTGGGGATTTGTCAAAAACCATCCACCAGCAATACCAAAAGTTTGCATGCATTACCTCATTTATGCATTATTTTATTGACAAGGTGGGTTTGTTGGGATCAACTTTGAGTCTAGTTTTGGGGGATCACATATAAGTTTTCTATTCCTTCTTTATTTATTTTAAGGGTTGTAACCCCATCATAATCTAACCCATCATAAAAAAAAGACGTGCATCTCCTCATGTCAATAAAGAGAAACGTTATGCTACTCAAAAAGTGTCTTTATATTATCCACAGTGGTGTTTAGAGTGGATATCATGGGAGTCAATGTAGGGATATTTTTATATGGGTTTTGGAAAACCCTAAATTTGTTTATATTTTCTTGTATCAAATCTTCAATATGGCAAGGGTTTTGAGGGGGTTGTGGATCATTTGGGGGTTGTTGTGGATTATCTTTAGGATCATTGTTTTGTGGGGTAGTGTTCTAAGATTCATTGGTGTTAGCCATGCTTGATTAAATTGCAAGTAAAATTAAAATTACAAATTGAAATGCTAATTTATAATTAAAAACATAAAAAACCTATATTTTCAATTTTTTAGAAAAACCTAAATTTTTATTAAAAATCTAAATTAGAATAAAAAAAGAATGAAAACAAGCAAAAATATGGAAAAATAAACCTACCATTAAGGAAATAGATGAATTTGATGCAAAACATTATCAGGTACCCTAAAAAAAATGTTCATTTGAAGCCTAAAGAGACAGACAAGTTAGTTTGGTAGGAGAAAATGGGACGAAATGACGTTCATTATTTTAAAAAAACATGCAGGTATTGGGTACCTAATATGCCTTCGCATTTTTTTAAGTTTGGAATTAGAATGGGTGGGGAAAAAGTCAACACAATTTTTATAGCACTTTTGGCCATTTGAAAACTTTTTTTTTTTTTCATATCACCACTATTTGGCCCCTTATGATCCAATAGATACCCACCTACCCTTGATGAATCTCATTTGTTTAGAAGTTCATTTATCCTTCTAGCAAGAAGTTTCACAACAATTGTTTAGGATAGATTGAGGGGAGTAATTAGCCTCCAATTCTAAACTTGTGTTTTATCCCCACTTTTTGCAATCCATTTAATTACACCTCTATTAATATTTTCTCCAAGAGAGCCTTTCCCAAAAGCCTCATTATGTAATTCAAGAAGTTTCAAACTAATCCATTCATATTATATTTGTAGAATTCAACAAGCAATCCATCAAGCCTTGGCAATTTCACATTGGTTATTTCTCTCATAGATTCCTTAATTTCTTTAACATTGATGTTATGTTCAAGAGCCCTAGCCTCATATCTAGAGGCATTTTTAGGGGTTAGATCCATACATTTGTTTAAAGATTCTTGGTTATTGGTTCCATGTCTAGTGGAGAAAAAATTCTTATCAAAAATATAAATTGCATTTTTAATACATCTACTTCTTTGGTAAGATCCTTGTCACTCTATATTTTGTCAATCAACTCTCTATTTTGTTTGTCTTTAATCAAATTAAATAATTATTTAGTGTGGCCTTTATCACCTCTTATCTTTTGTCCTTGGAATTTATAATTTTGTAATCTTCTAAGTTCCATTTTGGCAGTGCATAATTATTCTTCAAAGTCTTATCATTAAAATTGTCTTGTAACATATTTTTAAGAGTTCAATTTTGCCTGCTGATAAGTCTCAACCTTGTTTCCTACTTTAGCCTTTTTCTCACTAATCAGTTGAAACTATCTACCTAGAATTTGATAGTTGTATTGATCATTGCACTTTTAAATCATATTTGACAAGCTGAAAGATTATTAGAGTCCATGTTCATTTACATTCTAAATATTTTTAAAATTGTAAATATGACATTTCAATTTATTAATAAACCTTTTAAATAGGTAATCTGGTATTTTATTTAATAATACAAATACATGTTTATTTATCTAATAATACAAATACATGTGATTTTATAATATGAATGATATATATGATAAATTACATTATTTTATAATATATATGTTTCTATTACGATTATTACATATTTCTCTAATTTGATGATTTTTTAAAATAGAATGTTAAACTAATTTAGTTGATATTTTTTTGTTAAACTAATTTAGAATGTTAAACTAATTTAGTTTTGATTTTTTAAAATAGAATATTAAACTAATTTAGTTGATATTTTTTTGTTTTATTTAATAATACAAATACATGTTTATTTATCTAATAATACAAATACATGTGATTTTATAATATGAATGATATATATGATAAATTACATTATTTTATAATATATATGTTTCTATTACGATTATTACATATTTCTCTAATTTGATGATTTTTTAAAATAGAATGTTAAACTAATTTAGTTGATATTTTTTTGTTTTATAGAATTTTATATTAATCTATTTGATATTAATTTTATATTATGTATTATATATTTTTATATTATTTATTATAAATTTATATTAATTTAGATTTTATTTAGATACAATATATGAACTTAGAAATTATTTTTATTTGGAGTTTTGTATTTAATATTATTCTAAATTTTGTATACTTTTTATTACAAATAGATGTTTCTATTTGTATATTTTTTAGATTACGGTAAAAGCAGGTTTTGAAGGGACCCCAAAACCCTTTAACAAAAAGCAGAAAGATAAAGCAATACAGCCCAACAGAAAAAAGAAACCTACAACAAACTATAGAACAGTATCAAAATCAAGTTTTACAGGGACCTAAAACCACTAGAAAAGTCCAAAAACAAACTAACCCAGGTTTTATAGGGACCTAGAACCACTAACAGTCTAAACAAGAAAAACCAAAAACTAGGACCAGAGATCCCAACCAGTAACTAGCACCAGACAGGAACAAAACCAGAGAACCCAACCCAAAGCCACTATTACAACTCGAAGATCATTTTAGTAGCTTCCTTACCAATTGTTGCAGTGTCTTGAATGGTATCAGCAACCGAAGCAGCAACAACTTTCATTGCACTCTTCCTCGAGCTCTGCCTTGTTCTTTTTCTCAAACCCTCAAGCAAAGTGATTTCTTCATTAGCCCTTTTGCCTAGGCTTGTAATGGCTGCACATATACTCAAGGTGACCTGCTCCATCTTAGTGCCACTCTCCTTGATTAACATTCTGAGGTTCTGCTCATAGTTAAGTTTTTTAGGGATGTCTCCCATCTGCCCTTCTAGTTGGCTAAGTTTGGCATTGATAGTATCCTAGTTTTGTTGTAGAATTTCCACCTTTTTCTTCAAACCCATCATTTCATTGTAGATCCAAGAATCTACTTTGAGCATAGTGTCAGCTTTAACCTTTGCAGAATGCAAGAAGGTGAGCATGGTATCCCTCTGCATTGAATCGCTATCATCTTCAATAGTCTCGTGAGGGGGGAGCGGACATTGTCATTGTTATCCTCCATTTCCGTTTGATCCTCCTTTCGAGCCCCGACAGAGTCCTCTATGTGAGCAGAGTCCTTCCTTTTTTCTTCCTCTATCCCCTTGACAGGAGAAGGAGTCTTAGCCGTATGGTCCTCCTTACTCTTCTCAATAGGGTTCCCAACAGTGTTATCTTTTGCTTTATCACCCCCACTAGATATAGCCTGGTTACCCTCATTAACAGATTTACTCTATTCAGAATTACCTTCACTATTGGCTTCCTCTTTTTCTTTTTCATTATTACCTTCAATCTCCGGGTACCCATCCAAATTAGAGTTTGAATCCCCAACGTCAATATCATCCTCATCCTCAGGGTTAATATTCTCACGGCTTTTCGATTTCTTGGTCTCAGACTCCTCATCCTCATGTTTTTGAGAAGCCGAGGGTTTCAAATTCAGGGCTTTATCTTTACCTTTAACAAAGTCACCCTTCTTACTCTAAATGGAGTCCTTCTTGTCCTTAGAGGGAGTAGAGGTAATGTGTTTATTTTTGCAATATCCCTCAATAAGAAGAATCAGCCCTTCATGTAAAATGGGCCTAGACTCCTTCTTATGGGCTTCTAAACTATGAAGTAAAGAAAACCACAAAAAGAAGGGGAAAGATATTCTATCTATATGTCTAAAGTGATTTTAAAAAAAAAAGTGGCATTTATGAACTCTTTTACTTCTTCCATCAAGTATGAAATACTCACAGATATAGCAAAGTACATCCCTCTAGATCTCCTTTATCTGATGCACATCGAAGAAATCACCACTCTTTTCCAGTTGCTTCTCCTCGTCTTCCATTTTCAAAAACTTTTTGTAGGCTGCATTTGAAATACTGGTTTGCTTGGTGAATTTTATGCCCACCGTGGGGAGCCCCGTGATCTCTGCAATAAAATCCTCTGTAAGTTTTACAGTAACACCATGGAGAGTGACTTTGTCATTGGACCAATTCTTAAAGAAAGTCGTAGTGATGTGTGGCTTAAAACCATTGAGTCGCTCCAGATAACAAGTCACATTTTCTTTCTGCAAAATTTTCCATACATCCTTACGAGCCTTCCAGGCATCATAGTTTTTTGGTTCCTGCTTGCGCAGTTCGCCCCCCATCTGCAGAGAATAGAGAACGCACTCAAACCAGAGTAACCAGATGCAAAGAATGAAAGGGTTAAAATGAAAACTATTTTTTGTCCCATCAAAAGAGACTCCCTTTTTTGGAGATACGTGTGAAAACCACATCGCATTCATTTGAGTGTACTTCCTTGGGGAAGCAAATCTGGCAATAATATGATCACTCCACGAAATCATTAACTTTCTAATCTTTACAAATCTTTCCCACTTGTGCATGGATGGCTTCATAATGAATAATTGCTTTGAGATCCACTTGGTTAGTTCATTCATCGGTCCACCTCACCATTTGCCCCGTTAGGACAGCATAGTTGGCTATCCAATCAGCAACACAGTTGGCCTCCCGAAAGGTATGGGATATGACAACTTTTTCAAATATTTGAATAAGGTATTTGATCTCCTTGATTGTGGCCTCTATCAACCATGAGATAGAACTTTTATTATTTAGGATACTAACAATATTTAAAGAGTCACCTTCCAACCATAAATTCAGACATCCCAAATCCATGGCAATTTTCATAGTATAAAGGGCAACTGTTGCTTCAGCAATGTGACTATTAGTCCGGCCTATAGGGATTGCTATAGCATCTTTAACATTTCCCATATGATCTCTCAACACACCTCCACAACCTGCACTTCCCGAGTTGCCCTTAGCAACACCATCAAAGTTTCCTTTAATCCAACCATTAGGGGGGGAACTCCAAGTGATGGTCAATCTTGGGTTATCAGTTTGAAGTTTAGGATTTTTAGAAAGCATTGGATTATCAATAGGAAAGGTTTGATCAGGGTTCTTCAGAGATCTAAAATTCTCCTTAAAAGCTCTAATAATATTCTGACCAAGCACCCATCCTGGGACCTCTCTGTTTCTAAAAATTCTATTATTTCTTTCTTTCCAAATACCCCACCAGAGATGAGGAAGAGTAATTTTCCAAAGGAATTGAACATCAGAATTCTTAGAAGGGCATTTCTAGCTTTTAAAAGAAGATTCCACATTGTTTTGATGAACCCAGGTCAAGTTCCAATACATTAGGATCTCAATCCAGACTTGCTAGGTATAAGAGCAGTTCAAAAACAGGTGGCCTCTATCTTCAAATCCATTCTTGCATAAAATACACCTATTCACCAAATTTATACCTCTTTTTTGCAAGTTATCAAGGGTCAGAATTTTATTTTGAAGCAGGACCCAAAAGAAGATGTTAATTCTAGGAATGAGACCCTTAGTCCAAGCCTGAGACCAAAAGGGAAGATTTTCCTTCTCCTTAGAAATAAAGAAAGAAGAAACTTTGAATTTCCCACTAGGATCAGCATACCAAATAATCTCATCCTCAAAAGAAGGGTGGAGAGAAACAACATTGAGAGATAATTGGATGTGATTGAAGCTTTGATCAATGTCCTTCAAGTTCATCCAAGAGTCATTCTGCCAGTAATGACTAACAAGAGTGCCATATCTCTGCTTGCATAAGTCAACTTGTGTCATATCTTGAACATCTTCAATCAAGGGGTGACCCTTAAGCCAGATATCTTCCCAAAATCTCACCCTAATCCCATTACCAATTTTCCAAGAGCACCCTTCTCCAAGAATTTTCTTTGTTCCGTACACAGCTCCCCATATGGAGGAAGGATGAATAACATCAGAAGAAGAGAAGAAATCAGAAAGAGAAACAGAATTAAGAAGGTACTTGTGTTTCCAAATGGTACTCCACTCTTTTTTTTCATGGAAAACACGCCATCCTTGTTTAGCTAGAAGAGCTTTATTCATGCTTCTGATTTTCTGGATGCCCAGTCCACCTTCCCTGACCGGTTTACAAACTTGGTCCCAAGCAATTAAAGGCATTCTCTTTTTTCCCTCTAAACCAGTCCATAAAAAATTCCTTTGAATTTTGTCAATAGCATCAGCAAATTTAGTGGGGATTTTAAAAAGACTTAAAGCATAAGTTGGTATACTTTGGAGAGAAGCTTCAAGAAGAATTAATTTACCAACCTGGCTTAAAAGGTTCCCTTTCCAACCAGCCAACTTCTTGCTGAATTTGTTAATAAGGTCTTCCCAGAAGGAATCCGGAGCCTTCAAGCATAAAGGAAGACCCAGATAGGAAGAAGGGAAAGAACCTATAGAACATCCAAGAATTTTGGCAATTTTATGTTGTCTAAGAATAGGGGTATTGAGAAAAAAACACAACACTTTTATTCCAGTTAACCAATTGGCCTGAGGTAGAAGAATAAAGATTTATTGCTTGCTTCAAATTTATGGCTTCCCCGACTTCAGATTTCCCCATAAAGATGGTATCATCAACAAATTGGCCATGAGAACATATAAGAGGATGGGAAGAGGGTTGCAATCCCTTAATAACTCCTTTATGCACCAAATCCCCAATGTACCTCCCCAAACAATTAGCCATAATAACAAAGAGGATGGGGGATAAAGTGTCCCCTTGTCTCAATCCCCGAGAGGGATTTAAAAAATGAGAAGAGCTACCATTAACCAAGACAACAATAGAAGAAGTAGAGATCAACTGATGAATTAGTCCAACAACCTTGTTGTCAAAGCCAAAGGCAATCAAAATGGTTGAGAGAAAAGACCAATCAACTCTATCATAAGCCTTAGCAATGTCCACTTTCATTACAAATCCTTGATTGTTAGAACAAGATAAGGAATGAATATTCTCATGAGCAGAAATAACAGAGTTGAGGATTTGTCTACCTGGAGTGAAGCCATTTTGTTGGTTAGCAATGATCAAAGGGGTCACTAGAAGCAATCTAGAAGTAAGAACTTTGGAGATAATTTTATAGAAAGAATTACAAAGACTGATCGGCCTAAACTGATCAGGCGAATCAGCTCCAATTTTCTTAGGAATCAGGCACAGGAAGGTGGAATTGACTTCCTTCAGCATTTTTTTTGCCCCAAAGAATTCCTTCACTGCATCACAAACATCTTTTCCAACAAGTTTCCAAAGTTTCTAAAAGAAAAACATGGGAAAGCCATTAGGACTAGGAGCTTTATCTCCTCCTAGAGAACAAACATTGAAAATTTCATCATTCTTAGGAATTGAGCTTAACAATTTGTTCTGATCCTTTGAAACCAAAGTGGGGATCACTCTAAGGAACTCAGCCTGGTGTTCCATATTGATGTTGGGGTCAGCTTTCATAAGACCAGAGAAAAAAGTCATCATTTCATCCATGATGTCCTTATCCTCCTCAATCTTCAAATCTCTCTTCATAAGATGTGAAATGTGAGATTTGGCTCTATGCTTCAAAGTGGATGGATGGAAAAATTTGGTATTTTTATCTCCTTCAGTCAGCCATATCAATCTTGATCTTTGCCTCTAGTAGATCTCTTCTTTAGTAATGATGTCATGGTATTGAGTCAGCTTTTCATTTTCTTCTAAAAGAAGGTCTGGGGTATATCCCTCCTTCTGAATTTTATCCTGGATTTTTTGGATATCCTCTTTCAATACAGATTTATCCTCAAAAATGTTCCTAAAGCAGTTTGTGTTCCAAATTTTGACTTTCTTTTTGACATTTTTAAGTTTAGAAGTCACTCTGAAGAGAGCAGTACCATCAATTTTGATGTTCCACCATTCTTCCATTTTTCTTTCAAACTGGGGGTGTTGCATCCACATCTTCTCAAATCTAAAAGGAAAATTCATCTTAGGACTAAGCTTATTAGCTGTGAAAATAAGAGGGAAATGATCAAAACCAATTTTCTGGTGGGCTTCCAACTTGCAGATGAAATCTTTTGTCCAATCAGGAGAGATAAGAGCACGGTCAAGCCTTGCCTGAATACAATCATTGCCAACTCTCTTATTACTCTAAGTAAACTAAATGTCGTGAAGATCCATATCCATTAAGCCCTCTTTGTTTATAAACTCCCTTAGGTCCATTCTTCCTTCAAGCTGGGTAGCATTACCTCACATTTTTTCATGGTCATAAAGAGGGACATTGAAGTCTCCCATGATTATCCACCGTCCAGAGTAATCCATACTTTTAAAATTGGATATAGAGTCCCAAACCTTCTTCCTTTGGCTTTTCATGTTGGGCGCATATATATTTACAATGTACCAGTCCTCTTTTTGATCAGCACTAGTAATTTTAGCAATCATAAAGTATTTACTAGCACTCAAAATAGTCCCAGCAAAGAAATTTTTTTTCATAGCATCAGGGTTCCCCCTAAAGCACCTTCTGAACTACTAACATTTATATAGTAATTTTTAAAAGCTTTTATCTACTCTGCTTTCTCTTTGTTCATCTTAGTTTCCTATAGCAGAAGAAAATTAGGTTTATGTTCCCTAACAAAATTCCTAACAACATCTAGTTTATGGTAACTGTTCAACCCCCTAATATTCTAGGTAATAATTTTCATTTCCATATTTTAGGGGTATAATCCAGAATAGTTGCTTGACAACCATCAGCAATATTCTGCAAGCTTTCTAACTCCTTGGTTTTCTTAGAAGATTTCCTTCCACGTCCATCCGGAGACCCAACATTTGGTTTCACCTTGGACTGCTGGTCTATTTTTTTTCCAGGTTTTACCGAGGTTGAAGCTTTGGGATTCACTTTAGTATGCAAATCTAATTTACTGCTTCGAGTCTCAAACCCCTTTATGTTTTTCTTTTTTTCAGCCCTTTTCCTTGAGTTTGGTTTAAGCTTTGAGATTACTCCATCTTCTTTGACAACTTCTAGGATAGGAGGGTCCTTAATAAGGGTATCCTGGGAAAATAAAAGGTCAAAAACCTGCATCTCCCTGGGCTGAGTTTCATCTTCCTCACTATGAGCTCCAGATTCAGCCAAGAATTCTCCTTCCTCAAGCTCAATCATCTCATCAAGATCACCCCATTTATCCTCCATCTTTTGATAAAGAACAATTTGCTTTGATAAATCTGGCAGGTCATCTATACCTTGTTTAGGCAGGATGGGATCTAGTTGTAAGCCATTCACTTCTTTTTCAGAGTTCATATTCTCTGTCTCAGACACAAGCCTAGCCCCATCCTCGAGAAGAAGCTCAGAGACATTATCCACAACTGCTGGTGGAGCTTTTGAGTTCTCATTCTCTTTCTTCTTTTTGAGATGAACGTCTTTAGGTTTCCAAACCTTCTTTTGCTAAACCTTAGTCTTTTTCAATTCCTTCTCACTACTTAAATGGTTTTTACTCTTGGAGGGGCAGTTTTTAACCAAATGACCATGTTTCTTACAAGCATAACAAGCATTAGGAAGATCTTCAAAAATAATTTCTTGGGTTTTCTTACCAAGCTTAGAAATTAAATCCACCTTTTCTAGGAGATGATTCAGATCCGTCACCTTCACATATAGTCTAGCACTCTGGAGTTTGGATCTAGTCGTAGTAGCATTATCCAGAGCCACCAGTTCACCAAAAGAACTGGCGATACCCTTAAAAATGTCCTCATGCCAGAATTCAAGAGGGAGTTCAAGAAGTCTGGCCCAAATTGGGGTAGTTAGGAAAAAGGAATATGATAAAACCATATTAGGCTCCCATTTTTTGATTGTAAGAGAAATTTTTCCAAAAGACCAGGGACCTCCATAGAGAACCAAATTCATATCTTCCTTACAATTAAAAATAAACAGAAAGAAACCATTCAGCATAGGAGCTCTGTCCACCTCCCTGCGTATAGCCCATTTCCTCTTAACCATTTTCCTTAGAGAATCTAGATCTAGTCTTGCCCCCAGAAATTTTCCCACCAGTGTGAAATCCATGGAGGAAACAGAGAAATCCACTAAGGGGTCAGGGATAAAAACTTGGAACTCACCTTTCTCCCAACTAGTCTTAGAAGTCATCGGCGAGAAAGAAGATTTGCCAGTTGGTTTCCTGCCAAAAAGTGATGACCAGGTCTTCTGTTCTGAGGACCCTACCTTCTCTCCAACAGAGGAATTAACTTTATTAGATTCCACATTATCTTTATTTTCCTCTTTGTCCTAACCCGACACACAAGAAGCAAAGGCAGAATCCAAGGGTGGGTCACAGACCCCACAAAATGTGTCTGAAACATGTCTAGACTTACCATCATCCCCAACAGCCACGGAACTCAACCTAGCAATCTTCCCAGGTCCCCCCACAATTCCTCTAGGGTCTGTACCTCCTGTCAGGTTCTCCCCAACCAGTTTCCCGCCTGAATGCGAGCCCGCTAATTCAAAAACTATTAGAGCGCCCAGCATGTTGCTTCTTTAATTGATGTGTTTGTTGCTATAGTGGCCTTTTTCTATTTTTATATTATTATTGATTTAAAATAGTTTTCAAATAAAACATATGAATTTATTATATTTAATATATATTAGAATTATAATTACATTGATAAAATATTTAAATTTAAAATAATATATATAGTAAAAAAGTGACAATCAATATTTTTTTTCAAATGTAAAATGAAAGGCATTAAAATGATTAAATTGTCATAAAAAAAAGCATATGACAGGAGTTTCACCATCAAATTCCAAGCCTAGTTGGAACTCCTTCCTTCAAACTACAGTGAGGGTCTCTCATTGCCTCCTTAGGTCAAGCCCCTTAAAGAAAAATTTGAAAGATAAGTAGTTATCTGAATAGTATCAAGGGAGTCATGATCTCGTAGTAGAGAGACATTACATTTGAAAGAGTTCTTGCATTTAGGTCTACGTGTGGATGTAGTATTGGAATCAATCATGACAAAAAAAGGAAATAGGGGAATGGTTTGAAATTGTGGTAGGAGAAAATCTAATAAGAGGTAACCCATCAAATGTTTGGAACAAAAAATAGAGGAATCAAGATACATTCCATCTAATCTACTATAGACTCTTTGTCTCCTAGTTAGATTATTGCACCATGTATAGAAAATATTAGAGAAGATGCCTTTGTTTCTTTCAATGGGATCAACTAGCTTAAGTTTTATCTTAAATTTAGCCCACAAAAATTGTACATTCCCTTTCAAGTATTTTTAGTGCCTTCACATTTGTCTTCACCAAACTCCACCATATTAAAGTCTCTTGAAAAGGTCCAATGAGCATTGGGAAGGGATGAGGCTACGAGGCTATCCAATCCCAAAGGGAAGCTTTGTCTCTATAATCACTTCTAGAAGAGATGTTGCAAATACCAATGTTATTATCCCTAAACCCTAATGTTACCTTAATTTCTCTATTACATGAGGAAATCCTGTTGGTATCAATCTTATCAACCCAACTAGGACCAATAAGGATAGCAGCCCCCCTTTTCCTCTATCATGTTTTGGTACAAAACGTGTGGCTTTGTCCTAGATGAGTTTCACAACAGTGTAAGCTTTAAAGCTAGTAACCTTAACTTCTTGAAGGAACACAATAGCTTTGTTTTGTAGTTTCTTGCACCTCTTAAGCTTATGTTTGTTACCAATTAAGTTGGATAGAGACCATCTATCCATACTCTTCCTCTTTTTCTCATAGTTTTTACTAATAACTTTGACAAACTGACAAGTCTTTCCCATTATTCATGACAAAGTCTTTTTAAATTAGTACATTTTGTTTATTAGCCACCTCTTCATTAATGGAATCCATGTATTTGGGGTGGGGGGGAGGGAGAGGCAATCATATCCAAAGGTGCACGTATAGGTTTCCTATATTTTTCAACCCTTTCATTAGTAGTTTCCAAAGAATTTGTTGGGAATTTTTCCTATTAGGAGTAATCTGATCAACAAAGGGATTCTTTATTAATTGACAATATGCAACAAAGGAACGAGAATTCCCTACTTCTCAATATGAATTATAACATCATACTCATCCACAAATAAAGGATTAAAGTGGGAGATAAATTTAGGCTCCTTAATAATGCTAGATTCTCATGAGGTTTATAGAATTGGGTACATTATCAACCTTCTATGAATTTTCATCTTTATCCACATCAAAATTATTTTGTTTAGTAGTATTATTCTTTTCAGTACTTAGAATAGGGGTTGAACACGTATTAATGTCAGGAACAACATTAAAATCTCCCTTATCCATTTTTTTTAAGGGACGGGCAATCTCTTATAGTATGACCATTTAATTTACAATGGGAGCAAACATTTAAATTACCTAGAACTATGAATTCCCAAGTATATACATCTTCATCAAAAGTTTCAAATAATTCTTTTCGGGATAGATATTTTGGGGGCTAGGGCAACTAAAATTCTAGCATTCCAACGGAGCAAAGTGACTCTAGAGTGGGCTCCACTTGCCAAATCGACCTTATAGGTCTTAACAACTTATCATTGCACCAACTTCATGGTACAATGATAAATAGTTAAAGTGATTATTGAACCATCATGAGTTTGACTTCACTTATAGATTAGGAAGATGATTAAAAAGAAACTGTATAAGACTATACTCTTACCCCAATTTTAAAAGTAAATTAAAAGATAAACTTTTTTTTTAATTTACTAAAAACTATTTCTTTTTAAAAATACTTAATAAAATTTTTTTTTTGCCAATATACATATTAATAAATTAATTTCGATGGCTACCTCATGCCAAATATACCTTTTTTAAAAAACAAATTGAAGTAATCAGCAACAGATTTTGTGATTTAACCATCTTACTCTTGCGGTTTTATTCCTCCCTCATTCAAAGACTAAGGACGGTTAAAGGTCAATTTTAATCCGGTGGACGATGTGTTGACTTTAGAAAGATCGGGCTGCATGATATTGTTGGAAATAAGGAAATATGTAAAGCGCTGGTAAAAGAAAAAGATTGCGTTGAGCACATGGATGATGATGAGAGTATGTGTAATAATAAGATGGCTGGAATGATGACGTGCGGGACCCACCTGAGTTCTCCCCCGCATGCGCTTGTCGGAGAAGTGTTCCCCATGCCCATCCATAAATATCTATATGTTAAATAAACCAGGTAGCCGGGGGGAGAGAAAAAGTTTATGTTATTATTTGAAATGAATGTCGTAGGCTCTGCTCGCACCTAAAACGTACAAACCAACACCTCCCCACTAGCCGACCAAATGTCTTCATACTTTTGTAGCGCAACATGTTATTATTGAAAAGATTAAATGCTTTCCGTTTAAGTGTTCTTTAGGTTACCAAATATCCGAATATATTGTGTTCATTTAAAATTTAGATTTTAAATGTTTGAGAAAAGACATTCATTTGTGGGCGTTATTATGAAGAATACGTTTGATGTCACATTGAATTTGTTTCTTTTCATTAGATGCCCTCATTAATGTGACATTTAATTCAAGTTTTGTACAAGTTTTGGATTGTGGGCCTCGTTTGTGTTTATGAGATTGGTTCAAATCATTTTCACATGTGGAAGTGATCTCCAAATTTTAATTTTAATGTTCCTTTTCATGTAAAGATTGATTTTGTTAGAAAATAATTTGGAGACTATTATTAGGATCATAAGACCCACTAATTTGTCTTCTTAGATTGTTTATCCTTTAAAATTGTAAGGATTGGTGGTATCTATAAATAATTTGAGAATAAGGTCTAAGTTCTCCCAAGTCACCTTCTTTGATTTTACTTGTTCTAAAGTAAAATAAATTCATTAAAAGCAATGCTCATCAAACATTTACTCCTATTCTACAACTATAATAATGCAAATGTAATGTAAAACTAGACTAGCGCTTGCACTGAAAGGAGGTGCAATGTTTGCGTCGATAGTAATATATAATCTATGATTTGTTGTAGAAGCAAAATAAGGAAAGCAAATTCCGAAATTTAGTAGGGCAGCTTGAAAATGTTCAATTTGGGGTGAGTGTCTTGGGGGTAAACAAAACACTGACATAAAACCACCAAATTCCAAGTGTCACAGATAGATGCTTAGCATTAAATTTTTTTTAAAAAAAACTTACCATTTGGTATTGAGTAAATACAATGTCAACTTGGTCCTTTGAACAACTTAGCCTTTTTGAGATCTATTTTTCAGTTGCTTGCAGTTTGAGTCACATCATAGTCAACAAGGTTTGCATGTGTTCATTTCGTCAAATCACTGCCTTCCATAAGACGACATCTCTTTAGGGCACAATGTCAATTGGTACATATGCCTTTAGTGCATGACACATCCTCAAAACTTGTTATACAATAGAAAAAAAGGTTCAATTGCTCACAAATTTTCGAAAAAATTATCAACTATGTAATGTGACGTAGACATGGGGAAGAGTTTTCTACCTTGATTTGTTATAGAGAGAGTTGTTTTGAATATGCTTCCTCTTCCATTTGCAACATATATGAAACAAGTATTGAAAGCCAATTAAGTATGTCCACTTATAGTCCATTGAAATGTCCTCCTCTTGAATTAGATTTCATTTTATGTTTTCTCATAATTACACTTGAATTGACCTTTTCTTCACATCTGGTAAATTATTCGAGACAAAGTACATAGTCTACCTGAATAATCAAACATTTGACACATTGTTTTGATGTATAGGGAATGCAACCATTTTTCATAAATCAGATTAGTTTGGGTTAGTCAAAAATAAATGTTTAACTCTTCCAATATAGGTTTATTTCTAACTCAGGAATGTGTAGTTTTAAATTATGACTATAAGTTATTCCTAACTTTCTTGCAAGATCTCAATCTAAGGAAAAGATATCCTTAAACCCCACTAGCTTTAAAAATAAAAATCGTAACATAGGGCAAAATCTAGGTACGCATAATTTGGAGACATTACATAGAAGAGGAAAAAAACAACTATGCAAATACAAAGGAAAATTGTTATCATCTCAAAACACAATGACATGAATTGATAAAAATAAATAATTTTTTTTAATAACTTAGAATAATAATACACATTAGTTTAAGCTCAAATCAATTTGATCATAATCTCATTCCTCATTAGAAGCTCAAAAAGATGCTTGGAACTACTAAAAAAGAGTGGTCAAAACTTAAAGTAAAAGAGATCCACTTGAAACTCAAAACTAACTTACAAAGTTATATGGTAAGTGAAATTTAACCCTGTCTTAATTTATTTTTATTAGAAAAAAAACAAATAATTTAATTAGTTAGATTGTATGTTGAAAATTTAAATCTAAATAAATTTAGATTTATATAATAGTATTTAGTTAGAAATAATTGTAATGCACTAAATTAATTTTAATTTATATTGTATGCATTTATATTTTCGACATATTTAAATAATTAAATTAACATTTCTTATATAAGAAAAACTTAATGAAGGAGATTTCTTATTTTCTACACACCTCCTCTAATCGTAACAAAAATGACTTACAATATGTCATGCCCACTTCCTCTAATTATAACAAAAATGGGTTACAATGCAAAATTCGTACAAGAAAACTTTGAAACCTGAAATGGAACTAAATTACTTTTAACGTGTCAAACAAAGGGTTTTAATAATGATGCACCTTGCAATGTGTAGGATTTTTGTAATTGATGATTGCCTAATTTTGTGTGGAGTAATGTGCATCGCATATCTTTAAATACCCAGACATGACAATGAGTAATGCAGATGTGTACTAATTCCATTCACAATGGCCATTGAAACAAAATGGAACAAACAAATGATTTCTTAATATCAATTTTATATAGTATAAGATCATTCTAGTATGCCACAAGATTTAATCAAGACAAGGACTTGTAAATCAAAAAGCGAGCTTCAATGAATTGTAACATCCTTCATTCTCGACCCTTTTAATTAAGTTGATAGGCTATCTATGAGAACTTTGTTCCCGTCAAATTAATTTTTAGACTGTAAAATTATCAGCTCTTTCCAAATTTTATTTTCTGCCCCATTTTTATGCCAATCCCTATTTAACTATGTTTTTTTCCTATTTTTTAGCTGATAGGCTATATGTGGGAACTTTGTTCTTGTAAAATTACTTTTTTGACAGAAAAATTGTCAGGCTTTGACTGAAAAATTGTCAACTCTTGTTGTTAATTATTTTCCTACCAATTTTATCTCACTCCAACTTTAACTCTTATTTTTTTTAGATTTATTTAATTTAATTAGCTATTATCTACTGTGTTAACTCTTTTTTTTTTCCTTATTTATTTATTTATCTCTATTTTAAACTCTCTTATTTAATTTATAAATTAATTTATCTATACTTTTAACTCTATCTTTTTTTCTATTTATTTAGAAAATTAACTAGTTGTTATCTCCACTTTGAACTAATGTTTTTCTTTCTTTTTATTTAATTTTGATTTTTAAAATTGATTAAAGTTTTAGTTTTTAAACTATTGAAATTAGTTTTTTTTTTTTTTTAACTTTAAATATTAATTTTTAGTTTAGCCAATAAGATATCTGTCAGAGGAGTTTCTATTTTTTTACTATATTTTTTTATATTTCTCATATTAATTTTTTATATTAATTTTTATAGATTTTTAAAAATAATAATTATATTCATATATTTAAGCCAACATACTTTAAATTAGTTAAGTTTTTAGTTTTTATAATTATTTTTTAAAGATTTAGTTTTTAATTTATTCTTTAAATTAGTTTACTTTTTCACTTTAAATATTGATTTTGAGTTTAACAAATAGGATCAGCGATTACGATATTTGTATGATTCAAGTTTTAATTTTTAAATTGTTTTTAATTATTTTTTAAATTAGTATTTTTTTTTTTTTAAGAATTTGGAAAAAGGGGTAAAAATTTATTCAATTAAAGCCAAATTACAAAAGGCCTCAAGCCCAAACAACCAAAACACCAACCCAAAACCAATTAAGTTCTATCATTTTCCACTAATTGCTCGAAAGTCCCACCATAATCAGCAGGAAGATCATCTCTATCAGAAATATCCCAACCAACACCCTTCTCCGATGCCCATTTTGCCAAGACATCAGCCACTCCATTCCATTCCCTAGGAATATGATAGAAGGAGATCCCATCCACAAAGCTACTCAAGTCAAGAATCTCTCTAACAAGAGAGGCAATTTGCTAGTTAGAGTCATCCACTCTCTAGTTATTTATCATATCCACCACAATATGAGAGTTTGATTCACACACCATTCTCCTCCATCCAAGAGAGCAAGCCTGCTCCATAGCCACCTTAATGGCCAAGGCCTCGATCATGTTATTGGAATGAACTCCTTTGTGAATAGAGAATATGAAAATAACATTGCCATCTGTATCTCTCCCAATCCCCCCCACACCAGCCTGTCCAGGGTTCCCACAAGAGGAGCCATCAGTGTTAATCTTTAGGACTGCATCTGGTGGAGGTCTTCATCTCCCCACTCTACAAACCTTTCTCTTTAGTGGTTGAGATCTCTTACTGCTAATAGTTCCCAAACCTTTGTCCACTAATCCCAAATTCCTAACTATACTGAAGTCACCAGGATCCATTGGCTCAGTCATATCACATTTAGCAGAGATAGTCTCTTGAAGCCTGCTTAAGATCAACTGTCATATTTTAGTGACCCCCAAGCTGGAGTTACAGAAAATCTGACGCTTACGCTCTAGACCAAGATTCCAAAGAATGAAAGAAGGTCCAACAGCCCAAGCCACTTGGAGGAATGAAGTTTTTGCAAGGGGTTTGCCAAGGCTATCCCAAAATTCAATACGAGATTCAACATGAATACATCCATGACACCACGCCTCCCACCACTTATGCCAAATCTCTCTAGAGAGAGGGCATAAGAAGAAAACATGAGAGACATCCTCCCCATTCAACATACAAAGGGGGATAGAAAGAAGGACCCTAAAACCCTCTTCTCTAGAGATTATCCCAAGTAAGACACTTTTTTTTAGCAACCAACCATAGAAAAAAATTACATTTCGGCCAAGAGGATTTATTCCAAACCTTCCTCCACCAAGGAACCTCCTGAACTTCATTACATTGACTATCCAACCGAGCATATCCCTGGGCCACACTAAACTTACCTTTAGGGCAAGGACCCCAAGCCAAGATGTCTTTGTCCTTAGAAGAGCTGCATAGCCTAGCAGAGAGAAGATTTGCTAGTTCAGCCCGAATCTCCGAGGAGCCCCCCAGGGGCCAATCTTGTGGATCCTTCCAACTAGCCACATCCATCAATCCACACCTCTTAATAGTCTTGAAGTGAGCTACCTTGGTCCATCCTACAGCAGAAAAAACCTAATACAGAGGCTGAAGGTGGGGGTAGCTGAAGAGAATGGGAGGGTGGCCATCCAAAGAGTCCTACCAGAATAACACACTTGACCCCTCATTACATATCTAGAAAAAGGCTTCCTTGATAAGAGGAGCACCCCTTTTAAGAGTGTCCCGAATAAAGGACCCCTTACCATCTAACTCCAGTCTAGGAATATCCTGAAACTCCACTCTCGAGAAATACTTATGGGTTAGAATCTTAGCCCAATCTCGATCTTGATTCTTGCACCACCTCCAGTATAACTTTGCTGCTAGAGCCTTGACGCCAAGAGCCATACATTTAAGGCCTAGTCCCCCAGCAAACTTAGGCAAGCAAATAGTGTCCCATTTGACTAAGCTCCATTTAGAGGATAGGAGATTGCCTAACCAAAGGAATTGTCATGAAAAAGCATCAAAATCTTTCATAACTCCAATGGGAGGAGTTTGCACTAAACACATATAAATGGGAAGAGCCTGAATCACAATCTTGAGGAGGATAACCCTTCCAGCAGAAGAGAGCCACCTATGAGTCCAATGACTCACCCTACTATGAAATTTGTCCAAAAGACCTTGCCAATATTCTTTCCGTTGAGTCCCCAAAGCTAAAGGTACTCCAAGATAGATCAAAGGGACAGATCCAACTTGAAACTTGAGAATTCTAGCAATCCTGAGCTGAATTGACTGAGGGGTATTAAAGAAATAAATAGATGATTTACCTTCATTAATTTGTTGTCCAAAAGCTTTTAAATAAGTATCCAAAATCATTCTAAAGTTTCTTGCCTCATTAATAGTAGCCAAGCCCATCAGTCTAGTATCATCCACAAATTGAAGGTGCGTGTATGCTGGAATATCATTGTGCCACTTCCACTGTTGAACAAGTCCCAGATCTACTTGAGACTTTATAAATCTGCCCAAGCCCTCTGCCATAATGATAAATAGATATGGAGAGATAGGATCCCCTTGTTGAAGTCCTCGAGAAGTAGAGAATAGGTCAGTAGGTTCTCCATTAATAAGAATCGAAAAGGATGGGGAAGTCACACAACTGACAACCCAATCCACCCATTCCATATCAAATCCAAAAGCTAGAAGCACATGAACCAGAAATTCCCAACTAACTTGGTCATAAGCTTTAGCTAAATCTAGCTTAATAAACATAACCTTTTCCTTGGACGTGGCCATAGAGTGAATAGCCTCTGAAGCAATAACCACCCCATCAAGAATCTGTCTACCACCAAAAAAACCTCCCTGTTCCTCAAAAATCAGAGTGGCAAGAAAAGGCTTAAGCCTCTCAGCAATTAATTTTGTGATAATTTTGTACATGACATTACATAGAGCAATGGGTCTGAACTGATCCAACCTGTTAGCCCCATCAATCTTGGGAATGAGAGCCAAGAAAGTAGCATTCATAGACTTGAGCATTTGTTTATTTTGATATGATTCCTGGGACAACTTCTAGAAGATCAAATTTAATAATCTCCCAAAACTCCTGGAAAAATTCAATGGGAAACCCGTCTGGGCCCAGGGCTTTACCTTTCATCATACCAAATACCACTTTCTCTAGTTCTTCAAGCATAATAGGTTTTAACAAATCCCTGTTCATACTGCTAGACAGAAGATGAGGAATGCAATCTAAGATAGCCCTAGTCTCCACCAAAGAAATAGGTTCCTCCTTAGAGAAGAGTTGAGAGAAGTAACTAGTGGCCTCTAAAGAAATTGCCTCCTTGGAAAAGAGTTGATCTCCAAAAGTAGCAACAAGAGAAGTGATAGAATTTCAAAACCTGCGAGCTTTAACAGTGATGTGGAAGAAAGCAGTGTTTCTATCTCCCTCCTGAGACTTTTGCTTCCAAAATATTTCCTCCCAAAGCTCCCATTCTTCAACCTCCCTCAGAGCTGAGGATTCTTTAGACATCAAATCTGGAGTCATTCCTTGGTCCCTAATCTGGCGAGTGACACAATCCAGCCTGGCCTGGGCTTCTCTCAAATGCTCTTGAAGGTTTCCAAAGCACTGTTTATTCCACTGTTTCAGCCTGAATTTCACATGTTGAAGCCTCTTCTCGAAGGTGTACATGGAAGTACCATGAGGAGGCCTGCCCTCATACCACTAGGCTATCATAAGATCCTGCAGGGAGGGATCCCTCAACCACATTAGCTGAAACTTGAAAGAGGGATTCTTAGAAGTCTTGAAAGGAGTGACGGAGAGCCTAATAGGCCAGTGATCAGAGCCTCTCCAATCAAGAATTTTTGAACTAGTAGACCATTTAATATCCATCCAAAAATAAGATACCAGGAACCTATCAAGCCTTTCTGAAATAGCCTCCGTCCCACTCCTTCTATTATTCTAGGTGAATATACCAGAATTAGATTTAACAGCAATAAGATTCAAAGAACCAATTTTATCTCTAAGCATACTAGAAGAAGGACCTAGTAGAGAAATCCTGCCCCTCTTTTCCTCTAGACTAGTAACAGCATTAAAATCTCCAACCACAATCCAAGGAAGAAAAGGATCCAAAGATCAGACAAATATAATATGTGACCACATAAGAGATTTACTTACCAAATCACTAGGAGCATAAATATTAGAGAACAAGCACCTTTCACCTGTCTCAAAGTGAGAAGCCATAAAAGAGATGGAAGACCTACTCGCAATCCACCACAAGGGAGTCACCTTCTTAGGATTCTAGAGACCAGTGAGACCACTCGAGCTTCCTTGAGCACCTACTCCCTGCCAGCTACCATGGGGCCAAACCTTTGGTCCACAGTTATCCAATTCCTCAACTGAAAGCTTAGTTTCCTGAATGAAAATAACATCTGGAGAATGAGAATCTATCAATCTATGAATAACCTTTTGTCTAGGGATGTTGTTCAACCCCCTCACATTCCAAGAGAGAATAATCATTTAGAAGATTGTGAGAAGTGGGAGTCAATGGGCTTCACAAACCCTGCCTCAACCAAAGTCTCTCCCATCATCTTAACCTTCTCCTAATCCATCTTCCTTCCACTCTTAGTAGACTTCTCTAAGGTCCCTTTTTTAAAAGGCTTTTGTTGTAAACCTAAAGTGGAAGCAGCTTTAGAGCCTTTTGTGTTGTCGGGCACCCCTTTCTTGCTAGGATGGGTAGAAGCTGTGGTATTTGGAGTGTCACAGGGATGCGACCCACCAAGAATATCACACCTTATCTCCTGAACCAATCCATCTAATCCCACTAGCTAGCCTTGTTCTTTCTCAGAAACCTAGACGAGAATCCCATCCTCCTCTAGCTGGGGTTCCAAAAAGGAACCATCACCCGGGGATATCTCAATAGGTATGTCTTCCTCCTATACCAAATTCTCTAGGACATTAAACCTGTTAAAAGTGCCATCACTTTTTCTATCCGTCCAAGTTCTCTTCTGCCCCTTTCCTTTATTATGTGGCTTCATTGGGATAAAACCCTCCTTATCCACAGAGGGCCCTTCTAGCATGTGGGCCTTACCCTTGTCTTCCTTAGGGGTTGGCACAGTGGTCGTAGATGATTGAGAAAATTTATTTCGGGGGCATTTGCGTTGTAGGTGCCCATACTCACAACAAATCCTGCATCTGAAGGGTAAAGTCTCGTAGTCCAACTATTGAATCCATGAAGAAGGGCCCAAGAAAATTTCCATAGAATCAGGCAGCAAATTATTAAGATCAACTTCCACACAAATTTGTGCATATGAAATTATCTTTCGATCTTGGGTTTGTGTGGCCGACCCAACTAGTTTCCCAAGCAGAAGTGATATCGAATGAAGGATATCCTCTCTCCAAAATTCCAAAGGCAATCGTGGAAGCCAAACCCACATAGGGACCTGAGACGGGATCTCCTCAACGGAGTTAAATACAATGTGCCAGGGTTTGATGAAAAGCCCAACATGGTTAAAGAAGTATGGGCCTCCTTCAAAAACCTTGTTCCTGTCTGACATACTTGAGAAAATAACCATAAAATAGTTGTTGGCCACCAGAAGAATTTTCATATCCCCTTCCGGGTTCCATATCCGATGCACCCATAATTCCAACACAGGAAGAGAAAGCCAGAGACCCAAAAACTTACATATGAGCGCATGTTTGCCCCAAAACTCCACATCCTCTGAAATCTACTCTAGTTGAATAATTAACACCGGTCGATCATCAGATCACTCCAAACATCCATTCATCTTCTTGATATGGACAGAACCCTTCAACGATGAAGCATTCATCCCAGAAGGAAGATTGTATTTTTTAAATTAGTATAGTTTTCATTTAAATGTTGATTTTTAGTTTAGCCAATATGATATTCATGGGAGTTGCTATTTTTTAATATATTTATCATATTAATTTTTCATAATAGTTTTTTTTATGGAGATTATGCTTAAATGATTTTTTTTTCATATATTTAAGTTGGCAGATTTTAAATTAGTTTAGTTTTTAATTTCTTAAAATGATTTTATTCATATATTTAAGTTAATAGACTTTAAATTAATAAGTAGGAGACATTTTTCCATAGCAAGTTAAATTGTGATATTGTTATTAGGGTTTAACTATGTAGTTTTTGAGTCAAACTCATTGACTTATGTTTAATGAGTATAGATTAATAAGAATCCATCACTCATGATAATAAATAGATCATTTAGTAGTCTTTGGATCTAGGTGATGCTCACAGAGGTGAAGCATCGAGACTTCCCTTTTTTATGGGGATATATTTTAGATGATAATTTATTAGTATATAATAGATTAAAAAAGTAAATATTATTTATATAATTTATTCTAAAATTAAATTTTATTTTACTTAAAGTAAACACCTATCAGCTCACCGTTGCAAACACAAAAGCTTGTGACTGCTAGTTTAATCTTATTTTATAGTTTTTCTTATTTTTTATCTTTTTTTCGCTATAGTAGTTGTTATGGATTGCTTTAAACTTATCAAATGAAATAAAAAACTAAACATTTATTGTGAAAACAATATTATAATATTTTTAATTTATTTTTGAATTAATTGTGGTTTTTCTTTCTTTTTTTAAACTTTAGTAGTTATTATGGGTTGATTTAAAATTATGAAAAGAATTAAAAACTACATACTTATTGTGAAAATAATATTATAATTATTTTTATTTTTATTTTTATTTTTGAGGCCGACAACTTTGTGATATTTTATCATTATTAGTCATTTTTTAATTTTTTTTTTACCAATTAATCTCATTGCACAAAATAATATACCCCTATTAGCTCTTCGATACATAAATGTGCAATTGCTAATTAATAAATTAATAAATATTGTATGTAAGTTTATTTATGAAGGTTAATAGATTATGTTAATATGACTATAGATTGAGCTGCCATATTTTTTTGTGTCTTAATTGAATAGGTGACTATTTGAAATGATTAATTATTTAAAATGTTAGTAGGATCTTTATCACAATTATCTAAACATGTGGTTTTTTAGTATGTGTATTTATTGAACAAATGAATATTTGACATAATTTATTATTTAAAATGTTAATTATAGATTTATCATGATTGTCTAAAAATATGATGCTACCTGGTGTGTGTATCCATTGAATAAGTGATGTTTGACATGATTATTTATTTAAAATATCAATTATAGAGTTATCATGGTTGTGAAATAATATAACTAAAACATTTTGTAGTGACATATCTTATAGGAACAAGTCTTGATATTAATATAGACTAATCTAATATTCAATTGATTAAGACAAATCATTTTAAATGACCAAATATAAAAAATTATAATATAAATATTTTATTATCATTTATATAATAATACATATACAAAATGTAATAGCAAAAAATGGATCTGCTCTAATATGTGAATGATTAAGTGAACTCTTCTGGTGCACACTTCACTAATAGCAAATACATAGCTAACCTGATCATTCCAATAGAAAATAAGTTTGAAGTTTTGTTGCAAGCACCTTCGACTATGCCCATTCACAAAGATTGTGTTTTTTCTAACCCTAATAGTAGTATAGATCAAGGGAAAAGGATTTGGTATATCAATCCCATTGAAAGTCAGAAGTGATTCTTTACAAAGACTAAATACTCTTATCTCACTCAAGATGTTTCAAAAAATTCCAAATTACCCCTACAACATAGGCAGCCAAATGTTATAGGTAAGCTCAAAATCTCTGATCATAGGAAAAATGAGTATACTCAATCTTTTAACCCTAAGTTCATTCAACCTTCTAAGAAGCATAAAAAGGAAGATTGGACCTTAATAATTAATAAAAATCATCAAACTCAAAAAAAATCCCTTAACGATTGGAACATATTAGCGAATTAGAGTGATGATATGGAAGTGATGAAGGGAGGATAGGAACTGGAAGCGGTTGTGTGTGAGGGTTTCAGAAGCTTGTTTTGCTGCCACTGGGTTGTGCATGCTTAGGGAGAGTGCCCCATTTCTCTTCTATCTGGAGAGACCTTTTGTAGATTCAATATTGGACGATTATTGTTGTGCAAGGTTTGCGTTTATTGTGGAAAACAAATTTTAAGAGCTTTTTAAAAGTTTGTCTGCCTGGCTATTATGGCTGCGAGTGGGGTTTCCACAAGTCTCATTCTTGTTGGAGCCTCTAGTTGTGATGGATCTTCTCCTAAGGCGAGGTTACAGGAGAAGGAGCCATTTTATGTTAGCGAGCGCCAGAAGTTAAATAAAGTTAATGGTTGTTTTCCGCGTAGCCAGGATCAGCCTATGCTAGTTATTCCTCCAGAAGCAGTAATGGAGGATGTGGACTATTTGGCCACACATGCATTGATATACAAGTTTCTTGGTATTTAAATTTCCCTGGCAATTCTGGAAGCTTGGATTCGCCATTCATGGCAGGTGGAAGGTGATATGGACATTATGTTGGTTGGGATAGCTACTTTTTGGTGAATTTCTCTTGCATGTCAGATCGAAACCAGGTCTTTGAGGGAGGCCCATATTTTTATGATAGGGTAGGTCTTTTTGTCAAACCCTGGCATCCGAGGTTCAATTCCACTGAGGATCTTCCTTCGAGAGTTCCTGTTTGGGTCCGCCTGTCACGACTTCCTTTGGAGTTCTGGCATGAGCATATCTTGCGACAGATTGCTGCTGTGCTCGAAAAGCCGACTACTATAGCCCACCAATCTCTGGACAAAAAGGTTATTTCCTATGCCCGTATTTGTGTTGAAATTGATTTAAATAATCCTTTGCCAGATACTCTATAAATTTTTGTCTTCGCTCTTCTTTTTGGATCCAACAGCTAGACTATGAATCTATTCCCTTCCGTTGTCACCTTTGTCATGTGTATGGTCATTTACAACGTCAATGCCCTCAAGCCTCCAAAGGCAATGGTATCCCTGTTGGGTTTTCTGGCCCAAGGATGGCTAATGATGGTAAGGGGAATGGTCAAAATGTTAGTGGAAAAGGAAATGCTCAATCTAATAATGCAGGTAAAGGGAAAGCTCATATGAACACTTCAAGTCAGGGGCCAGGGCCATCTAGTTCTACTGGTCCTGATAGGGATGGTTTTATTTTGGCTCGAAACCGTTCTAAGGGGCAGGGTCAAAAATTATCTCATCTAGATCGGCAAGTGGACTCAGGGTTTAATCATTTTGAGGTTCTTGACAATATGGTTATAAAAAACGGTATTCCTGCAGAGGCTCAGGGTGCAGGTACTGGTTCAGAGGGGAGGAATTCTACTCTTAGTGGCAACCAGGATGTTATAGTTCAGCATATGCCAGAGACTTCTATTGGCCCTGAGTCTGGTGCCCTTGTGGTTTCTCCTGCTCCACAGGAAAAGAACGTTCTTCTGGCAGATTTGGTTAAAGATGTGTTTGCCTCTGGTAAAGGAAAGGGATCTTCTCTTACTTTGGGCCCGATGCAAAGACCATTTAAGAAATTCTCTTTTACTACTCCCTCAAGAGTTGGGCGAAAGCAGGATCAGGAAAAAATTAAACTTACAGGAGATTTATTGGTAGAGTCTGGGTTGTCAAGACCTTGGATGAGCATTTTCCCCACTCTACTCAATGATTATTCTCTCATGGAATGTGAGGGGGTTGAATAGCATCCCCAGACAAAAAGCTATTCATGATCTTGTGGCTGAGCATTCTCCGGATATCCTTTGTATCCAAGAGGCCAAGCTTTCAGTGGACTCCATGTTTAGATGTGCTCCTAACATTTGGTTTCTAGGCCAATGTTAGTGTATTGGTGCTTTGGGGAGCTCTAGTGATCTTGCTATCAGCTAGGATCCTAGGAAAGTTACGCCACTTTACTAGGTCTCTTGCCTCTCGGCTCTTTCAATGGTTGCTTCCTCTCTAGAGACTGGGGAGATTATTCTTGTTAGTAATGTGTATGCTCCTATTGATCTACCTAGAAAATCTATGCTCTGGGATCATATTAAGCATGTCAGAAGTTGTCATCCTTTCTTGCCTTAGAGAAGAAGAGGGGTGGGCTAGCTCGCTTGGGTCCTTCTTCTGAGCTTCTTCGACAAAATATTGATCTTTTACATCTCTTTGATGTCAAACCTCTCAATTGGCTCTTTACTTGGAACAATCGAAGGGTTGGAAATGATGCTATCTTAGAACGCTTGGATAGGTTCCTTGTTTCCTACTTTTGGAATTCTAGTTCTCTTTCGCTCTCTTCTGAAATTCTTGATTGGAGAGGTTCTAACCAGTGGCCTATTAAGCTCATAGCTAGTTATGTTGTTGTCCCCAAGAACCCTTCCTTTAAGTTCCATCTGATGTGGCTTCGAGACTCTTCTCTTCATGACTTAATGGCTCACTGGTGGAGACAGGGAGGCCTTGCCTATGGCACTGTTATGTTCTCCTTCTCTAAAAAACTTCAATTTTTTAAAAGGAAGTTGAAGCATTGGAGCAAGAATTGTTTTGGTAATCTCCATATTATGAAGAAGAGGGCTCAAGATTGTCTTGATGTTATTACCAGGCAGATTCGAGATCTAGGTTTTTCAGAAGCTCTTGGCATTGCAGAGTCCTGAGCTTCTGCTAATTTAGCTGAGTGGGATCTTAGAGAAGAAATTTATTGGAACAAAAGGCTTGAGTTGAATGGCTTCAAGAAGGGGACAAGAACACTACATTTTTCCATAAATCTGTGCAGGCTCGACGTAACAGGAGTTACATTTATTCTCTTGTTACTTCTGATGGGACGTGTCTGACTTCTTCTCAAGCTATTTCCAAGGAAGCTATTCAGTTTTACTCTACTCTTTTTTCAGATGATTTACCTCCAACAGAGATTGAGGAGAATACTATCTTGTCTTGTATTCCCTCTGCTGTGACCAAGGAGATGAATAATTCTCTTATGAGGCCAATTAGTATGTTTGAATTGGAGGGGGTGGTTTTTAGCTTGCTGAAGGGCAAAGCTCCAGGGTTGGATGGTTTCACTGTTGAATTCTTTCAAGAATTTTGGGATATTATCAATCCTGACCTTTTGGATGTGGTTCAGGAGTCCTTTTCCAACAAACAAATTCTTCGGGCCTTGAATGCTACTTTCTTAGTCCTTATTCTAAAGAAGGAAGAGGCTAATCACCTAGACTTTTTGAGGCCTATTGCTCTTTGTAATGTGGTCTATAAAATCATCACTAAGCTCCTAGTAGAGAGGCTTAAAGTTTGCATTCCTATGGTTATCTCTAAGGAACAAGGGGGTTTTGTGGCAGGAAAACAAATTTTGGATGGGGTGGTTATTGCTTCTAAAGCTATTCACTCTATGTGTACTTCCAGGGAACGTGCTATGTTTATTAAGCTTGATATGGCTAAGGATTATGATAGAGTCAATTGGGATTTCTTACGGAAAGTTCTTGCTTTTGGCTTCAGTCAAGATTGGGTTAGATGGGTTCTTAGCTGTGTTACTACTCCTTCCTTCTCGATCCTTCTTAATGGTGAACTGACAGAGCTTTTTGGGGCTTCTAGAGGTCTTCGTCAAGGAGATCCCATCTTGCCTTATTTGTTTATCATTATGGCTGAGGGACTTGGTAAACTTCTCAAGTTTCATGTTTCTCAAAATTTGATTCAGGGATGGCACTAGGGAAATGGTTTGCCTGCTCTTTCTCACCTTCAGTTTGTTGATGATACTACCCTTGCTGGGAGAGCTCAGATTTGGGAAGCTAAAGCCTTTCAACTCACATTGGATACTTATTTGGCTGTCTCTGGGAAGAAAATTAATGACCACAAGTCCTCTATTTTTTTCTTCAACAAGTCGATCTAGTGGAGGATTGCTAATATCTTGAGATTTCAGATTGTGTCTCTCCCTCTGACTTACTTGGGGGTCCCTATTGTGGTGGGTAGACAGCGTAGGATTTTCTGGCAAAGCTTGCTTGACAAACTTCGACAAAGGGTCAATAATTGGACTCACAGGTGGCTCTCTACTGCTGGAAGGGTGACACTCCTTCAATCTATAATTTAGGCTCTTCTCATATACAGAAGCATGGTTCAGGCTGCCCCGATGTATTTTCTTAAAGAATTTGATGCCCTCTCTCATCAATTTCTTTGGAGTGGCAATTTGCAACATACCAAATGGAGCCTCATCAATTGGGATACTGTTTGCAAGCCAAAAGAGGAAGGAGGGCTTGGCCTTCGGTCTACTATCTTGTGCAGTCAAGCTCTTGCCGCCAAGCTCTATTGGTGTTGGTGTACTAGTCAGTCTCAAATTTGGGCCCGTATCCTGTCACACAAGTATTTACCTAGTGTTGAACCTTTAGAAGTTTCCAAGTTTTCTCTTAAGGGAAGAGGCTCTATGGTGTGAAATACCCTCAAGATAGGTGCTCACCTGGTGAAGAGAAGTTTATTTTGGATCTACAACAGAGGCATTGAGGCTCTATTTTGGAGTGATTCTTGGAATGGGCATCCTCCTCTCCTTTCCTCTCATCCTCACTTGCAGGCTCTTTGTGATTCTTTCCTTTTTGCTAGATGGAATAAGGTGGCTCATTATAAGGAGGATTTT
Source organism: Cupressus sempervirens (assembly GCA_028749045.1). Classification (NCBI taxonomy): domain Eukaryota; kingdom Viridiplantae; phylum Streptophyta; class Pinopsida; order Cupressales; family Cupressaceae; genus Cupressus; species Cupressus sempervirens. The sequence continues at coordinate 527,476,464 of CM053787.1, forward strand.
AACCTAGGCCTTGTTGTGGGTTATAGATGGAAGAATTCTTCTGATTGGCCTCTAGGTGACTCATTGGGAGATCAACTAGAACTATCTCAGATATTGGCTTCTAGGGAGTGCAGCTCAATGCAGGAACTTGATGTTTTGGCTTGGGGAGGTGCTTCTTCTGGCAAGTATTTTGCTTCTTATGGGTACCTTGCACTGAAGAAGCAACTTTTTGGTGAGGTGGAGGTCTCTTGGTGGAAGAAAGTTTGGAATAGTTTTTCATGGCCTAAGTGTAAATTTTGCCTCTGGATTTTGGTTTACAATCGTTGTCTCACTTGGGATAATCTCTACAAGCGAGGCTTCCAGGGGCTTTCCATCTGTGTTCTCTACCACAATAGTGAAGAGACTGTATCTCACCTTTTTTCCAGTGCCCCTTTTCCATATAGATTTGGCACCTCTAGTGGAGTGTGTGGGGATGCACGTGCTGGCATGTGTCCTCTTTGTCTGAATTCTAGGACCGTTTGGGTCGTTCCCCTTCCAAGACTTCTTTTCTTCAAGTTGCTTGGACTATCGGCCCTTCCCTTATTTTATGGCATGTTTGGCTTGAGAGGAATAGGAGGATGTTTCATCATTTGCAATTTGAGCTCAGGCACATATGGGTGAGAATTGTTAATTCTCTTCAGGAAACACTCCTTGCTAAATGTGACATTGGTGGGGATTTGGATCCTATTGATGCTGGTATTTACTCTCACCTCTCCTTTCCTCTTCAAGGTTGCACTCCCTCGATCCCCCACACCCACTCTGGGAATAGAGCTAAGCAACACTCTTAGCATGTTAATCATTAGGGATGTTGGTCTCCTCCTAAGCGAGCACTCTTAAAATCAACATTGATGGTTCTTCTCGGGGAAATCCTGGTTCGTCTGGTATTGGGGGAGTTGGGTGTGATAGTTCTGGTGATATCCAGTTTCTATTTTCTATATACGAGGGTTACCATACTAATAACCTCATGGAAGCCCTGGCTATCTTGGTTACAGTGAAACAGTGTTGTCTACGTGGCTGGAAAAGAATCATCTGTGAGACTGACTCGCAGGTGGTTGTGAACTTATTGCATAATAGGAACCTTTTGCATGTGGATTGGCATTTGGCTCTGGTTATTCAACAGATCATTCAGTTATGCAATTCTCTGGATTATGTGTCCTTTATGCATATCTCTCATGAGTGGAACGGTGTGGCTAATTGTCTAGCTAAATGGGCCTCTGAGCAGGGACCGGCTTGGAACATTCTTGATCTTAGGATGCTTCCCCTTGATTTATCTCAGATGTTGGTTCAACTTGTGGACCAGGATAAAGCTATGTAGTTCTCTTTGTTTCTTGTGTTGTTCAGCTCTCTTTGATATTCAATAAAAAATTTACCCCTCTTTTAGTTTTTTTTTTTTTTTTAATTCCTTAACCCTAGCGTTTTGGACATCTCCTCCATAAGACCCAAGAAAACTTTTGAAGCTAACAAAAATCCTATCGGCCCTTACCTTAACAACATCTCTTCTATTTCAAAATCAAAATCACCCCCTTTCTCATATTTAAAAGATAATTACAACATATCCTCCTTTAACCCTCATTCATAGTAACCCATACATCCTACCCTACAAATTTGCAGATAGGTCCTATGGAAAAATGATGATCAAAGCTTCTATCCCCAAGAAAGAGTCAAGGTTCAACTCTACGAATCAAAAATCACTATCGAAGACTCATATTGGTATTAATGGGGATATGAGGATACAAGGGAAATACAAAAATAAATTAGTAACAAATACATGAAATGAAAAGAATAGCACAAGTTCAGATTATGAACCATAAACAAAAGTAATTATTGATAAAGGAACAATCAACTTTGAAAGCAGAGAAAATTTAAACACATCAAATTCCTAAGACCATAAGCAATCTGATCTTGGGAATGTTATCATCATAAGCAATAAAACCAATGAACAAGAATGGCATGAATGTCAAGCCTATGGTATCTATGCTTTTTGGAACAAACGCAAAATCAAAAACCCCGAGCTTGGGGAATGACTTGAATCGTTCAATCTAGATTAGGTAAGTATTATTTCACTTTCTAATTGCCTAGTTTATTTATATTGCAAAAATAATATAGTTTATCATTTCCATTATGTTTTTACAAAGGTTATTTTATCAATTTTTTTCTAATGGACTCTAAATATTGATGAGCAAGTAACTAGTCATCTAAATTTCCCTACTTGGATAGTAATTAAAGACATGCATGTAGAAATCCTTCATTCCCATACATTAGAAAGGATTAGGTCAACATTAGGTGATTCTCTAGGTGTGGAAATAGAACATAGAGATAAAAAGAAATTAAATTATTAATAAACATGAAACTAAGATTCAAGATTGGTAATGAACTCAAAGTTATTACTAATAGATCATATTATGACTTACAAAATTTAATTTTTGAAGGATATTTGAAGAATATTTCTATCTTAGATAAGGAAAATAGTAAGGGGTCTAATAATTGAAACTTTAAATGGTAGTAAATAGATACTCAAACCTAAACAAATTACTATCCAGTGTGATTAAGAGAGGCATGGTTAAGGAAACTAAAACAAAATAGGACATTCTAACTCCAATAGAGACTCAAAACTATACCCCACTTATATTATTCAACATAGGGTATGATAGAGAGGAAGGAGAGATAACAGAGAAGGAGGAAAGTTTCTAACCAGTAAGTAATAGTAACACTACAAAGAAAATAACCAAAAACAAAGAAGACAATATGAAACATTTGAAGACAAGAACTAAGGCATTTAATGTCGAAAGGGAATCATGGGGAGAAATAAGAAATATTAGGAAGAAATTAGAATAAACATAGAAGAAGATTATAGAGAGGAAGAAGGGATAATGGAGGAGGAAAATTCACAAACAAAATTTGACTACAACTCTACAGAGAAAGAAAATAAAATCAAAGGAGAAGAAGATAACAGGGAACAAATACAGAGCGGTATCTTGGAGGAAAACATAGAAGAATGATTCCTACTAATAAGAAAAAAATATAAATAAGAAGCAAGAAGATTGCAATAATGTGCGCATTGTACAAAGAAATATCTCTTCATTAAGATATAAAAGAAAAATTGAGCAAATACAAACAACTTATCAATGAATTTTTCGTAATTCATAATGATATAGGAGATCAACTCATTAACTGGAAAGAAGCTCATAAAGAATACTTGGACATAATATTAGGTAAACAAATGATAAAGGATAATAAGAGCACATGAGAAAATGCTACATACTAAGAAAGAAGTCTCATGAATGCATAAGGAACCTAATGTTATTCATGAAAAGAATTCCAAAGAAAAAACAAAAGATCAAGGGGAGAGACTAGTAGTACATTAAATTGCAAGGGATTGGAATATGATTAGAAATTATTACAAAGAAGATGATATAAGCTCAACACAAATCCATATCTTCATTTTAGATAAAGATAAATTGGAAACTAAACTAGACAATAGAACTCAGTCTAATCAGAAGTAGGTCAACAATTGATACCTACAAACAAATACAAGAGTCACTCTTTGAATCATCAAAGTAACTTAGACAAAGACCTATAGATTGATGAAGAAAAAAATAATACAAGTGGAGAATCAATGTCCTTAACAGAGGTGGTTAACAGATCAATAATCCAAATGAAGGAACAAAAAGAGAACTGAATAAAAATTCAAAAGAGATTAAAACTCTAGAGATAAGCAAAATAGAAAAGGTGAGGCAAGAAAGCATGGATGTTGAGGCAGACAAGAACCTTTCTAGAAGCTCTACTTTTCTAATAGATAATTCAATAGTAAATGAAGAAGAGACAAGAATTACCAACTATAAGAGAAAAAAATTGAAGGAAGTCAAATAAAAGAATTACGAATTTTGGCAGACCCCTGAAAATGGTAAAAGCATCTTTCAAGAAGTAGTATTAGAATCACCCCTTTAGATAGAGGAAAAAATAGCGAGATGCCCAAAAATAATCATTTTGGTAGAAGTAAGCACAATTATAAGCAAATGTGGAAAATTGAATTTAGAGGAATCGAGATAGCTACAAGTTGACAATATCCAGTATTGGGAAGAACTTGGGGTACAAGTTCTAGCATGATGGGAACATGACCAAAATAAGGAGCTAGACAAGATTATTCAAAATGAGGTTAAAGAAACAACCTACAATGATGAAAGGAACATAGATTTACATTTAAGTGAATTAATAATGGAAGAAACAAGAGAAGAAGAAGAAGATAAAGAAGATATATCAATAGCAACAAGTATACTTAATGCAAATAATAATTTGGATAATATGGGCTTATAAACTAATTTAGAAGGGATAGATAAACCAAAATGTGGCAAAACTAGCAAGAAAAGGGGCAATAAAAGCTAGGTTGAGTTAAGAACTACCACAGAAATGACTGAAAATCAAATCAAAATCAAGGATATCTTAAAAGCAGGGAAGGGGAAGAGCCTTCCCACAAAACCATGAATCTCACTTTGTGGAATGTAAGGGGTTTAAATGCTCCTAACAAGAAGAACTTTTTTAGATGTAATTTAACTCTTTTTTATTTAGAAATTATTTTATTACAGGAAACAAAACTTAACAAAAAAGGAGGAAGGCTTAAAAATAAATTAGGTTACTGGAAATGCAAACTAATTGAATCAGTGGGAGCATCAAGTGGTTTGGGAATTATTTGTGACTAAAGAAAGACAAATCTTACACTCCTAACAACAAGTAATAATTGGATGGGGGAAGAATAAAAAGCTTTATAAATGACATACAATTCAACATCATAAATGTATACTAGCATACACCTACAATAGAGAAAAAAAATAGTATGGACAGAAATAAGTAATTATATGGACACAAATCCTTTATCAAACTTTCTCCTAGGAGGAGAATTTAACGCACTATTAAACCTAGGGGGGAAATTTGGAGGTATACAAACTAAATCCCAAGTTATGATAGATTTCAAAGAATGGTTCTGGAGGAATTTATTTTTAGACATTCCAACATCAAATGGAGTATAAACTTGGAATAGTATGAGGAATGGAAGCTATTTTATTGCAGAACAACTTGATAGATTCATTTTCAAAGGTGATCTCAGTTTTATAAATCCTACCTTGAATACTTCAATCCTACCCTATGTAGGTTTAGATCGTTTTCCTATTCAATTTAAAATCCATGAACAATAGAAACCAATGAGAAGTCCCATTAAATGTGAAAATATATGGTTTGTAGACAAGAAAGTTCTATAGAAATTCAAATAGTGGTGGTTAGAAGAGGGATTTGAAGGTTCTAAAATGTTATATTTTGTGGAAAATTTAAAGGTACTAAAAGGGAAAAAAATTTAAATGGACCAAAGAACACTTCAACAACATATTCAAAGAAAAACTAGAACAATGAAGAAATTATAAAGATGAAGAAGTTATAAAGAATAGAATGGATAATGAAAATTTTATGAAAGAAAAGAATTACTATTCAACCAAGAAATGATATTGGCTAAAGAAGAAATATTATGGAAGCAAAAATCAAGAGAAACATGGCTAAATAAAGGGGATAGAAATACAAAATTCTTTCACGCCAACACAATTAATAGACATGATATAAATAAAATTACTAAAATCAAAGATAATATAGGACAAGAAATTGAAAACCCAAATCAAATTGATGAAACATGTGTTATGTATTACTCAGACATTTTAAATAACTATGAATATTCAGATCTCGATGCTAAAAAAAATGCTGAAATCAATTCCTAGAATACTAACTAATGAAGACAACAAATGTCTCAATAAAAAATTCTCTATGGAAGAGATCAAGGAAGCCCTTTTCTCACTTAACCTTGATAAATCCCTAGGTTTGGATGGATTTCAAGCCATTTTATTTTAGAAAAGTTAGAAAAATCTAGGAAAGGACTTATGGGAGGCTAGAAGCAACTAGGAACTTAGGTTTGTTATTAATATAAATTTAAAATACCTTCCTAGAATTGATTCCTAAGAACTCAAATCGAAAAAATCTAGGAGACTTTAGGCCAATAGCACTATGTAATACCACTTATAAAATATTATCAAAGGCTCAGGTAATCAAGATAAAAAAGGTAATCCACAAATTAATTTCAGAAGAACAAATGGTCTTTGTCCCTAACAAGTCCATCTATGATAGAATAATCATTACCCAAGAATTAATTCATTCAACACAAATAACCATTTACCCTTGTATGTTGATGAAATTAGATATCTGTAAAGCTTGCGACAAGGTGGATTGGAGAATTCTTTGTAAAATAATGAGAGCATTTGGATTTTCCCACCAATGAGTTAATTTAATCTTTAATTGTATTTCAACACTTAAGATATCCCTGTTAATCAATGGTACACTGAAAGATTTTTTTTAAATATATCAAGAGGAATAAGACAAGGAGACCCTATATTTCATTTTCTCTTCATAATTACGTTCAATGAATTTGGTAGGGCCATAAAAATGGCCCAAGTAGAAGTAAAAATCAAAGGTGTCATTTAGTAATTGATAATGTGGCTAGATCACTCATCAACAATTTGCTAATGACACAATCCTACCAAGATAAAGCTCTATGGAAGAATCCTACAAGTTTAAGAGTATCATTAAAACATATATGGAGGCATCGGGCAAAGAATTTAATGTAGAAAAATGTGATTTTTTTTCCTAAACACCCATCTAAATCTTGAAAGAAGCATATGTAACACTATGGGATACAAAAAAGGAGAATTCACATGTAAATGCCTACATATTTAGATTGAAGGAGTGAAAGAAAGAAAAACATTGAACTTGATTATAGATAAAATTGATTTTAAAAAAATGGAAAGTTGGAAAGGGAAGTACTTAAACAAAGAAAGAAGATCCACCATTATCAAAGCTATATTGACATCTATTCCCACATACCAGATGTCATGTTTACCTCTCCCTAAAAGTGTTAAAAGAAATTAGACTAAAAATTAAGAAAATTATTTTGACAAGGAATGGATGAGAAGAAGAAATTAGCCATGATAAAATAGTTCCAAATATGTAGACTCAAAGAATTCAAAGGCCTAGGCATCAAAAATTTATGTTGGCAGAATGAGGCATTAGGATCCAAATTAGTATTGAGAATGTATCAAGAACTGGACACTAAATGGGCAAAAATATTATACCACAAATATTTAAATGATTCAGATCCAAAAGCTCTCTTTCGTACTAGAAACCCTCCTAAAGGCTCAAAAGTATAGAATTTTATGATGGAAAAATGAAATCTAATCTTGAATAACCTAACTTGGGATATAGGAAATGGCTAGGATGCTCTTTTCTAGGAAGACTCATGGGATGGTCTCCCTTCACTAGATAAAGCATATTTACCTATTAACATCAAGAATACTCTAACATAGTTATGGGGCCCACATGTAAGAGATTACATAGAATTGGTCAAAATTTCCACCAATTCTAAAAAAAATTGACCAAACATTTGTAGAAATTTTAACCAACAATAACAAATCAGAGCTAGCAAGAATTAAAAATTTTTGACGAATGTATTGGTTGAAATTTTGACCAAAGTGTAGGTTGGTCAAAATTTCGATGAGAAAAATTACCATGAATGGCTTGGTCAAAATTTTGACCAACCTACGTTAAAATTTCAACCAAAATATGTCAAAAATTAAGTTCAAATTTACTAGTGCTCATCAGATTCATCCTTCATTGCAACATACACCACTTCATCATCATGATTGTCAGATCCATCTTTAGTTTCCTCTTCAACAATATAGTGAGACTTCTAGCCTTTTTCTTTGTAATCTTTGATGTCTTCATCTCTTCTACTTTTGTACTTGTCACCACCTCTATAATTCTTCTTCTTTGGACATCTAGTATCAATGTGACCAACCTCATTGCAATTGAAACACATGATAGGTAACTTACCTTTGAACTTGCCTTTACCTCTATGAAATCTCTTTGCTAGTAGTGCTTCAAGTTGATCTACATCTTCCTCATATGTATCACTATCACTGGACACATATTTTGTCTTTTTCTTCTTCTTCTTCTTCTCATTAGGATCCTTCAATTGCAACTTAGCTTTAAAAGCAGATACAACATTTTTAGGCTTATAATTATCAAAATTAGATAGCTCAAAAGCAATGAGCCTTCCTACTAGACCTTCAAGAGTTAGATCATTCCATGGCACACATATCAGTTCTTGTATTCTAGAAACTCTAATAGCATAAATAGGCAATAGTGTTCTTAAAAAAATTCTTAGTACAGTATCACCATCTACTTTACTAGTATCTCCTCTTATTGCATTAACAACATCTTTTATCCTATAACAATATTGAGCAATATTCTCACCTTCTTGCATTCTCATATCATCGAACTTACCTCTAAGACTTTTAGCTTTGGTTCTTAGAACATTCTTGTCACCTCCATAGATAATGTGTGGAGCATCCCACATTTTCTTTGCACCATCACACCCTTTGATATCATCAAACTCAACATATCTTAGGGCAGAGGCAATCTCCAACATTTTGTAGTTGTGTTCTTTCTTCTTTTTCATATCTTTAGCAGTTAGGGCTCCAGTAGGATCAGCATGCTCAATAGCAATGGTAGATTGTGCATGATCTCCAAACCTCCTATGTGTAGCTTCATCATACTTTATATGTAGGGAAGTTATCTCTATTAAGCTTGGGTACCTCTCCTTTTGACATCTTGATCTTTTTACTCCTAGTACCTTCAAACTAGTCCTCTTAAGTAGATGACTCTTATACCAATTGTTGGAATTCTTTAGAATAACTAAGAGGAGAGTGAATCAATTACCCAAGGTCTAGATGTACAATTAAAAATTTCATAGCTTAGTGAACCCATATCCATAAATCATTTTCATCATGCATGCATCCATTAGATTATGCAATCACTTTAACTTGTAGGTTACTGTCAAATCAACTTTGTAGAAATGTAAACATGAAACATAACAGATTCAATAACACATTTGACACAATGATTTAACATGGAAATCCAATTTGGGAAAAACCACAAGTAACATGCTACTCTTTCTCACTCTTCTAAAGTGATGCCCTATGAAAGGCTAACCCTATTAAGGGTTACAATGCACATTGTTAAATGTGACCTAGTTAAAGGATTTCAATCATCCCATTAGGAGTGAGCCTTATTAGAGGACTTTAGATTATTCACTTGGAATGTCGCATAATTAAAGGATATACAAATGACTATTAGGTCAACCTTAATCCAAAGGACTTAGCCTAGACTAATACAATGATTAGAAACTAACAGTAAGGCTTGATCTGATAGTAACTTACAACACACTTACAGATTATAGATCTCTATTTCAGTCCTCCATTCTGCTTGGCTTTCACACACTTCATCTCTGATAGCTTGTTCACCCTTCAAGCATCCATACCCTTAAGCCTTCTTGCTTTGCTTTCCAATGCAATCTCTTTACTTAGGTCACTAAATGAAGCAATATCCTTGACTCCTTGTCTCACTTAGGTTCTCACACATGACAACCTTTTCCTCTGACCAGCCATCTCTATAAATAGAAAATTATGACATTTTTTTGTTCATCCTCCATCGTCCATTTTAGGGTCAAGTCAAATTAGATAGGATTCAATGAATATACCCACTATTTCATTTCATCCCTTTCTAGAAACTTCTCGTTCCATCCTCTTTGAATTTTCCTCAAAATGGTTTACCATGAATTTTGTGCCACCAGCTCATTAAACTTATCTTCCACATGGTTCACACAATCTAAGAAATCAAATTTGTCAACTCAGATTCATCAAATTCTCAATCTTCCTCATAATGTTGACAATTGGCATTAACTGGCTTCTAATGCTCAACACATACTACATTTCTCGGTATCCTCTATCAAATCACTCAGCACAAGCTAAAGTTTACTGGTGTTTAGCATCAACTAAACTTTACTTGCCTTACACTATTTCACTTGGCTTACACTATTTCCCTTGTCTTACACTAAAATTGACTTTGCTCAACTTCAACTAATTTTTTGCTCGGATTACACTAGCTTTGTTGGGCACCTACTATGCAAATTGTCAAGCTTGGAAAACAAACTTCATTTAACTTGTTCTTCTAAACTTAACCAGTGTAACCATCCTTTGCAATGTTGAGTAGATTATCAATGCACTATAATATCACTATCTTAACTAATCCTTGTACTCTTTTTTCATATCATAACTCAACCTTTCCTCTAGGTGTTATTGTTACCTCATTTGATCAAATACTCTTCATCAATCAAACAAATGATAGTACTCAAATCATATAAGCAATTGTATTACCAAAAAGTAGTAGGTTTGACATCAATGATAAAAAAATGATTGAAACGTATTTATCATACTTGTATCAATCTATTTTCAATGCATGTGACTCAAGAGTTGGGTGACTCAAGCATCTCAACTTGAATTCCTATGAGGATAATTGGAACTGAGACTTTGAAGCATACATCTCACATTAGTTCCATCCAGGAAGAAGAAGAGATCCATATCAGCATTCAAGATGTAAAGGGATCATCTAGTGATGGCCAAAATTCAAGACATTACTAAGCTAGGTTAGGTTGCAAGACCCTATCAAGCAAGGTTGAGATACACTAAAACATTGTGTGGACATCGAGTAATGATGAGACCATTCAGCTATGAATGACTCTACCAAGCATTAATTTTGAACCGAGTGGAAGACAATCTATCACAAAATGAGTGAACCTACCAAGCATTTATGGCATTTGAAAAATGAAAATTTGATAAAAGGAAGGAAATCGAATTCATTTTTCACCGTGAATTTTTTAGAGTTTTTTGCAAAGAGTGATTATTGTGCTTCCAAGTGATCTGTTTTTTTGTTGTTGAAGATTTTTGTGTTTTCATAAATCCTATTGAGTGTGGCACCTTCGAGAAACAAAACCAAGAAAGGATATGAGATGTTGGTTTGAGGAATCAGTTGGAAGGCACCAGACTTCAAGTTGAGTCTGGCAATTGCAAAAGCACCTAATCCAACTGAAGCTTAATCATAGATTCTAACCAGGGTTTTACTCATTAATGATATTCATTCACATTTTCATTTTTTAATATAAGAACTTAGAACCCTAAAGATGAATGAGACTCTAGAAAAATTATGTGTGAATGGTGTGTTGAAACCTAAACATCAAAATTTGGAGGCCAAGGGTTTAACACACATTTTGCATATGCACTGAGACTTTCAAATAAAATGGATGAGGTTTATCCTTAGCTATGTACACAATGGATAGTTATTTTTGGAGCAACCTATTCAAATCACAAAGAAAATGATTCATAGAATCATAGGGCTCCCAATGTTGAACAAAGCAAAGACTACGAAAACCCTAAGTCGGGTAGAACTAGAAAACAAGACTCTTGCTAAGTAGGATGGAAGAGGAATGAAAATTAGTGGAATCACAAACATGGAATTGAAATTTGGAATTCATGTGATTGTTCATAAGATCTACAGCTCCATTCATCTCAATAGTGTGTCATCTGAGGCAGTTGATATGGCTCTCAAGGTAGTGAAGAACAACCTATCCTTTGACCTTGCCGAGTTAATGTTGAAGTAGTTCAACAAGAACATGGAGAGTATCAGAAATTCCAAAAACAATCAGTGTAAGTTTGGTTCACTCTTAACTTGTTTATTCTTCTATGTGCAAAAATTCTTCCCTTATAAAGGTTCAATCGAATGGAGAAAAGATGTACCATTTTTATATCAGATTAATGAATGAATAGTAGAGATGGGTGAAAACTTTGTTAGTATCATGGACAACTATTTTGATTCATTCATAGAAAAGATGAATAATAGATATTGAATACCTAAGAAACTTATAGAAGACTACAAGGATGATATTTGTTTCATGGTAGACTATGAAAAAGTGTACATTCAAGGAGTCAGACCTAGAGTGGTGTGGGTTAAGCCTCTAAACTATGAGGTTAACATTGATGACACCAACAATATCATTGAGAACTACTAAATGAACCTGTGGATTCCAAGGTCACATATTTTGGTACTTATGAAGAAGCCAAGGTGAGGATAGAACTTGAAATTAAGCTTCCTCAAGTAGTTAACAAAGGAAAGAAGAGGATAGCAAAACTAAGGCAAGCAAGTTGTACTCTCTTGTTGATTGAAGGAAAAGGATATGATGTGGAAGAAGATGAAGCAAAGGATGAAGTAGAAGAAAAAAAGTCTAAGGAAGAAGAGACTATAAGGAAGAAAGGTAAGGTTATCATAACCAAACCTACTAAGTCATCCACAATAGTATTCACAAGAAGGACATCAAGATCAAGGAAGAAATTGAAGTTAGGTGAGGAGGATGCCGAGGAAATTATTTTCAAAAGGCCTTCACCTATATTTCAAGAGAAATTAAAGGAAATAGAAGGAGGAGTTGGAATGGAAAACTTTAAATCTCTTAGATATGAAACCAGGAATGCAGATGAGAAAAAGAAAGTTGAAGACATGATGATGACAAAATTGGGTAAATGGAAATACTCTCTTGATCTACTTGTATTGTGAATTCCTAATGAGCTTATGCAAGCAATCAAGCCCATATGGAAGCATGCTAAGAAGACTACAAAAGATATATTTGAATAGACTCTAAGGCAACTCATGTCGAGTCTTAGTGACAAAGAGGTGAAATAATCCATGAAGAAAAATGAAGAAAATCTCACTCTTAAATTTAGCACATGCATGATATTGATAAATGACATTAAACATGTGGTGAAGACAGCTACAACTACATGGAAAAATATTTACAAACTTCATCAACTGAGTGATTTTATTATTCATGTTAGTGAGAAGGATGATGAAGATGACAAAGAAGATAATGACAATGATGATGAAGAAGATGTAGAAATATAAGATGTAAATTTGGATGATGAGGAGGAAGAATAAGAAGCTACAAAGGAGAATCTCCCTGAGATTCAAAGTATTGAGGAAATTTACTCGAAAAAGATAGCAGCAGTAGTGAGGGCCTAATTTCCTCATTCTCTACGAAAAAGCTTTAATGTCATCAAGCTTTTAGAAAGCTTCTATCAAAAAGGTTGTGGCAACCACTACAACACCAAGCACCCAACCAATATTTGCACCTACTCAGTCGAGTACCATATTGACTGAAGTGATCAGCACTTCATCTACTGGGAAGCAAGTGCCTCCATCATCAAATTTGGTTATAAAAAAACAAGGTATTTCTACTATCAGTGCCATATCCACTTTTGTTGCTAGCCCTTCTATTTCTACTATTGTTACAATTCCAAGTGTGTATATAGAAAGTACAAGGACAGTTGAGAACAAGTCTCAACTGAGTACTAAAGTTTTAAATAAGGTTAAAGGTAAAGAAGAAGACATTGATCTAGATGAGGATAGATTTATCTTGAATTGGGATATCTCTACTCTAAATCCTGATCAAATGAACACTATGGGAGAATTATTGCAAAAGAGAGCTAAGCAACAGAAGCTTACAGAAGAGAAGAGTAGGAAAAATCAAGTGATTGAAGATGTAAAGAACATATTTGTAGATGCACTAAGTATTAAGGTTGATAGTTCACAACCTATTTTTATTCAATTAGCAAAAGTTGTCTAGAAATTCAATGAAGATCTGAATGGACAAGTTGCTACAAAAAGCTGAGAGGAAATTTGAGAACAAGGTATTGGAACAGGTAGCTCAAAAAATGGCAATAAACCAAGTAGAATTGTCTACTATTCTCAATGCATTGGAAACCTCTACAGATAATGTAGCTTCATTATTTAGTAAGTTGTTTGATACATCTATCTTCACCCAAGGAATCAAGGAAAAATTATCTAAGATAGATGAAGACTTGAAGGCAAATGCACACTTGTTGTCAATTAACCCAAGCTATAGTTCTACTCACTATTCCAAGATTAGATATCTAACAAACTTACAAGTAGAATTATTAAGGGAAGAAGTTAGGATCAAGGCCACACTTGTAGACATCCAAGGAATGATTCTTCTAAACATGGATGCATTGTAGAAATGCATTGCATATGCTAAAACACTCGTCCATGACAATAACTTCTCCATTGCTGATCACATGATGGAATTATCAGCAAAAGTACAGATTGCATTGCATGCAAGTAAGGTGTTACAAGAAAATTAGGATAAAATGAAGACATTGATTTTGAAGGTACACTCTGACTCTTTGTCACATTTTGGGATTAACATGTGGGTAAGTGCACCAAGTTGTGGTGCCAAAAGGGGGTATAAGTGGACACCTTTTTCCTGAAATCAGAAATTTCTAAACTTCAACAAGAATTTGAAGATAGTTATGCTCAAAATTTCAAGATATGACAAAAACAAAAATTTTAGTCCTTTGAATCAAGTTTCTAAACTACTAATTTTTTTTCAAAATGGTTTATTTTTAGGTCCTCAAAAAAGGGGGCTACAAAAAGTGGTACTATTTATTCCAAAAAAACATAACATGGTACAAAGTGTGGCATCCCTAAAATTTTAAATTTTTGTTTAAAATTCTTTAATCGCTCTATTCAAAAGTTACTTAACACTATGTAGTTTATCCCATATTTTTCAAGTAATTTTATAATTTGTATTTTTTTTAATGAATTTTTTAACTAGACACGTCCCAAAAACATGAAATATATGTGTGCTCCTCCCGAAAATAATTGAAAACTAATCTAAAATCAAAACTTTTTTTTCAAAGTGTGTAGAATGGAGTCTAGTTTCTAAAAAACTAAGTTGTTGCAAAATTTGATGAATGAGCTAAAATCTACAGCCCAATTAGTACATGGTGGTTTTTGACAAAAAATTGGACATATATTCAAAATAAATTATAGATGAAAGACTTGAAATAGTTCAAATTAAAAATAAATTATATGGTTATATAGCTAACACAGAGACCTACAATGTCATGTAACCTAATCTTATCGATGCCCAACCATGAGGAATCTTGAAGGAGAGCACACAAGAAAAATCAATCATTTTTTGTATGTTTGCAGCAAAACACGTTTTAGACCTGTTTATAAACTCCAAACCTCTGGGTTGGATCTCCAAGGAAAAACCAAGTCTTAGGCTTAGTTTTAATGCAAAGCTTTGAATAGCGTGCGCGCTATAGCATGCACACACTATTTAAAGCTTTTCAATTTGGGTCTTAGAGAAGGAAGAAGAGATGCAAAGAAAGAGCAATAGAAAGGGGGAGTATGGCTATGCGAGAGAGAGGGAGAGAGAGTAGGGGATGGGAGAGGGGAGAGAGAGAGAGTAGGGGATGGGAGAGAGAGGAAGTGAGAGAGAGTATATGTGGCAGAGAGAGTACGAGATGGGAGAGAGAGGAAATGTGAGAGAGAGTAGGGGTGGAAAAGAGAGAGTACAGGATGGGGGAGAGAGATTGAGAGTAGGGGATGGGAGAGAGAGGAAGTGTGAGAGTGAGTAGGGGTGGTAGAGAGAGTACGGGATGATAGAGAGAGATTAGGTAGTCGGAGAGGGAGCGAGAGAGGGAGAGAGGGAGAGAGAGGAGGAGGATGGGAGTGTGCATGTGAGAGAGTAAGAGTAGGGCATGGGAGAGAGTGTGAGAGTGTGAGAGAGAGTAGGGGTGGAAAAGAGAGAAAGTAGGGGATGGGAGAGGGAAGAGAGATAGTAGGGGATAAGGGAGAGAGGGAGAGAGTGAGAGAGAGTAACATGGGTGGTGGAATATGGAGTGGGAGAGGGAGAGAGGGGGGATGGGAGTGTGTGTGAGAGATCTAGAGAGTAGGGGATGAGAGAGGAGAGAGAGGGGGGATGGGAGTGTGTAGTGTGTGTGAAAGAGAGAGAGAGAGAGAGGGGGGGAATGGGAATGTGTGTAAGAGAGAGAGAGAGTATGGTATGGGAGAGAGAGTAAGTGTAAGAGAGAGTAGGGGTGGTAGAGAGAGAGTATAGGATGGGAGAGAGAGATTGAGAGCAGGGGATGGGGAGAGAGAGAGAGAGAGAGAGAGAGAGAGAATAAAGGATGGGAGAGAGAGAGAGAGAGAGATTGAGAGTAGGGGATGGGGGGAGAGAGAGAGAGAGAGTAGGCAGTCGGAGATAGAGTGGGAGAGGGAGAGTGAGAGAGAGGAGAATGGGAGTGCATTTGTGTGAAACAGAGAGTAGGGAATGGGAGAGGGGGGAGAGAGAGAGTAGCTCAAGAGAGAGTAGGAGATGGGAAAGAGAGAGAGAGAGAGAGAGAGAGAGAGAGAGAGAGAGAGAGAGAGAGTAGGCGGTGGGAGAGAGAGTGGGAGAGGGAGAGAGAGGGGAGATGGAAATGTGTGTGTGTGTGTGTGTGTGTGTGTGAGAGAGAGAGAGAGAGAGAGAGAGTAGGGGATGGGAGTGAGTGTGAAAATGTGAGAGAGAGTAGGGGGTGGTAGAGAGTAGAGAGGGAGAGAGTGAGAGAGTGAGAGTGAAAGTGAGAGTGAGAGTGAGAGTGAGAGAGAGAGTAGGTGGTGGGAGAGGGAGTGGGAGAGGGAGAGCGAGTGAGAGATAGAGTAGGGGATGGGAGAGGAGAGAAAGGGAGGGATGGGTGTGTGTGTGAAAGAGAGAGAGTAGGAAATGGGAGAGGGGAGAGAGAGATAGAGAGAGAGAGTAGGGGATGGGAGAGAAAGAGTGTAGTCAATGGGAGAGGGAGTGGGAGAGGGAGAGAGAGGGGGGGAGGGAGTGTGTAAGAGAGAGAGTAGGGGATGGGAGAGAGAGAGTAGAGAGGGAGAGAGGGAGAGAGAGAGACAGTAGGTTGTCGGAGAGAGAGGGGGAATGGGAGTGTGTGTAAGAGAGATAGAGTAGGGGATGGGAGAGAGAGAGTGTAGGCGGTGGGAGGGGAGTGGGAGAGGGAGAGAGAGGGGGG
This sequence comes from Cupressus sempervirens, assembly GCA_028749045.1. Classification (NCBI taxonomy): domain Eukaryota; kingdom Viridiplantae; phylum Streptophyta; class Pinopsida; order Cupressales; family Cupressaceae; genus Cupressus; species Cupressus sempervirens. Next base: position 527,493,311 of record CM053787.1, read on the forward strand.
AATGGGAATGTGTGTAAGAGAGAGAGTAGGGGATGGGAGAGAGAGGAAGTGTGAGAGAGAGTAGGGGTGGCAGAGAGAGTATAGGGTGGGAGAGAGAGATTGAGAGTAGGGGATGGGGGAGAGAGAGAGAGTAGGCGATGGGAGAGGGGGTAGGAGAGGGAGAGCGAGAGAGAAGGATGGGAGTGCATGTGTGTGAAAGAGAGAGAGTAGGGAATGGGAGAGGGGGGAGAGAGAGTAGCTCAAGAGAGAGTAGGGGATGGGAGAGAGAGAGAGAGTAGGCGATGGGAGAGGGAGTGGGAGAGGGAGAGAGAGGAGGGATGGAAATGTGTGTGTGTGTTTGTGTGTGTGAGAGAGAGAGAGTAGGGGATGGGAGAGAGTGTGAAAATGTGAGAGATAGTAGGGGGTGGCAAAGAGAGTAGAGAGGGAGAGAGTGAGAGTGAGAGTGAGAGAGAGTAGGTGATGGGAGAAGGGAGAGAGAGTAGAGAGAGAGAGAGTAGCAGATGGGAGAGAGAGACTAGGTGGTGGGAGAGGGAGAGAGAGGGGGTGGGAGTGTGTGTAAGAGAGAGTAGCATATGGAAAAGTGTGAGAGAGAGTAGGAGGTGGCAGAGAGAGAGAACGAGATGGGAGAGAGAGTGAGAGTAGGGGATGGGAGAGAGAGAGTAGAGAGGGAGAGAGAGAGTGAGAGATAGATAGTAGGAAGTGGGAGAGGGAGTGGGAGAGAGACAAAGGGGGGATGGGAGTGTGTGTGAGAGATCTAGAGAGTAGGGGATGGGAGAGGAGAGAGGGTAAGAGAGATTAGGTGGTGGGAGAGGGAGAGAGAGAGTAGGCAGTGGGAGAGGTAGAGTGAGAGAGAGAGTAGGGGATGGGAGGGGAGAGAGATAGAGAGAGAGAGAGTAGGGGATGGGAGAAGGGAGAGAGAGAGAGAGAGAGAGAGAGAGAGAGAGAGAGAGAGAGTAGGGGATGGGAGAGAGAGGAAGTGTGAGAGAGAGTAGGGGTGGTAGAGAGAGTACAAGGTGGGAGAGAGATTGAGAGTAGGGGATGGGGAGGGAGAGAGTACAGGATGGGAGAGAGAGATTAAGAGTAAGGGATGGGGGAGAGAGAGAGAGAGAGAGTAAGTGGTGGGAGATAGAGTGGGAGATGGAGAGTGAGAGAGAGGGGGATGGGAGTGCATGTGTGTGAAAGAGAGAGAGTAGGGAATGGGAGAGAGGGGAGAGAGAGAGAGTAGGGGATGGGAGAGAGATAAAGAGAGTAGGTGTGGGAGAGGAAGTGGGAGAGGGAGAGAGAGAGGGGGAATGGAACTGCATGTAAGAGAGAGAGAGAGAGAGAGAGAGTAGGGGATGGGAGAGAGTGTGAAAATGTGAGAGTAGGGGGTGGTAGAGAGAGTAGAGAGGGAAAGAGTGAGACTGAGAGAGAGAGAGTGTGTGAGAGAGAGTAGGTAGTGGGAGAGGGGGGAGAGAGAGAGATACTAGGTGGTGGGAGAGGGAGAGAGAGAGGGGATGGGAGTGTGTGTAAGAGAGAGAGTAGGGGATGGGAGAGAATGTGAGAGAGAGTAGGAGGTGCCAGAGAGAGAGAGAATAGGATGGGAGAGAGAGTGAGAGTAGGGGATGGGAGAGAGTAGGGGGATGGGAGAGAGAGAGTAGAGAGGGAGAGAGAGTGAGAGGGAGATAGTAGGTAGTGGGAGAGGGAGTGGGAGAGGGAGAGAGAGAGAGGGGGGATGGGAGTGTGGGTGAGAGATCTAGAGAGTAGGGGATGGGAGAGGAGAGAGGGTGAGAGAGAGTAGGTGGTGGGAGAGGGAGAGTGAGAGAGAGAGAGAGAGAGCAGGGGATGGGAGAGGGTAGAGAGAGAGAGAGAGTAGGGGATGGGAGAGAGTATCCTGAGAGAGAGGGGGGATGGGGGTGTTTGAGACAAAGAGAGTAGGGGATGGGAGAGGAGAGAGAGTAGGGGATGGGAGAGGATAGAGAGTGAGACAGTAGGGGATGGGAGAGAGAGACTAGGTGATGGGAGAGGGAGTAGGAGAGGGAGAGAGAGAGATTAGGCGATGGGAGAGGGAATAGGAGAGGGAGAGAGAGAGAGAGTAGGGGATGGGAGAGGAGAGAGTGACTAAGAGAGATTAGGGGGTGGGAGAGGAGAGAGAGAGAGAGTAGGGGATGGGGGATGGCAGGATAGGGAGAGATGTGTTTTGACATAGTGTGTATGCACTATAGTACGTATGTGCTCTATAGTGCATACAAATTATGTCAAATCACCCAAAAATGGTAAAAAAGAAAGTTTGGGTCCCATTTCATCCATTCTCTTCTTTTGGTCTATTGTGCATTCTGTTGTTTCGACAAAAAACATGGGTTTCAACATAGCAAACACTATTTGAAGACTTTTTGAAGCTAGGAAACACCAAATTCTATCATTGGATATGCGATTTGAAGACTTTTTGAATATTCTTTGTATAGAAAAGGTTAGTGCAATCCTTTTTAAATATTGTTTGTTGATATATAGATACATATTTGATTATAATTTGACATGTTGTTCAATATATAGTGAATTCTTTGAAATTTGTATGTTTGAATGAAATGTTATTTCGACATGGTTAGAAATTTGACAAGTTGTTTGATATATATTGTGTATTCATTCAAATAATTGTAATTTTTTTATGTATTTGAATTATTTGTAATTTACACATTGTAAGTAATTCAGATGTTTGAATAATTTGACATGTAGAAATCATCATCATGCCAAGGAAGAAACCAAAAACTCAAACAAATGAAGATAGGGAGAGAGATTTGGCAATTAAAAAAGATAAAATGAAACTATTGTGTGAATAAAGAAAATTGCAAAGCAATAATGAAGAATTGAATTTTGAAGAGGATCAAGAACCACCAATACAAAGAAACAAAGAGGAAGAATTGGAAAGACAAAGAGAAAGAATGAGACTGTTACGCTCAAGAAGACAATTGAATTATGAAGCTACACCATCTTCCAATGTTAGAGTTATATCATCCTCTCATGTTGAAGAGACACTAATTTTTAGATCCGACGATGTACACACTCCATCATTTCGTGTTGAAGACACAACATCAACACATCAAGTAGGTGATATTCTATCTTTTGCATCTTATTGCCAAGGCACATCATCTTTGGTTCAAGGTAGGCAATACACTCAACCTTATGTTGATGTTCAAAATGCTAAGGGATTGGAAGAGATTATAACACCTTCTAGAATTCATTTTAGAAGACCAAATTATTTGATTGATATTGATACTAACATTTTGAAATCAATGCCTGACAAGATTAGCAAGCGTACTTGTCACAGAAAAGTTAATTGTATGTGGAGATTATTTTTTGAAGAATTAAATATTATAGGTCAATGCCAATTATTTTTTGAAATGATGATGAATTTGAAATTTAGGCCTATCATGAATATTCTTGGGCTAAGAACGATGGATGATTCAAACGAAAAAACATTGTAAAGAATCTAATGAGTGCTTATGACAAAGTGGGTTCTAAATCACGCACCAAAGATAGTAATATCACAAGACGAGTACTGACATAGACAATAGTAAGTAGCCAAATGAAGAAAACTTGACTCATGAGAAAGACAAGAAAAACATTAAAAATTGGTAGAGGTACTCTAAGGAGAGCCATGCTAAGGCGTGAGATATTGGAAGATCCAACAAAAAATGAGTTATGGACATTTAGCAGTAGACTACCGCAAAAGGATAAAGAAATTAGTGAAGCTTTGAAATCATTGATCAAAGATTTTTGGAAAAAGAACACACGTGTTTCCCCTAATCAAAGAGATGTTGTAAGAAGGAGGATTGGTAGCCAAAATCGTGACCCACATGCGAAATATTTTTTGGACTCAACTCGGACACAATTTTTTGCAAAATTTATTGGTATGTATCCTCAAATTCGAATAAGTCAAAGATTTTTTGAGATGGGTAAACCTTTTTATGTCAAGATAAATAACACATGCACAACTTGTTGTTGTAGGATACATATTGAATTTTCTAACCATTTTGATGTTTTTAGGCATATATGTGTGTTTTTGCATTCTAAGTTTGTTTTACAAGATTGTGACATGAATGAGCCACCAAGATCTTCAAGGGAATTCATATCCAACATTTTATATGAAATAGGGGATGACCAACAATTTTACAAGACATCATGCTTGGATTGTACATGCTTATTTTGTAGTTCTTTGCAACTTTTATCAATGTGTCAACATATGGATAGTACACATGCAATTGAAAATGAAATAGTAGATTACAAAAAATTTAAGACAGTGACATATGCTCTAAAAGATGGGAAATAGGGCAAAAGATGCGATTTAGTCATTGAAAAGATTCTAGTGTATGAGTTCATGAAGATTTTTCATGAAAAGATCATTTACAAGTATGCAGGGCATACACATAGAGCTCGATGGCTAGATTTTCAATTCAAGTTGTGCAAGGATATGTTTCCACTGGATACCATTATTTTGGTTGTAAAATTCACAAAGAACTACACACTACAACCACAAAATGAGGTGCAAGAAAAGTATTATACTTCTCAACAAGTTTCCATATTTGTTCACATAACATTCATGCATTCACCTACAAGTACAGAGGATGACAGGACGATTTTGAGGGAGTACCATTTTTACATCAGCAATGATTGATCACATTCTACAAAGTTTGTATAGGTTTGTTTTCAACTATTTTATGGAGATTTGGCTAACAGGGGCATCACATATCATCAGCACATTATTTGGTTAGACAATTGCGCATCTCAATTCAAGAATATACGGATGTTCTATTGGTTGAGCAGGACGCATAGGTTGTGTAGAATTCAATATATGTGGAATTTCATAGAGGCTAGTCATGGAAAGGGAGAGCATGATGGTGTAGGTGCATGCATCAAAAGAGCCTTAGCTCGTGAAGAACTAAAGTACAAAGATGCAGCAATATTGATAGATGCAAAATCCATCATACAGTGGTGTAATGCTACAATGGGTCTAGGTAAGGAAGGTTAGCCTACGGTTCGTAGATTTTTTTGGTTGATAGATAATAATAACATTGCACCATATCAAGATTGTTGCACACTAACAGGATCCAGTGAGTTGCACTCTTTTAGAAGCTTTGATGCAAGTTCATGGAGTATCCACACACGAAAAATGGTATGCTATTGTCCATCATGTGCAGAGGAAAATTGGGATGACTGTGAGTTGACTAAATGGGTGGACAAATGGGATATATGTGTTTTGGACCCAATTGACACCTATCATCCCCCACAAGAACTGGAAATGGTATAGATGGATTCATATATTGACTTTGACCACTTGTCTAATCTAGTGCAGCCTGGTAATATATATATATTTATATATCTTTGTAATTTCAATATGTAACTTTATAACTTTTACCTAAGTATTTTATGAATTAATGACTACATTTTGTACATTTTTCATTGTATTCCATGTGTTTGCTATTATTGCACCTGAAGACAATGAAAAAGGGACAGATTATTATGTGTTGTTGTGTCCAAGCCAAACAAAAATTGGATCACTCAAGTATAGATGGTGAAGGTATAAAATACCATGTCAATGTGGTGGTTGTAACCGACATATGGCTTAGATGATATTCTATGAAGAACCCTAATTTGTGGTTATTCGAGGATTGGAAAATAGAGAGGAAGATTCTTCATTATTCAAATCTTGTTGTCACATCAAATGTCCACTTGATAAAATATGGTGGAAAACCGCATAATAAGATTGTTTGGAAAGTTTACGAGTCAGACCACGAGGCAATACTTGAGACATTAAAATTTAGAGCAGATCCAATTGGCTCATCAGATTGAATAGGGAGAGAGAGAGAGAGAGAGAGAGAGAGAGAGAGAGAGAGAGAGAGAGAGAGAGAGAGAGAGAGAGAGAGAGAGAGACCAATTGGATCCAAATACAATGTTCCAACCTCTCCCCCAAGACTGTCCACATGACAAGGTGGATCGTATTGTTATGATGTGTAAGTGATGAGATAAGTTTAAATCATAGATTTTATGTTTTGATTTGTTTATAATCTAGATACATTATTTGAATTTATATTAGATTATTTAATAAGACCTATTTTCAGATTAGTCATTTGAATAAGTGAAAGTTTAGAATTTGTTGTTTAGATCAAAATGTAATGAAAGAACATGAAAATTGTTAGAATGTGAATGCTTTGTGATGTAAAGTCATGATTGTGTGCATGTAACCAGAAACTTCAAACTAGAGAAAGCAAGGATACAATGAGAGAAGTTTCCAAGACTCATCAAGCCATGTTCAGTAAGCTGCTTGATCATTGCTAGAAGCTCAAACAAATAATTCTTTGAATTTGGAACATTGTTACCAATAATGATATTATGACTAACATGCTTTTATCTTTTAATAAAAATCAAGAGGAATCTAGTGGTTCAAATGTTGAAAGTGAGTCTACTAATAGAGGGACATTTAGGGGCAAAAGATCCAATGGTAGAGGAAGGTCTAGTGGAAGAGGGCCTAGTGTGTTCACTGGTAAGTGCTTTGCTTGTAACCGAGTAGGACATCAGTCCTTTAGATGCCCTGAAAAAGAACATTTAGGATATTACATTTATTTGGTTATGTTCCTTCTTACAATTTTTTATTGCCTTATGTGTTTTGGGTTCAAATTTGAAAACAAGACACTCTCATGTGTCCTTTCTTAAATTATTGATGCAATGTCGCAAAAAATAATTCTTTTCAAATCATTTTCTTTCTAGAGTTGATCAATATGAAATATAGTTAGTATATTCTAAAAAAAGTAAGAGAACCTAGAAATGATGCCTATTTTTCTCTGAGTTATCTTCATTCCTCTAATAGCGATTCAATCTTAGCACTAAAGATAATGCAGAATACAAACCTACTCATGTCAACTATTATTATTATTTCTAACAAAGAGATGGAAAAATAAAAGTAATCCAACAGGAAGTAAAATAAAAATAGTTGAAAAAATCAAGGGAAGTTAGCCACGTGGGACCTTTATATACTTCACCACAACCTCATAAATATATATATTGCCGCCTTGTAAGTACCCTCTTTTAAGTGCCTCTTCACCTTCCATGTGACCATGGTCTATTCCTTAACTTCTGTCACACTCCAAACATGTGCTCTTCTAATGCCCTTGCATTAATTAAATAATTCCTTATTATTATTATTATTATGTACTTAATGTTGCTTTTAATTGCCCATGATCGCTTGTTGTTTTAACTAGATAATTTGTTAACTTTTAACCTAGCAACAACTTCCAATTCCTTTTAAATGTTTTAAAACTTAATCAAAGTCACTGCTTTGCACATCGACATAATAGTCATAGTTTTCAATACTTTTACCTAACAGTTATATTGATCTCTTTAATGTAGAGGATCCATTTCATGGGACCAAGGGCCCTGAGACCATGAAATGGCAATGATTAACCTTGTATTATATGAATCTAACATTTTATACATAGAGAAATGGATGGGAATGTGAACAAGCTAAAAAAAATCTTGGTCTAGTTGGGGCCACAAGGCAATAGATATTCTTCCATTTTAGAATTAATGACTTAGCATTCTTATTTTGCATTTTTTATTTCAAACGAAATTGATTTGAATCATAAATCTGATGATGCTTGTATTTTCAGTATTTGAATTCAATTCTTGCACAATATTTATGAAAGACATCTAACCAAATTTTTAAAAAAGAGATGTAACAAGGATCAAGACATTATTCATGGTTAGTGTTTCCATTCCGAGTTAACTGATTTTTATCACGAATTGTTATTCTCATTCATACTTTACTATATCTATTATTGTTCAATGATGGTGAAACCTGTAAATTAGTAGATGACCTAAGAGTACATTTATGGAAGTTAGAAATAAGTGATCAAAGCTTCAATATCATTGCCCTGAAGCCGACCAACATGGAAGAAATTAATAGTAGTTGTTGCTTCTTCTTTTTTGTAATACACTATAACTCTACAATATGATTTTGATTTTGCTACAGTAAATGGTAGTTCTCACCATTGTTTAAAATTAGTTTATCTTAATTATCTTCAGTAGAGATGAGGTAGTTTTTAATAGGAATGATTCAGTTTTAGGTTGAAATAATTTTAGGATTTTCTTCAGGTGTGATAGTTTATCCAAGAGATGCAGAATTAACTCTATAAAAATTGTCTTGCTTGAATAGAAAACATCTCTCAGTGAAACAAAGATTATGCATTCCCCTTCACCCTATGGCCAACATCAAAGTTTGAAAAATGGATGATTTTAGTGGGTTTTGTTTTAGAATCTATTATAGCAATAGTCTCTCTTGTTTGGGTATAAGAAGAGGTAAAAACTATTGAAAGAGTGCAATGGTGTTCAAAAGGTTCATTTTTTTTTTCCAGCATTTGGTGTCTTTACTTGCTATAATGATTTATGAGAAATCCATTCAACAATTAGATTAAGCTTCTTAGAATTGTTGTAGTAAATTACTACATGTCATCTGCATTAGGCTCTAAAAGGGTTGAACTATTTCCATGTTATATGAAATTCAGTGTAAGAGAAAATGATAGATGTTTTACCATGATTCTTGGATCAAATTTTCCAACAATAATGTGGCTGGTCTAGGACAAAACTAAATTTTAATAGGCCCGAAACATTGATGAGGTCTATTAAGAATGTTCAATGTAAAATTTAAAAAATAGTATAAATTTCTTCTAGGGAAGATAGTTTTGAAAAAGTTTATTTTGACTAAATCTAATGAAGTAACTACATGAAGGATAGATGTAGTAAAATAAATAGTTGACTATTTTCATATCATATGCTATCTATATTGGTCTATCAGGCATAAAGTGCAATATATATCCAATGTATAGATTCCATAAAAAAATTTATCCCAAGAAATAACACTAAAAGTAAAAGTTGGTATTTTAAGTTTAAGAAATCTATAACACTTGCTAATATCTAACCTAGCAGTAAAATTGCTAGTGGAATTTTCTTTGATAGACATAAAATATAAATTTTTCAACCTTGTCCCCTTAGTGAAAATGCTCAACAATAGAAGTAGGAAAGTTAGGGGTAGGTTTGACATTTTATTTCTCCAACTTTGCACCCTTTTTCTTAAAGGATTGCTAAACTATAGTTGTAGGAAATGGTTTGAAATTGAATCTGTAATTCCCCAACTGTATGAGGTTCAATTATTGAAATCTATTTTTTTAAGTAGCATGGTATTTGACATACATTTATTGTGCATGTTGATGCATCTCTTCAGCCAGATGTTGATTTTATTTTTACTAATTGGAAACAATTCTTCATATAAGAATTGAGATTTTCTATACTTTAATGTCAAGCAAATGAAGCGATTAGCTATCTTTCATTAGCCAAGTCATGGAAGGTTAAAGCATTTAGTTTCATATTATATCTTTCATTAGCCAAGTCAACCAAATTACTCCTCAGACCATTCGACCACCCTTCCCAATCCGTATAGCACATGGGAAAATGAAAATACAATAGTTTTGAGCCAAAAAACCAATAAATTTTACTGAAATCAGCAAAAATCCATACATCAACCAACCTGTTCTGCTAGGAAGGTGGATCATACATTTATAAGCATGTTTGACTGATCAACTACCTAGGGAATAGTTATAATCGGTTCAAACTCCTTCATTAGCAATATGCAACTTTTAAGCAAAAATTGCTTAGCAACTTTTGAAAGTTGCATAGCAACTTTTTATTGCATTTGGAATTTTTATTAAAATTGACTACTTAGGACCTCTAAACTATTCTAGGACCCTTATTAACCTCATCTAAGGTGTTTCCACCTATTACCTAATTACTTAATGCCCTATAGGCCTTGGGGACTCATGGTTTATAGAATTACCAAATGAGCCTCAAGCCTTTACAAATAGGCTTATAACATCATGAAATTATTCCTAACATCCTAATACCTTATTATCTTGCTCATGAATCCTTTAGGAAGGTGGTGTAGTGCAAGACCCTTGTGGAATGCCCCATGATGACTTTTGTGCTACTGGAGGGCTACTAATTTGTCGATTAGGTCTCTTAAGACACCTTGGAAGAATTAGGCATTGGGAGTTGGGTCTAGCCAAGTGGATGGTTAAATCCAATTAAATACACATTATATAACTCATAAAAGTCTTATTAACCCTTGGTTAATGCCTTTGCATAGTTGGAGTTATTTTGAGTCATATGGAGATTGTAGGTGTTTTTGGCAACTTGGATAACTTGCTTGCTTGAAGAAGTTTTGAAATGGAGTTAGTCTTGTGGATCCAAAGGTGTGGAGTTCAATGGGTTAATCCTTTTGAATGATTATCCTCTGATAAAAGATTGAGTGGGTTGGGTCATTATTTTAGTTACACTTGAGGAAGATATAAGGGGATTGTTTCAAAGCAAAGGGATAGTTAGTTGTTTCTATATCAAATCATTGGTTGACCACTGACCTCTACATCACTTAAGGTGCCATCTCTAGTTATAATTGAGACTCATTGGAGGTTATAATGTTTTAGAAAGTTAGGACTAGTTTCAAGTTGATATAAGCCCATTTCTAAAGGCTTGAGACTCATTGGTGTTTCTATAAACCTTGAGTCCTTAAGACCTATAGGTCATTTAGTATCTAGGTAAATAGGTAGAAATACCTTAAATACTGTTAATCATTTTGGTATTGTTCAATCTTTGGAAAATCTAATTTTAAGACAGTTTTGTGTAGATTTCACACTATGAATGTCATTCTATGAATGTGGCACTCTAATTCTCATAGAATGGCATCTTATTGACATACATAATATCAATTTACATATATAGTAGCTTATTAATCTTCGAAATACAAGTTTGATTAATTTATGTGTGATCACCATAAAGAAGACTAAGAAATTAAGTGAATTTGGAGGATAGGCTGAAGGTTAGAAAGTTTTGGCCAAACAAGGGCACTATTTTATGATGGAATGTGTATAGAAATTTTGTATAGAAGGTGTTGCAACCTTTATTTGTTGTAGGAAACTTTTGGAAGCATGACATTGAGGAAGCCCTAAATTTAAGGGTTTTGAGGGCACAATTTGGGGCTTTGGTACCTAGAAACCTCTTGGAGTCAAATTGACTTCATATAACTTTGATTTGAACCTATTTATAACATTATAAAAGGATTTGGAGCCTAGGAGTTAGAATGGTTAGCACTTCCTTTGTAAATGCATGAGAATTAGGCCTTAAAAATCTAAGAAATAGTGAAAATAGTCATGCACCTTCCAAAGAAACCTACCCTATCCTTTTGGTATGTTAAGGTTATCCATAAAGGGTGCTCAAATATATAATTTATTTGCCTAGTGTTTTGGAAAAAGTTGAAGAAAAATCCTTGTGAGTGTTGTTGCAGGGCTACAAGGCATGCTATTAGGCCTAGTTGGAGGAATATTGAAGTTTTTGTGTCTAAACCATTGAAGAAAGTTTGAAACCCATTCAATTACCTTGGATTTCATATTTTAGGGCTATCGGATCACCTCATAAGACTTGTTGGTGGATAATTTACCATTTCACTTATTGAAGGCATTTTTGGTCACTAGATTCAATTGTGCACTTGATTGAGTTTGTATTTGGACCTTTGATCCACCATATTCTACCCTACAAGTGGACTCCACTCTACATGCCCAACCCTCAAACCTCGGGTTCTCAATTGACTTAGATCAATCACAACTTCTTAGGGACTCCCCTTCTCCAATAGGCCTAAAAAGGTAAACTCTCCCTAGATGGGTTTAGAACTCAACTTTCCTGATAGAAAAGGTTTCTATGGACCTAATCTCTCAAAAAAACCCAACTTTAAAGTTCTCAAACCCCCAACAATTGATTTGCATAATTGTTACCGACATTTCTAATAGGCCTAATCCTAGCTTTCTCAATCAAACTCCCAAACTTTACAAAGGGCCACAATATCTTTTCACCTCTTTAGACACCCTTTAACCACCTCTTAGAGATTCCAAAAGAACAAACTCTAACTCTATTCTAGCACAAACTAACCCCCACTTTGAGTCACAGACCTAATTGGCCAAATTAGGCTAGACTACAAAGGAAGTATGAGTAAATGGGTTCACAGACCTAACTCCACCCCTTGGAACTCTTCTTCACATCCAATTAATCCTCCTACACCCTTCACCTAGGTCAAATCAATCAGTTTGGAAGCCTAAACCTTCTTTCCTCTTCAAATCTAGACTAGACATATAGCAATGTTTAGTCTAGGGATTGCTGTTAAAAATAGGTAACCTACACCTACAGTTCTAAATCTCTACCATCTTGAATTACCCTCTCCTAACTTGCATTCCCCAAAGTGGCATTGAAATCCCACAGTGGAATTGCAAGTTAGGAGGCCATCTTGAAGAAACCCTCAGATTTAGGGTAAATCTAACCAACCTCTACGAAAACTAATGTAACTTTTTTTGTAGATAAGCTAAAGAATTCAAACCAAATTAAATGGAACATTAACTCAATCCTCTATCCAACCATACCAAACTTTCACTCCTACCAATCCGTACAGGCTGTACAGAATTGAAACAACAGAGAAAAAGGCAAAAATTTTGAGTTTTATTCAATGTTTGTTGTTCACCCATCTTTACAATGGGTTTCTCCTCTTGTGGAAACCTTAAATAGATGTCCTCCAATGGTCACAACCACTTATCAACACTAACACTAATCATTTTCAACATTAATCAACAAGAACACTAAAATATTGAGCTCAATCATAACAAAAGATAGATTATTATACTCGAACTCATGAAAAACACTAGCTCATTGGTCAAGTTGATAACATATAAGTATGGATATCTAGTATGGTTGGATAGCTTTGTGAATATTCTTCTTTTTTCACTTGGAATGAGGTTCTAATTCGATCTACAACTCAAGATATTCCCATTTTACTAACTGTTGTCCCCATTTTGTGCCATTACCTAGGGTTTCATCTATTTTCCCTCATATCTTGAGATTCGACCATGGGAAATTAACGACCCTTGGTGGAATATGAGTTAGGTCAAAAGAATGAGGCTGGAGAGAAAAACTTGATGCCCTAGGCATGCAAGATCCATGTGCATGCTAGAAATTTGTAGCAACATCTTCCATAGCTCGCTACAGAGAAGATTTTGAGGCTTGAAAATTGGTATGTGATCATCTTACATGATCCCCCTCATGTTCCAACTTCTACATTGAATTTTTTCTCAAGGGGTAGGGTACTTCCTTTGTTAATGAATGCCTAATTGCCTACATTCCTAAGTGAGCCTTAAAAACTCAGTTGTTGCATACTTCTCTTGAGATCCCAAGGCTTTAGTATGTTGTATAAAACCCAAAAGGGTATCCAAATCAGTGATTCTTTTCTTTGGGTTGTTAGGAGATGTTTGTGATTTTCCATGTTCAAGGCTACAAGCCTAGTCTTGAGTTTGTGAAGCAACTAGCCAATGAAAGTTGCATAGTTTGAATCTAATGTTGGATTCATGTTATTTTGGACCTAAATAGACCTTTTCCATGCTTGGAAGTCACCCCTAGTCATTATTTGTATTTGTGGGGTTTTGTGTCAAATAAGCCTTGTGATGCCCTTAAGAGCAACTAGTGATTAGTTGTCTTTGTGATAGGTTTTCCTTGTGATTGGGGATTCCTAGGAGTGGTTGGGTTTCTTAGAAGGTTATAAAGGTCCTTAGGGTCATTAGGTTAAGTTTTAGGCGTCTATGAGTTAAGATGTCAAAAATTGCAAAAAATTGCAAAAGTTATCAAAGTAAAATTGGAAAAATGCTGAAAACTTTGCAAGAGTTTGGGAATTGGTGAAGGGTTATTGGAAGTAAGTTATTTTACTATTTCCAAACCTTTTCCAAGTCGTAGAATTGGAATCAAGTGAAAAATGTAAAAATTGCACTTTTTGTGCAAAGTTGCATTGTTGAAAGTTGTAAAAGTTGCTCAAATTTGCAACTTAGTGGAAAAAGGGTTGTGGGATTGAACTGTCTATTCCGTTAAACCCTATCCCCAACCTTGTCCCATCTCACTGAGTGCTCAAACATTCTTAGGCACGCCAAATCAGAACATCCCTTAGGGTCACTAAATGCCATAGGGATGCGATCTTTTACGGGGCATAGCTCAGAGCTTGTGCAAGGTATGGATGCAATTCTAGTTCCTGTAGGACCATGTTGTAGAGACCTACAATAACCTCTCTCACTTTTTGGAGATCATACTCTGTTTTTATTTTGCGACGCCATCTCGGGTGATGTTGAAACTTGTAGTGTTGGCCAGTACAAAGTTGCCAACTACCAAATCTCTCTCATCTTTCGTCATGGGATCAAACTGTCTACTCCGTTAGCTCTAGGTGGCCAGGTAAACCCTATCCCCAACCTCGTTCCATCTTGTTCAACACTCGAACATTCTTAGGCACATTGAACCGAAACGTCCCCAACGGTCACTAAATGCCATAGGGTTGCGATATTTGACGGGGCATATCTTGGAGCTCATGCAAGGTATGGATGCAATTCTAATTCCTATAGGACCGTGTTACAGAGACCTACAATAACCTCTCTCTCTTTTTAGATATCATACTCTATTTTGATTTTGTGATGCCATCTCGAGTGATGCTAAAACTTGTAGTGTTGCCTAGTACAAAGTTGTCAGCTACCAAATCTCTCTCACCTTTCATTGTGGGATCGAATTGTCTACTCCATTAGCTTCAGGTGGCTAGGTAAACCCTATCCTCAAGCTTTTCTCATCTCATTCAACGCTCGAATATTCTCGAGCATGTCAAACCGAAACATCTCTAAGGGTCACTAAATGCCATAGAGCTGTGATCTTTGATGGGGCATATCTCGGAGCTCGTGTGAGGTATGGATGCAATTCTAGTTCCTATAGGACCGTGTTGTGGAGACCTACAATAACCTCTCTCACTTTTTAGAGATCATACTCTATTTTGATTTTGTGATGCCATCTCAGGTGATGTTGAAACTTGTAGTGTTGGTCGGTACAAAGTTTCCAACTGCCAAATCTCTCTCACCTTTTGTCATGGGATCGAATTGTATACTCCGTTAGCTTTGACTGGCCAGGTAAACCCTATCCCCAACCTCCTCCCATCCCATTCAACGCTCAAACATTCTTGGGCATGCTGAACCGGAACGTCCATAAGGGTCACTAAATGCCATAGAGCTGTGATCTTTGATGGGGCATACTCAGAGTTTGTGCGAGGTATGGATGTGATTCTAGTTCTTATAGGACCATATTGTGGAGATCTACACTAACCTCTCTCACTTTTTGGAGATCATAATCCATTTTGATTTTGTGACGCCATCTCAGGTGATGTTGAAACTTGTAGTGTTGGCCAGTACAAAGTTGCCAACTGCCATATCTATGTATATGCATGTTTGGTTATTTTTAGGCTTTCTTGCATTTAGACCCTATTGTGTGAACCCTTGAACAACTTTGGTATTTCTGTAAATTGGTTGATTCATGAGGTCACAGGGGTCTAGTAGTCTCCTAGGGTCTTGTTAGAAGTCATAGGAGGTGTTAGGATCTTTAGAAGTCTTTATAAAGTCATAAAAAGCAAAATAAGTTGCATAACTAGGGTAATAATGCAACATTTATGCAATAATATGGATTTTTGTTTGTAATGGCTCCCTCTAATGGGAAAAACCTTTCAAAATGTGTTGGACCAATTGGAGGAAGGTCTTCATAAGCCCTTATAGGCAGGTGGAAGACATAGATTGTACTTTTTCTTTGAAATCAATAAAGAAACCATCATTTTTCTTGCAAAAAGACTATTTTTTCGTGCATTATATAGATTCTATAGATCAGGGGGCCTAGAGAGTTAGTTTTTATTGAAGCCTATAGTGTCACCTTTTCAATGAGCCTACTCTAAGCCCTTGATTTGCTGGGAAGTTTGAGATATAAGGTTTTTTGTAAAAGTTGCTTTCAAACCCTAACCACCTAGGGTTTTGGAAAAGAATGTTGAGTTCTCCCATTTCCACCGTTGGAAAAGTTTTATTTTTGGTGGAATGGGAGGTTGTCAAACGTACATTAAGATTGTGATGGTTTCTAGGCTAGTGCAGATGGTGGCTATTGATGTAAACATATGTTCAAGAGTTTAAGAAATGAGTTTGACAAGCTTATATTCTGTGTTATAGGTCAATGATTAAAACAATACAAATACTGTACAACATTCATGGATATGTGAGCTTGGATATGTGTTGCAAGATGAGTATAGACCTTATGTCTACAATTGCAATACTTTATGTAATGATTTGAGTAAGTTATAGATATTTTAGTAAAGACTAGTTATAGGCTAGTGATAGAGAAATATGTCAGGTATTGTTACTATATTTTGGTTATAACTTGTTGGTGACCTAGAATTAAGGTTTGGGAGCATAAATCATGGTAGAAGACTTGGAATAGTGCATGATTTTGGATTTGCAATTCATTTGGTTTGTGTTGTGATGATCGCTAGTGTGTGGCATACAAATTATTGCTTCTAGGAGCTGATGGGATGGTGTAGTGTATTGTTTGGATTGGAAAGTGTTAATTGATAAGTAGGAATCCAATGAGTCTTGAGTGTTCTATTCATTCTCATGAGAGATGGGTTCATGCAAACTACTACTCATGCAACATGGGTCAATGAATTTGACTCAAAAAAAACATAGTTGAATCTTGATAGAAATATCACAATTTGACATGTTGTGGAATATATATGTTACTTATCAATTAACAAGCTTAAGGGGATTACTAATGAATGGTTCATAAGGCACAACACTTGATTAAGCTTTTACAAATAGAGTTGCAAGAAGAGCGGTTTTAACCATGGGGGAAACTCTTTAGTTAAGCACACTTGAGTTGGAGTAGTACTAGGATGGGTGACCTCCCAAGAAGTATTGGTACTTCACCTCTCTAAGCATCAATTAGATTCAATGAGTGCTAAGTGTTCTATTCATTATCATGAGAGATCAGTTCGTGTAAACCACTACTCATGAAACATGGGTCAATGATTTTTTTTCAAATACCACACGGTTGAATTTTGATAGCAATATCACAATTTGACTTCTTGTAGAAATGTCTCCTACTTATCAATCAATGAGCTTAAGGGGAATTCTAATGAATGGTTCATAAGGCACAACACTTGGTGAAGGTTTTGCAAATTGTGTTGCAAGAAGAGTGGGTTTAACCATAGAGGAAACTTTATAGTTAAGTGTGCTCAAGTGAGAGTAGTACTGGGGTGGGTGACATCTTAGGAAGTCCATGTACATCAACTCTATGAGAATCACCTAGATCCAATGAGTGTTAAGTGTTCTAATCACTCTCATGAGAGATGGGTTCTTGTGTCCCACTACTCATGAAACATGGGATAATGAGATTGAATAAAAAATTACACACTTGAATTCCATTAGTACTATCACAATTTGACTTGTGAAAAAAGATCTAAGCCTACTTATCAATAACACAATTTTCTAGACCATTTGACTTTTCTTGGCATATACATAGATATCCAATCTCCATAGTGATAGATTGATTGATTTATGAGGTGCACACATACACAAATAGGAAAATCTATGAGAAGAAGAAAAGTATTTTTTAATAGGATTGACTAGCATGCCATAAAAACCTCCTAAAACATTCAATTATGTCCTTTGTCTAGTTCATATTGAAACACACAAATATTACTAAGGAAATCATACCCCTTTTTGTTTTTTGTTTTGTTAATGATGTTCCTCTTGTCATGATTTTGGATTGATAAGGACTCAAGTCTATAGGGGATTTGATTGTTTCCATGTCTCTTAATTTTTGACAAGATTATCTTATGTATTTGATCTACTTTATAGAATTTTCACAAATGAGTTGGCATTACCATGTGACAACTCTGTTGCATTATGGAATTTGCTAATTTGCATGCCTCAGGGTTTGAACCAATAAGTGAAACTTTGGAATCTGCCTTCCCTTGTCCTAACCTAATCATTGGATGCATTGATTTGGTCTTTCTCACTAGATTTTTGGTACTTCCTTTGTTAAGGTGACCTAATTGGGGTAATTAGGCCTATACAACAATCTAGTTTTGGAAGGCTTGTAAATGGCTTCAGCACTTTCCATTTTGGGGATATAAAAAACTCAATAAAGGGTACTTGGAATGCTAATTAGTTCCTGAGGTCTTTTGGAAGATATGGTACTTGTTGCCTAATTTTTCTTTGGAAGGGCTAGTAGCCTAGATGCTGCATTATGAGGACAGAGTTATGAAATTTGTGTTTGTGTTGTTGTTTGGCCATGGTTCCTTGGTTTTAGTGTTGGGATGAACCCCTTAACATGTTGATCAACCTTATTTGTGAGAATCCACCATTCATGGGTGTGAAGCCAAGTTTGCTAGTGTAAAGTTGTATGGATTAATGATGATCCCTTAGTGTTATTGTTGTGTCAAGGTGTAGAAGTTTGGGTGTATAATTTGTCTTGTTGGATTGACATCAGAATTGTGCTTATTGTACCCTAACCTCTGCATCATTCTACCTATAATATTCTATCTTATATAAGGTACAACATTGACCAATTGTGCATATAAGGAAATATATGTGTTGGAATACATGTGAGTGTCCATTACAATTGGTATTCTATGATGGCAGATCTAACCTATGGAATTAATGAAACCTTGAGAATCCTATTAAGCTCTACATCATAACTAAACCTTGGAATTAATGTAATGTATTGTTTTCAATTTCAGATTTGTTAGATGTTTGTAATAATAATTTATGATAAATGTTTAGATGCATAACATAGAAGGCAAGCTTTAAACATGAACAAGAATATCATAAATCAATATGACAATGACATAAATTGCAAATGATAAATTTTTGGCTATATGTAATAATTTATGTTTTGACTCTTGAAGTATGATTATTTCTTATATATATATATATATATATATCTATATATATATATATATATATAAGTTATTTAAAAAGTAAAATAGACTAGTAGTAAATTTAACTTGCTTGTAAATTTTGTGGCCTATCTACACCTAAAGAATCAAAGGCATCACAAGTCTCAATTTCAATAACCACAATATTACAAGAAATACATCTAGTAATCTAAGAAATCTAGAGAGTAATTCTTCCTTGTATCGCCCTGGCAAGGAACCTAAGAGATCACATAACTAATAAGGGTAAATGTTGAATAAATTTTATTCTATTTTTAACACAAAATTGAAGCACATACATTTCATTTTCAATTCTTCTAACATTAAATATTTTGATATATCTTATTGATTAAATATATGAATATTCTATATTAACTCAACAACCAAGTTCTTATAGGTTCTCAAACATCACAACTAGAAACGCATACATAAGTTCCAATAAGTAAAAAGCATCATAAATATATGAACAAGATTTCATATATATATATATATATATATATATATATATATATATATATATATATATAAGTTATTTAAAAAGTAAAATAAACTAGTAGTAAATTTAACTTGCTTGTAAGTTTTGTGGCCTATCTACACCTAAAGAATCAAAGACATCACAAGTCTCAATTTCAATAACCACAATATTACAAGAAATCCATCTAGTAATCTAAGAAATCTAGAGAGTAATTCTTCCTTGTATCCCCCTGGCAGGGAACCTAAGAGATCACATAGCTAATAAGGGTAAAAGTGGAATAAATTTTATTCTATTTTTAACACAAAATTGAAACACATACATTTCATTTTCAATTCGTCTAACATTAAAAATTTTGATATATCTCATTGATTAAATATATGAATATTCTACATTAACTTAACAACCAAGTTCTTATAGGTTCCCAAACATCACTACTAGAAATGCATACATAAGTTCCCATAAGTAAAAACCAACATAAATATATGAACAAGATTTCATTATAAATAATTGAATCTATTAATACAATTAGATAGCATAAAAATCACATAAGCATACCAAGGACAACCATCTTGATATACCCATTCTTCTTTATTGCAACTAAGCATGTGTACATATACATATTACAAGGAGCAAGTAATCATTATATATCATGTTTTCATATAATTCTAACATTTTTCTCCTCCAACATGATCTCTATACAAAATGGATACATAAGTATTATATCATAGTCATGATACAAAAATATGATGTTGCAACATCTAGTCACACACAAAAAAAGATGCAAAATTGGAATGTGTGAAGAAAGATCATCCAAGGCTATTGAAAAACTCTAGAAAAATACTCAATGGATAAAAGACTTTCCACCCAACCATGGAACCTTACTGCCCCACTCCCCTAAGCTAGGAGATAACACAAGACCCCACACCAAGTTCAAACATAAGCAAGTGGATAAAATAGCTATTTTAACACTGATAAAGTTTATTGTTGATCAATATTGTATCAAAAATTCAAACTGATTAGGTATTGAATTAAACTTGATAAACAAATGACATAGAAGGAAAACTTTAAACATGAACAAGATCATAAATCATATGACGATGACATATTGGAAATGATAAACTTATGCTTAAACAGTGATAAAGTTTATTGTTAATCAATATTCTATCAAAGTTTCAAACTGATTAGGTATTGAATTTAATGTCATACATGAACATATCTAATTTAATGTCATACATGAACATATCTAAGTTAATGTCATACACGAACATATCTAATTTAATGTCATACATGAACAAACATATAATATAAAATGATAATCAATAATGTCATGTACATTAACAAACACATAATATATTATGATAACCAATAATGTCATACATGAACAAACATATCATATATTAACCAATAATGTCTTAAGTCTAATAATTTCATGCATCAAATAAATGTCATACATCAAATATAAAATGTCTATATACATCAAATGTATATCGAATATGTCCACTGACATAAAATCCAACATATATGTCCATTGATGCCTATACATATACATGTCTATGAACTATATCTTCTCCTGAAACAAATCTCTCAAGGTTTTATGTCGTCATGTGGAGGGAGGCGGTGGCAATGATGGGGTCTTCCTCACACGCTTGCTCGTCCTCTTGTTGAGGCTCTTCTCTAACTTGAGATGATACAAACAAAGTAGATATGAATCAATAATTATTATACATTGAAATCAAATATATGTACACACAAAATTAATTATTTTCTTACTGCCATCAAATAGTCACTTTGCAAGTCCACCTCAAAGGCTCGTGGATGATCAAGTGTAACGAGACCCTAAAATAATTCAATCAATATAATCACTTATAAATAACATTAGAAATTTCGATACTAACTATTATAACAAAAACTAAAACCAAGAAAATTGTTTCATACCTCAATCAATGGTTATGAACTAGCCATAACTACAGCTACTTCATGATCAACGGACTGTCAGAGATGAGGAGTGTTCGATGTCAAGAGCTGCATATAATACAATACATGTTACATGTAACATGAAACATAAAACAAACATAATCAAATGAATTAAATTAACATGAAACAAATGTACCTCTATGAAGCTCATATCACTTCTACACTCTTAGTCCGTAGTAAATGTTGACGATCCTGTAGAGAACTGATGCACATGCATAATTTTTTTTGTCAATCCTTAATATGATTACTTAATAAATATATATATTAATTTAAATGATTAAATTGATGCATACCTCTGGACTCGTGGACGAGACAAAAAATGGGGCTGAGGGATCATCACTAGGCCCACCAACACTCTAACCCTGAATTTTGAACAATGTCAATAGATGCTAATTAATTAATCATTCACTATACATATGAAATGTGATCAAATTAGTAAATTATAATTGTAATTTACCTGTGTGTCAATGCCAAATGTGTCATTCAAGAACTGATCGGTGACGAGCCCATCATCTGCACCATCTCCAACATGAGTGCCAAATGTGCATAAGGATCCACATGATGTGCACATGTGACCGCAATGCACAAAAGGCTCCCCCTCAATTAATGGACAAATGAAATGAATGAGGGTCTGCATCAAAGCATTAATGGTCCCTAGAGTGTTGGTCTCTACATGTTCCTTCACAACTGAAGGAATAGTCACATGCTCACCCTGTGGCTTGACCATAGGTGCCCTAACTACATTAGGGTCACGACGTGCCCCTAGCCTCTCAAATGATGACCCCCCACCTCTACCCTAGGAGTCTAATATATCAAAATAATTGGGGATCTCCCCAAGGACAAACTCACAAAACTATTTTTTTTTAAAATACATGGGGACCTCATGATTGTTGCAAGGAGGGGCATCAAAAACTATCCACCATCTATCCCAAAAATTATTTTTAATAACATCATGTATGCATCAATGGATGTGGAACCGTTTAGTACCCTCTCTAACAGTATTTTGTTCACTGAGTTTTCTAAATAATGCACATATTCTACCTTTTGGTATTTCTTTTTTTTTTAACATCTTGATATGACAATTTATTTGCATAATGTCTTTTTTTTTCATCCCTCTTAACCCGCCAAACATCTAACTAACCACTAATAGAAGCTATGTGGGTCTTAATGGATTCGAGGGATGATGCCAATTGAGCTCTCATTAGATTGGTTTGTCCTAATTCTTTCAACCAACCAATGAGTCCTTCTAATTCAGTTTTGCCTCTTTCTATTTCATTTATTATATTTTCTTATGTGTCAGGAGGAGGTCTTGCAATTGGTTCAAGCTACAGAATTTGTTGTTCTTCTTGTGGAGGGTTTTGGTTTTGATTTTCTTGAGGGTTTTGAGCTTTTTGGGGATTTTCTGGTTCATTATTAACATTTCCTGATAAGAAATCAATTGAAATCTAAATAAATAAACAAATCTAAAGAAAAATTGTAAAAAACCTACAAAACAATATAAAAAACGTATCAAACAATGCAAAAAAGAATTTAAATAACATATGGTGTGCTCATGATCTCGAACTTCAATGGTGAGGAGGCATATTTTCAAGGTGGGTGGTGAAAAGCTTGGTTTTTTGCAATCCGCATATGCGCTACTATGACGAGAAGTAGGAAAAACAAGTGAAAATGAATGGGCTACAGGTATTGAACCCATTTATAATATTTTTTCTTTTTTTAAAGCGCATATGCACTATAGTGCATGCACGCTATTGAAAATTAAAAAATAAAAATGTGTCACCTTTTTGGCACCACAACTTGGTGCACTTACCCATGTAGTATACACATTTAGCATATATGTCAAAAAGGGAGAGAAGTATAATATAAGATGTATGTATATATAAAGAATATTGGGGAGAAGTATAATATGAGATATATGTGTATATATGTATGGGGGAGCAGCACAGTATTATACAAATACATTTAAAGATAATCAAAAAACATTTTTTACAAAAGAAATTTCAAAAAATCTCAAAAACAAAGTATGTTATCAAGTTGAAGACTCTAGATGGAGATAAAAGAATGTTTTGGACTTATAATTTTGACCATTTAGGTTTGAATTGATGAATGTTTTTACCACTGATGCCAAAGGGGGAGATTTTTGACATTAAGGTCAAGTTTTTTTATTAGTGACTCATACTTAGTCAATTGGTTAAGATGCTACTAAGCTTATCTTTCAGTTTGCAGCATTAACCGAGTGCTACAATTATTGCCGAGTAATATAGTTCTTACCGAGTTCTACAGTTGCTACCAAGTTTCAAAATCTACATTTAGTTCACGCCAAGTAGTATCCATCAAGTTCATCAGTGATAGTGCTAACCGAGCTTCATAGTATTAATCAAGTTGCACTATGTCAACCATGTTCTCCAATGTCTACCAAGCTTGTAGTGTTAGTGATATGAATCTAGTCTTGACCGAACCAAGGAGTGTCAACCAAGTGATTTAGTTTATACCAAGCTCGTAGTGTTAGCGCTGACCGAGCCATGGAGCATCAACCAAGTGATTCAATTTATATGTAGAGTTTCACAATGTTCACCAAGTCACACAAGTGTTGACCGAGTTCAAGCTACTTAGAAGTGATTAGTATGAACCAAGCTTCTATGTCTATCGAGTGCATGACGATGCCAAGTGTTGACAATGGTTGTCGAGTATCAAGACCTCACGAAGTTTGTCTTTAGAACCCGAGTGTCAGCAGTTAGGCTGACTTTGTGATCTTTGATGGAGATCTATGTTGTAGCCGACTTTGATGAATTGTGATTTGGATTGGTATATCTGTAATGTATTGTATATATCCAAAAGAAGTAAGGAAGTAAGTATAAAGAGAATATAAAGAGTAGAAGTGTGAATTAAGAAGGCTACAAGTGATATAAGGGACAACAAGGATTTATCTATCACAGTAAGGTGATCTTCACATTTTAGAGCAATCTCAACTAGCAAATTAGAGTTGCAGATTAGAGATCAGCCACTAGTTCATCCTAACAGGTGTATCAGCTAAATCCTTTAACAGGGTAGACTTAACAGTCTTTGTAAAATCTCTTTATTGAGTGCATACTTCATTGTATGTTTTGTAAATCCTTTAACAATGTGGACCTAGCAGTTCTTATTGCTCGTAACAGAAGTGATCAATTGTAAGCCTTAACTAGCAAACTTTATACTGCAGTACTAAAGCTTGTGGGTTTTATCCCTATACACTCGAAAGTGTCACACTCTAAACCCTTCTATCCAAACGATTCCATGAGTTGGAATGCTTGGATGCCGGCTTAGAGCTCCCTATCCACGGAGTGCAAGAGAGTATATTTCAAGAATAAGAAAGTTCTCAGATGAGCCATAGAGATACTCTTCTTGCTAGTAAACCATGCAATGGGAGGTTCCAAAGATAAGATGCAAGAATGCAAATGTCCCAAGGAGTTCCTCAAGGATGCAATGCAAATAAAGATTAAGCTAGAATGAGATGCAAAGTGGAGCTATGCTAAGCATGTATGAGAGTGTTGCAATCCAACTATTAGACTATATGATTTAAGCTACATGTAAAAATGAAAGCTAAGCTAAGCTAGAATGCCATGATGCCATGGATGAGAGAATGTAGACAAGAAATAGAAGTTCTCCAAAAAGCTCCAAAGAAACCTGTTAGAAAACCTGCAGCATAACAATGTTCAAAAAAAGGATTGAGGGGGAAAGCTCTCTCCCTTTTAAAGATGTATGGACGGTAGAGATCAAGATGAAGATGGTGGATGATCAATGGTGGAATTCAAAAATAGGAGTGATCCATGTGCACACACAAATCAACCAATAGAATATAAGTTGACTTGTCATATAAGACAAAAGTCACAAAGCCTTTTCTTTTAATTGCAAAATAGAAAAAAGACTTTATGTGTGCACTTTAAGTGGGTTAGAAGAATGGGGTCTTTTATTTAATTAAAAGGGGACATGTTCTTTTAATCAAATAATGAACTTAGGATAGCATAGTCAAACTATAGGTTATAATCAAATAAATTGATTATTAGCAATTTGGCTTAGGTAAGTGATTAAATTAATTTAGCCAAAATGTTGAAAAGGGGGCTAATAGTCTAGATGACCATTTTTAGGTGATTACATTTGCCCCTCTTTGACTAATGTGTGATCGATCTGGGAACACATTATGTCAAAGAAAATAGAAAGCCAAGTAGGTGATGATAGATATAGATGTCTAATTCCGAAGAGTGAAATGCAGAAATAGATAGCAAGTCCTAAATGCACAGCCTGATAGCAGTAGTACTGAACACTAGGAAGAGATGATGTTAGAATTCAAGAAGAATACTAACACTTTGAAAAGTGGATAGAGTGAGAGCAAGTGAGAAGATCAAACAAATGCTCCTAAGCAGTGATAGAGTATTTCTGCCCCCTCGGGATCGAAATTGAAATGAGGTAAGGGGATGCAAAAACTAGCTAGAAATGAGAAAATTAGAGTATAGCAATGTCCAAGATGACAGATAGATGATTAGAACCCAAGAATGACTATATAAAAAAATTGATAAAATGCCCCAGTTTGACTAGAGTTGACCTTGAAGGATATAGCATAAAAATTAGGTCAAAATGAGCAGAAAGGTGATTTTAGACATGAAATGGTGAATTTAAGTAGATATGAAGTATGGAAATGATGAAGACATGAAGAAATGAAGATGCCCCAGTGATGATTTATAGATTAGACCTCAAAAGGTCAGCTAACTGCTCAGAAGAAAGTAGAATTTTAAAAGACAATTTTGACCATCAAGGTGAACTCGAATTTGGATTTTGATCCCGAAAATGAATCTAGGACATTGAAACCATTTAAGAGGTCAAAACTTTATATAATGTGATGATAGAATAGAAAAGAGATGAAGCTAAAGATTAAGAAGGTGAAAAGACATGAACAGGAAGAAAGTAAAGAAATATATGAAAGGAGTTAGCTAATACGTCCACAAAAAGATGAAGAGAGAGCTCTCTCCATATGCAAGAATGCAAGACTAAGCTATAAAATGAACCTAAAATGCAAGCTAATATGCAAAGTGGTTTACCAGCAAGAAGTGCATAACATTTAGACTCTTAATTTCATCATTGAGCATTTATTAGGGACATCATGAGATCATACAACCATCACTAGTATAACTATGAGGATATGAATATGATCGATATTAGATAGGTATGTGGAAATCCAATCTAAGCATCAGAGACATGTAAGTCAAGATAACTACACGATTAGATTCCCTAAGTTTAATTTAGCAAGATTACACCTATATCAAGGCATAAGCGCCAAGATAAACCCTGAGTGCGGTCTTGCAAAACAATCAAGGATGATACATTTATAAGTCAAAGTGTTGAATAGGACAAGCATGAATGCTTACAACACTATAGACAAACAAAAGTATACCCACAAGCAAAAATCAAGAAAATATGTTCCATGCCCCCAGTCTTCTAGTCAATGACATCCTTGAAAGACTATTAGGGAGGGAACACCTGGCAAAGAAATCATCATAGACAACACACAAAGTAGATAAAGATCAGCATAGCTCAGTCGTTTAGGTGTTAAAGTGTGTGTGTGTAAGTCACTTGGCCATTTCTTCCAGACTTGATTCTGATAGTGAGAAATACCACGACATCGGAGACCGTAGGTAAACTATCTGTAAAGTGTTGAAAAACACTTGATGTCAAAGAGGGGGAAGTGTTGAGAAACACTATTTTGTGAGTTGTCAAAGAAACCCAAATGCATAAGAATACTTCAAAAAGGCTAAGTATCTATGCCCCCAAGATGAGGACAAGAAACAATTCCAAGCCAAGAAATGTGTAGCGAAGTGGATGATTGAGATTGATAGACATAGGTGCAAGGGTTTCAAGTAGCGTCTATTTCTAGGTTTTCACCACTTGACAAATTTTTTTAGGACTTTTTCCAATTTTTTTGTATTTTTTTATTTTTGATTTTTTTTTGGTGATACATCAAAGCACCTATTGCTAGGTTTTCACTAAGATGATCATTTTTTCATGACATTTTTTTGATTTTTAGGATTTTTTCAGCATCATATATGATTTTTTGAATTTTTCAGAATAATTTAGAGATCACTAGTTCTCAAGCAAGATCACATCATTTTCTCCCAATGTCTAGCAAGGTATAGGACACGATGGAGAAACAAGCTGATGGATAAGCAATAATGCATAAGAAAGGAATGTGAAGCAAGTGAAAGTGATCCTCAAGAACTGACTCCTCAAGAGTACCCAAGCTAGGGAAAGAAGTGAATTAGTCATATGAAGCATATTTTGGATAAGCAATGGAAGTAATGAGAAAGATAGCATATAGGATAAGCGGTGAAGCCAACAAGTGAGATAGCATGAAGTGTGTAGTCCAAAAGAGTAGCCATGTCAAGAGACCTATGAGAACCATGTTTCATTTATTATGATCAAGACCAAGGAGTCAACTAGATAGTATAGCAATGGGATAGAGCAATAAGAATAAAGCTCAAGATAAAGGCTATGAGTGAATAAGAAAGCACAAATAGAGAATCTCATGGATAAGATAGCCAATATGCAAAGATAGCTCAACATTGTCAAGATCAAAGATAGAAGAGGGGGTAGATGGATGATGGAAGAATTATGCATGATGCCTGTTTGCCAGGTTTTCATCATGGTACTTATCCAAGGTACCACAAGATGTAGTTTTCACCGTAGGACACATTTATTTCTCTTTAATTTTGCTACCAAAGTGACACAAGAAGTGGTTTTCACCAAGGCACATTTTAATTTTTTTCATTTTTTTTTTTTTTTTTTTTTTTTGAATTTTTAGAAAGAGCTCAAGCTTTTTTGAATGTAGATAGTGCTCCTATAGGAAAGATAAGTCATGATAAGCCAAGACCATAGAAAGGTATGCTCAAAGATGTTGATAGGGTGATGAAAGAGAAATGGTAGTAGGAAGAGTATATAGAGGATAATAGTTCATGTATAGAAAGGAGGTGTAAGCTTTAGAGGATTTCATGAGGGTAGTTGAAATATTGTACAAGATCAATGTTGACACACACCTTGAAGGGTATTGAAATGATGGAGGAATCATGGATGAAATAGCTTGAGATTTAGATGTATGAGCTGGTAGAAGAGATTTGGGAAAAAGTGGAGTGGAAGGCTTTGGAATATTTTTAGAAAGATTTTTGGAAGAAGATGGAATGGAAGCCTTTGGAAGCTTGAATGTCAACTTTGAAATATTTTCAATATTCAAGTCTTTTAAAAGAGACTTGGGAATCCATATAGCTTTAGATTTTCCTTCGGATACTTCAAAACACATTTTTTCAATAATGGGTTTAGGAACCCATATTTTCTTTGATTTAGCTTTTTTAATAGTGGACCTTTGCAGTCTCTTTTGTGTTTTCTCTTTCTTAGCATTCACATGTCGATTAGATGGGACATAGTGATCTTCATTTTTCAATGGATTCTTATGTTTATTCTCATTTCCAAAGGACTTGGGATTTGTGGATGAATAAGGCTGATATGACTGGTTTAGATGGATAGATGGGTGATAAGTCATCAAGGATGAGTGTCTTTGTTGATCTTGAGGAATGATGGGAGAGCTAGGGAATGAGCTAGGAGTGAATGTAGGAGATGGAGTAACATAAGGCCCCAAAATGGATGGAAGGTTTGAATGCTTTAGCTTAGATGGATAAGGACCAAGGATAGATTTAGAAGATGCAAATGGATAGTGGGAAGGGATATCAACATCTTTAGATTGAGAAACATAGTCAAAGCCATCAATAGACTCATGAGTAGCTTTGATAGGAACAACATTTTTAATTGGAGCACTTGAAGCTTGAGCACAGTTTTGAAGTGGATGTGGAGAAGTAGAACATGATGGGATGCTTTGATCTTGACAAGTAGCGTTGGATAGCATATGAAGAGAACTTTTCTCATAATTTTCAGTAAGCTCAAAGGAGATAATGGAAGTGTTATCTTCATCATACTTAGAAGGTGGACAAGATATAGGATATGGAGGGGAAAAATCTTGAAAGAGATGAAAGGGTGCTTGATCTTGATCTTTCTTGACATTTATAGCTTTTTCTTTTTGAGAGTCCTCTTGACATGAAGCCACTTCTAAGGACAAGGGAGAATGAAGAGTGAGTGGAGTAGTGCTTGGATTAGGCATAGTAGTGCATGAAGGTTGAGGATGTTTAGGATTAGTAGCATGGAAAATGTTTGCAGCCAAGTGAAGGTTAGCTTGAGTTTCTTTTAGAGGTAGCCCTTGAGGATACACGTAGTCAATGTGGAAAGAATTAGGTTCTTTATTTGATGGAGGCATGTTGGAAAGATTTGATGTTTTGGGAGATGCACGAGTGTTGGAAGAAGTGGAAGATGTAATAGAGCTGCTACTAGACATAGGTTCATTAATGTAATCTTGCTCAAGAGAAGTATCTTCACCACATGAATCATTAAAGGTATCAATAATTTCATTATCAATAAGATCTTGGATTTTATGTTTTAGCTCAATGCAATCTAAAGTAGCATGGTCATTAGATCGATGATAGGCACAATAGGTATCCAAGAAAGGATTTCCATAGGAGCTAAACTTAGGCAACATGATGAGCTTAGTTTCAAGAAGTTTTTGCAAAGTGTCATCATAAGAATCTTCCAAGGGAGCAAAATTTCTATCAAAATTATGTCTAGAGTCCTTTTTTTGTTTCTCAAGTGAATGGTATGTATCCATATATTCATCATTAGCTTGGTCAAAGATAGGTCCATCATAAAATTTTAGCATAGGCTCAAATGCTTGTTCTCTACAAAGGTCTTTAGATCTAGAAGATGAAGACATTTGATGTCTTGAAGTAGAGCATGTAGACCTAGAAGAAGAGGCTGACCTCAAAGAAGGTGACTCACATGCATGTAAAGACCTTAAGGAAGATTCATGTAATGATGCAATCTTCTCCTCTAACATTTTCTCAAGTTTAGACTTCATTTCCATCATGCGCTTAGAGAAATGAAGGTAAGAAAGATCATTTGTCTCTTCTAGTTCTTTATATTGTGCATATAGATCTTGAAACTCTTTAGTGACATGGAGGATATCATGATCATCTAGATTCGGTTGAGGTTTGGTAGCACAAGCTTTGAATTTCATAGTGATAGATAGATAATCAAGCATGAAGGAGACTAGAGGAAGCTAATAAGGTGACACAAGATAACTTGATGTCCAAACTAGAGAGGTAGAGTGTTCACTTTCCAAGATAGTATAGAGAGATTAAAGTGACTTGTCAAACAATATGTCCAAGAAACTTACGACATGAATGACTCAAGTCAATAGCTAGGCAAGCTGCCCAAATAGCCAAATACATAGAGCAAGTAGGGTGACAAGTGAAAAACTCTCCAACCCAAGAGTGTAGTCAAGAAATCAAGGTAACCATTTTAGCAAAAGGATAACTAGCAAGCATGCATAGACCATGAAGACAAAAAGACCTAGAGCACTAAGACCAAAGAACCACTTTAAGCATGTTTAAGCACTAGAGACATAACAAATCATAGCCAAATGATGAAACCCCCCTTAGTAAGTAACACAAGAAAATGTTTGCACTTGATGTTTTGACTTGGTTGACAAAGTTTGACAATAGTTGATAGCATAGCAAGTTTGATGTTCAAAAGCAATTTCTTTCCAAGCAAGATAGTAACACATGGAGTAGTCTTCAAACAATCAAGCAAGGGACAAAGCAACCTTGCATGATACAAGCATATGTGAGGTCTTAAAAGAAATCCCTAACACTATCGTCATGTGTATGTTCAAAATATTTTCACAGGTCTAGCACATTCAAGAACACATCAAGCAATATCTACCTAGAAGTCATGGTTCATTACTCAACAACTTGGCCCACGCTTGATGCTCCTTTGCCTCACACCAAGTGGTTTCCCACAAGATATATTAGCTTTGTCATGGAAATGCCACAAGCATAACCAAAGAAACACATATGGTGAGTGTAAATCTTGGGGTGATCCGGGTAGTCCACTAGGATCAATCCTTGCACCAAGAAGTTGAGCGACTAAAAAAGGTAGTTACTAACTTAGGGTTTTTAGATAGGGCTTCCGTTCATAGTGTTCCTCTTGCTCCCAATTACGGGACACCTCACCTTGCGATGAGTAACCGATCTCGCGATCACAAGAGTACCTTAAGCATTCTTGCCTAGTGATCTCCCTATGGTCGAAATCCCATAAGCGATCACACTAGGCGAAGACAAACACTATGTCTACCAAAGTTTTGTGTCCTTGGTAGCCTTGAGTTTATAGTGGGTTGGAAGAGCCAGGTAATCGGCTTGTCCCCACTTGGGTCGTTCCTCTCAGGTTGTCCGAGAGCAGGCCCTCTAAAGGATTCTAACTACACAAAGTGGATCAAATTTTGGAAGTCAAGATTTCTGGTTCACCACAAGGGTGAAGAGCATACTCTCCTATTCCAATCATTTTCTCCCAAACACGCCAAGAAGATTCAGTTACCCCTTGCTTTTGAAACCAAATGGCAAGTCAAGATTTCTGATTCACCACAAGGGTGAAGAGCATACTCTCCTATTACCAAAAGACTCCAATCACAAGTTTTATGTGCCTGTGAAAAATGAACAATTATTCAATGCCACACATGAAAACAAAAAAGCAAGAAATTTGGGTTTTTATGCTTTGGGCAGCCCTGCGAACAATCGTTAGTAGCCCTTGTGCATTTGAAGCTTTGACATGCGTTCTTTTTATGCAATGTTTCAATTTTTTTCACAAGGATGGCAACCTGAAATCACAACTTGTTAGCAAAAAAAGTTAATGTGAAATAACATAAAAATCTGCAATAAAAATTGATGAGTTGCTTCAAAAATCTAATTTATCCTCCAACCAAGTACATGCAAAGAAAGTGCAAGTTAATCACAAATGCTTTCATTTTTACTCTTTGGTTTTGACCTAGTCAACAAGATTGGACTTTTTTGCTATGATTTCGTATTCAAAAATGAAAATGAAAAAAAGAGACCCCTATTAAAAATCAGAGAGCTTTCCAAAAATGCAAGAAATTTTTAAAAATCTCTTCATTTGCTCCCTAGAGATTGATTTTGTCAAAACAGGCCAAATTTATCAAATCAAATTTTTGATCCTTAATACGATCTCAAAATTCAAAACACAAAGAAAGAACCCCCATTAGAATTCAAAAATCTTTCTGAAAATGTAAGTTTTTCCAAAAAAATGCACTGATTTGCGATCAGAAATGACTTTTTATGAAAAACAAAGAAAAACTCATAACTCCCGAAAATCACGTCAAAATACTCTACAAATCGGACTGAGACATTTTGAGCATATATCCAACCTGCAAAAAAAAATTCAGAACCAAACTCCAAGCGGTTTAAAAGATATGATCAAATCTTTAAACCAACTAAGTTTTTGGCCTTCAAACCAATTTACTTATGGCTTGACCTTAAAACCAAAGTGATATTTCTACAAAAGCATTTGATTAGACCCAATATGCTGCTGTAAAAAACCAGAGATAAGAAATGAAAGCAAATGGAGCTGAAAATTTGATTCAAGCCCCACGGTGGGCGCCAAAAATGTACACTCGAAAGTGTCACACTCTAAACCCTTCTATCCAAACGATTCCATGAGTTGGAATGCTTGGATGCCGGCTTAGAGCTCCCTATCCACGGAGTGCAAGAGAGTATATTTCAAGAATAAGAAAGTTCTCAGATGAGCCATAGAGATACTCTTCTTGCTAGTAAACCATGCAATGGGAGGTTCCAAAGATAAGATGCAAGAATGCAAATGTCCCAAGGAGTTCCTCAAGGATGCAATGCAAATAAAGATTAAGCTAGAATGAGATGCAAAGTGGAGCTATGCTAAGCATGAGAGTGTTACAATCCAACTATTAGACTATATGATTTAAGCTACATGTAAAAATGAAAGCTAAGCTAAGCTAGAATGCCATGATGCCATGGATGAGAGAATGTAGACAAGAAATAGAAGTTCTCCAAAAAGCTCCAAAGAAACCTGTTAGAAAACCTGCAGCATAACAATGTTCAAAAAAAGGATTGAGGGGGAAAGCTCTCTCCCTTTTAAAGATGTATGGACGGTAGAGATCAAGATGAAGATGGTGGATGATCAATGGTGGAATTCAAAAATAGGAGTGATCCATGTGCACACACAAATCAACCAATAGAATATAAGTTGACTTGTCATATAAGACAAAAGTCACAAAGCCTTTTCTTTTAATTGCAAAATAGAAAAAAGACTTTATGTGTGCACTTTAAGTGGGTTAGAAGAATGGGGTCTTTTATTTAATTAAAAGGGGACATGTTCTTTTAATCAAATAATGAACTTAGGATAGCATAGTCAAACTATAGGTTATAATCAAATAAATTGATTATTAGCAATTTGGCTTAGGTAAGTGATTAAATTAATTTAGCCAAAATGTTGAAAAGGGGGCTAATAGTCTAGATGACCATTTTTAGGTGATTACAATCCCCACCCCAGTTTTACTTTCTATTTGGAAGGTTTCTGGGTCACCATATCTTGAGTCAAAATGTTACGAATGTTTTAGTGCTTTGATTCCTTCATGCATGCAATTAGATCAGAATATTAATGAAGGACTGTCATGTCCCTTTTTTGGAGGTAATTTGATTTAATTAATTTAATTAATTAAGTTGTCCAAAATAATGAATATTTTATGAAGATGACTAATTAATTATTTTAATTAAATAAATAAGTGGTATTAAGTTAATTATTTATAAAGTTATCAAATAAACAAATATTAAAAGGTAACTTTATTTTTAATTAATTTAATAAAGTGTCTTGAATTATAAAATATTTTATAAAGTCACTTAATAAATAAAATAATGTTCTAGAAGTTTTTGGAGAAAGTGGAGAAAAAAGAATAAATAGGCATCCTGGGCTTCATTCTCAGTAGGCATATTGGTTGCTGTTGATGTTGATATTTGTTGATGTGCATTGTGGAGCCTAGGGTTTCTATAGTAGCCACAATTGACCATTTAGAATGAAAACTCTCAATTGGTACACAATTTTGAGGGTGTGAAATATCACTTGAATTATTGCAGCTGGGAGGAAGATACTTCAGTCTTCTACTTGTGCTACATTGAGAAAAAAATAGTCTGAAAAAGTAGATCCAAAAAAGCAGTCCGAAAAAGGAGATCCAAAAAAGTAGTCTGAAAAAGCAAAGCGAAAAAGCAGATTCAAAAAATCAAAGCAAAAAACAGATCTGAAAAAGCAAAGCAAAAAGGTAGCATTGGTGAAAATTATTACAGCCATCTACAATCAGGTTCCTTTGGATATTCCATGCATTTTTCTTATCATTTTAGATGCATATTAGAAGGTATGGTTGTAGGTGAAAGTTTGTATCAGATTTAAGCATTATTCTTGTGGATGTAAGCCAAGAGTCTTGGCATCTTTTCATTGTCATCATTATAGGAAAGATAGCATTTCAAATTAAGTGTCATCCTTTGGGAGATATATATTATTGTGATCATTTGAATATTGTATGAGGATGTATGCCAATTGTATGACGAAAAGTCACTTGGCTATAGGTGGTTAGTTTGATGTTAGAATTCATTATTATGCATAGAAAGTATATAAAAGACTTGCATAAGCATCCTAGGTGTTTGATAGAATCATTTAGAAGTGAACTTCAAGCAATACTTGCAATCACAAGTGCTAGAGCAAACTGAAATATATAACAGTCATAGACCCCTTGAATGCCAACTGTCTAACATAATGTCAAGTGGCTGAAGATGAATAATTTGCATATAGAAAGCATTGAAGTGCATAAAAGGGTAGTTGTAAATGCATCTAAGTGATTGTTTATGCATACTAACAGTTGTTTTCAAGCATTGGAAGCGTTCATTAGCTAATTTTCAAATAAAATATCAATCTGATCACATAAACTAGCAAGCTGGGAGGTTGCAAGTGAATTGTTTGATGATATTCCTTAAGTTTCGTATCAGCACTTTGAGATCATATTTGAGTAGGGACATTACAAGGACTAATTGGTGAAATAAGTAAAAGTTTTATTGGTGCTTGATTCACCCCTCCCCTCTCAATAACATTGCCTGCCTAATATTTCCAACAAATGATTTATTAGAAAATAATCTATAATACAATAGTTCTAATATATTTTTATAAAATAATAATATTTATTTTTATAAAAAAAAAAAATTAATTATTTTAATCCATTACCCATAAAAAATATAAACAAATAAAATTTTGATTATATATTTATTTTACTTTTTTGAATATTATAACTACAATGGTTATAGTGAACATATAATGATATTAATTATAATTTTATTTTATTTTCAATAATATTGACTAAAATTAAATAATAATTATAATGATAATTAAAATTGATGTATCTATAAAGTTTATTAATAGATAAGAATTTTCATTTGCATTATTGAATTGTTACTTTTTCATTTATTAATATTAATATGAATTTAGATATAGTTAAAATATATAAGATAACTTTTAAAAGAAACAATCTTTATTGACATAAGGGTGAGTGAGTAGCCGAGTTGGTGTGAAGGCGAGTCGTGAGGCGTAGTGTTAGGCTAATGATCCCGGTGCTACGCATCAACTCCGGTTCGAGTCACACTAGGTTTACCACAAACCCTTTTCAGTGCCAATAGTGGCATGTCATGATGGTTAAGTTGTTGAGTTGTTATCCTTGCCATCAAGGTTCAAATCTAATGGGGATGAGGTCCCCCGTTTGTGGCCTCACTGGTTCATAGCTCCAGGTCAAAGCGTTTACCCCTCTTTAAAAAAAAACAATCTTTATTGACATAAATTTGAGAAAATGAATCATTGTATTTAGAGATACACAAACATAAGAAAATCATATTAAAATGTCTTTATAAACTTTAAAATTATAAACATTTTAACGAATCATTTTTTCTTATTGTAAGTTAAAAGATAAAATAAGATAAATACTTAGTATTCTAATTTTTTAAATTTATATTAGTTAATTGGAAATATTATAAATTTGATTAGTGAATATAAATTATGCTTAATTAATACATTTTGATTGATTTTTCATTTCAATATTAAGATATACTTTTTCATCAATATAGTATTCTTATAGTTATCAAAATGTTTTAATTTATTTTTCTTAATTGAAACTGCAATCAAAATAAATCTACATAGAACATTTATAATATAATTTAAAATCAATATCTTTAATTTCAATTGTAAAATCTGTGATGATAAAGCAATCTGTAATGCCTGCCCCTAGATCGCATTTCGGTTATCATTGTAAATTTGCTTTAGGTTGATTTTATGCTTTGATTAGTTTTAGAGATACTAGATTTGTAATATTATGATATTATTTCATGATTTTGATTACAAATGTATCAGTTATTATTGCTTAGTTGATTTTATTCATGTGTCGTTAATGATATTTTGATAATCCTAGTTAGTAAATGTGGTTTCTTTCATAAAAAAGTTAACATGATGTCTTTAATGATGATTATGTTGTATTGATATAGATGCATTATTATATGTACGCATTTGATCTTAGATTTGTGATTTTTATACTTACCCCATACTTGCATGTGTATGGTGTGCGTGTTTATTTTATCTTTCTGTCTGACGTGTTTGATGTGGTTAGGGGAGGGAGTCGTAGTCACCTGCTAGTCGGGATCTACACGATGAACCACTCCCCGCCATTGTCTGTTTAGTTTAGATATATTATATACATGTACATGCTCATCTTTTATGCAGGATGTAGGTACCGGGCATCGACTTCCCTAAATTGCCAGGATGAGCGTGCCCTATTACAAATACTCAAATGGTGAGAATGGGAAGATAATGATCAGGTCCAATCCTAGCCATAAGCCTATAATACTTGTCCTGCAAGGAGGACTCGTAACAGACTGTCTACCCTTTTTAAATCCGCGAGTCCTTTGTGCGTATGTTGTTTTGTGAGTCTTTGATGAATTTCTATTAATTAAGTCTAATTAATAGATTAAATTAATAATTTAATTTAATGGAAAATTATTATGATATTTTGAATATTTAATTATATTTAATTAATTGAGAAATTAATTAAATAAGAGAGAATTAAATATTGGAGATAAA
Organism: Cupressus sempervirens; assembly: GCA_028749045.1. Taxonomy (NCBI): domain Eukaryota; kingdom Viridiplantae; phylum Streptophyta; class Pinopsida; order Cupressales; family Cupressaceae; genus Cupressus; species Cupressus sempervirens. The sequence continues at coordinate 527,530,753 of CM053787.1, forward strand.
AGTTAAAGTTTAAATTTACAATGTGATTATATTTATTTAATTTAATAATAATATATTTAGAGTGCATTTTTAAATAAATGCTAAATATTATTGTTATTTAAGTTAATAAATATTTTATCAATTAAGTTTCTAAAATGAAATTAAAAGTTAAAAGATATTTAATTATCATAAAGATTATAGTTCGTATGAATTATGCATGAGTTGAAAATAAAAGAAATTAATTGAAAAGATTAAACATGTGAAATTAATAAAGATATTTAATCGCATTAAGTGCGCATGAGATTTATAAGTTATAAATTGATTAAAATAGAAGTCAAGTGGATAGTTAAATAAAGTAATTTAATGATTCACTTAAAGTGCATGAAGGAATAATAAAAGAATATTTTAATTAAAAAAGAAAATTAATTGTGCATGAATGAATTAATTAAATAAAATTATTCTAATTTAGAAGTGGTGGTGACAAAAACCCTAAAAGGTAATTAGATTCTATATTAGGGGTTTTCGGGTCATTATTGAACACACAGGTTTCAGGGAACACACTTTTGGGAGAGGAACAAAGAAATCTTTGGATGTTTTGAAGGGTTTGGATTAGCAAGAGTTTCACCAAATTGTTAGCATCAGATCGAGGTAGGGTTTGAAAGCCCATAAATGTTTTTCAAATTGAAAAATATCTGGTTGCTTCGTGTTTGTTTGGATGGTTGAAATTATGTTTGTCGTCTTGATTGTTGTTCAAATCTGATTGATTGAAATTAGTCTCTCATTATTCATATTTACAAAGAAAATCGTAGAGAAAACTAATTTAAGTCACATAAGGTTTGAAAGAAAAGAAAATTCTAAATGTGAAATTTGATTGGTTGATAGTAATTTTTCTATCAGATTACATTTACAAATTTTATATATATATATATATATATATATATATATATATATATATATGTATGTATATATATATATATGTATGTATATATATATATATGTATGTATATATATATATATGTATGTATATATATATATATATATGTGTGTATATATATATATATATATATATATGTGTATATATATATATATATGTGTGTGTATATATATATATATATGTGTGTATATATATATATATATGTATATATATATATATATATATATGTATATATATATATATATATATGTATATATATATATATATATATGAGAATATTTATATTAACTTTGTTTTGAAAGAGAATATTTTTATAAAATTCTAAATATATGTTTCATGGGGTTCATATTGTACCACTGTTATTTAATTTTAATAATAAAAAAATTAAGAAGAGAATTATTTAATAAATTTTATATAAATATAAATTTTATAATCTAAACAAATCATTTTATAAGGAAAACGTTTTACTAAATAATATATATATAATTAAAATTAAATTGGGGAGAAATTTGTTTCTTAACATATATATTTATAACAACAAAACAAAACAAAACAAAACAAAAAAAGGAAAAATAATATATATATATATATATATATAAAATAACCCACGTACCTGCGATGCCAAATTAATAATCGCAATGTACCTGTGATATAAAAATAAACCCACGGCTCTTAATAATGGTGGCAGCGTTATAAAAGGAAGAAGCCATACAGCGATTTTAAATTGCTTTAAACTTTAATCATAAGGCCTCTTTTTTTTATATAAAGTATGAAGTTCTTTTTTATAAGAATTTCTTATAACCGATTAAGAATGTTATAGATTTCATTTTATTAAAGTTTTAATAAATTTTTCTTTATTAATATATAATGTTTAATATTAAATTTTAATTAGTATTTAATAAATCTATTTTATTATTTGTTTATTATATTATATATTATTAATTTTAATAATATATTTAATAGATTATTAATTAGTGTTAATTGTTAGATAATATTATTATGATATTTTAATTATAATTAATGAATATTAATTATTAAATGATTATTAAGAATTATAATTACATATAGAATTCAGATTATTAATGGAGCTGATTCGAAATTAATGTTATTGTTGAGATTATTATTGTTTTGGTAATATAGTTATTTCTCGTATGATTATTAATTAATTTAATTAAAATTGGTTTAAATTGAATTTAATTAATGATTAATGTGGTTTAAAAAATATAGAGTTACTTCATTATTGTTATCAATGAAGTTGATAATGTAGTATTATATCAATGATTATTATTTTAATAATTTAAATAAATGATTACTCCCTGCGTAATTATTTAAATATAGCAATTGGTTAATGGTAAGGATTAATTGCAAAAACTTATCACTTGGAAATGTATATTGAAACGTAAACTAAAACTTTACCTTTAACCCACTTGTGTATTTTCAAATCAAACCAAACTATGAAATTGTGGTGTTGCTTGTACTATTTATGCCTTTGGATTTTGGAGTCGATTAGGTGTCGACCAGTCTAGGACGTACACAAGAGGTTTTATGGAATTTCTTTAATACTATTTTTTGGTTGGATGTCATGATGTGCTTTGTGATTCAAATTGGGATTATAACTTGTGGAACTTTTATGTGTACTTGGGTTGGGAGATCCAGCTTATTATCAGGTTTCCTGTTAAGGAACCGAGTTTGATCTTTATGGGTGTTGTAGTATGTGACACAACTGTGTTTTTATGTGCTTAGGAGAGGTTGTCTAGGTATGTGACTTGGGAGTGGCTTGCATAGGGGTCTGGGACCCAAAGTGGTCAGTACTAGGGTAACCTAATGCAAGTTATGTAATAAGTGATAATCTAGTAATTAAAACTTTTGGGGGGAAAACACACTAAAAAGATAAGTTAGAGATTTTTGATCTACCCATGCCTTGAGTGCTTGTATAGACTAAGGATGGGAATGAGATGAGTGCCTCGTCTTCTTGAGAGGGCTTTCTAGTTTCCATATGTGTGATGTTGAGGGTCCGAGGTTCAGAGTAACCAGTCCAGGGTAACTCAACGCTTGAGGGTCCGGGGTCTATTAAGAGATCAGTCCAGGGTAACTCAAGCAGCCATGTGATGACACTCCCTAGTATGTAGCCTGAGTCTCCTCTGTAGATTTGTGTATCTCTGGTAGTGTACTTATTGTTGGATGTGGTGTATCTATTGTTGGATGTGGTGTATCTATTGTTGGATGTGTTTATTGTGGTTACTTACTTTCATTGATGATGATTGGTGATTCATGGATGTTGTACTTTTGACATGTGGCTTTTGACTTGAGGTGATTATCTTTCGTTGACTTTATCTTATGATCTTGGTATTTGGTTTATACTTGGTTTGTGTATGATGTTTGGTTATGTGGTGTCGGTATTGGATTGAGTGTTCTTTCTTTGGATTATTTTATCTTCTTGAGTAGTATGTGTTACCTTTGAGGTAGTTTTGGCTATTAGGGGTACCTTGCCTAGGAATGTTTTATGTTTGATTAGCCGTATGTGGATCGTTCATTATCTTTCTTGCACAGTGGGAGTGGAAGCCTGACTAGGTAACCTTTATCATTCTTATTTCTTATTTCAGAGACTTCTTTTCAGATGATGTATTTATGTTATCATGTATTCTAATGTATTGTATCTATTCTGACATACCCTGCGACATGTGCAGTGGATGTTATTGATTGGATGTACTTTCATTGTATTGTTTATACTTATGCATTTTCTTATGCGATTATGTATCTGTTATTTCTTTATGATCTTGAGACATTGTACTTGGAACTTAAACTAATTAATTTAAAATTATTAAATGTGACTCAACGTAAAGGAATCCTTGAGGAATTGAAACTGTATCTGTAATTGCAAATTTGTGTTTGATATGTATGTTCTTATTGCTTCTGCATTAATGTTATCTTGATGTTGTTTAAACTTCAAAAAAAAAAAAGGTTCAGTAAACATTGTAACATGTTAGGTTTATTTCTCTTGGGTTCTCGAGCGGGGCGTTACACAATCAATAAATCATACAAATATTATATTAGTGATTCAAATTGAATAGGTTAAAAAATATCACATATATTATTATTATTTACTAAGTAGAAAGGTGTTACATAATAATATCCTATGAGGCTCTTATTCTAAAAAGCCAATAACATAAAGTGATCAGCAAGAATCACAACATGCATAGTTATTATCAAATTGGGGGCAACACTATGAGTGCACACCAGCACAATGCAAATCAACACAACTCTTTTTCAGATCTTGCACACAGTCATGTGAAATTTGATCGTGATCAGCTTCTACTATTGCTGTTGTTAATAAAAAAGGACGAGTGCAACAATAAGAATGCAAGCACCCATCGAAATACACTTACTACTTGTCCTCTCTCTCTCTCTCTCTCTCTCTCTCTCTCTCTCTCTCTATATATATATATATATATACATACATATATACATACATATATACATACATATATATATACATATATATATATATATATATATATATATATATATATATATATATATATATATGTGTGTGTGTATGTATGTATATATGTATATGTATATGTATATGTATATGTATATATATGTATATATGTATATGTACATATATATAGATACATGTATATATGTCCTCTCTCTCTCTCTATCTATATATGTATGTATATATGTATGTATATATGTATGTATATATGTATATATATATATGTATATGTATATAGATGTATATGTATATATATGTATATGTATATATATATACATATACATATATATACATATACATCTATATACACATACACATACACACACACACACACACACACACACACACACATATATATATATGTATGTATGTATGTTACAAATTGCAATGTCAATGCGCATCTACTTATTTATATATTGTCTATGTGATTTGCTTAAGGAAATTTCTTATTTTTCTTGGTGATGTTTACTGGAAACTTTCTTATGTAAAAGAAAGAAATCTCTTATTTTTTGAAGTATACATATTACAAAAATTATTTTGATTAAGTTTGAGTTGATAAAGATTAATTGTAAGAAGACAATTCTCTTGTTTTCTCAATGATGTATTTTAGAAAATATTAGTGTGGAATTGATATTTAGATTAATTGTAAAATGATCAGATTTGTTGTTTTTGGGTTGATTATATGTTGGAGACTTTAATATAAATCTTGTGTTTATCAAGGTCAAGTAGGAAAAGACAACATGGAAACTTTCTATCATGAACTTATATTGTCTATAAATTGAAATTTCTATTATTCTAAACACATTGAATTATAAAATTAAATAAAATGATAGAAAATATTAAATTGAAAGTATGATATCTTTTAATTTAATAGAAAATTATTGATCTTTAGAGTCAATAGTTTTAGTTTTAAATAACAAAAATAATATAGTTATACTATATTAAAAATTGAAAATATGATATCTTTTAATTTAATAGAAAATTATTGATCTTTAGAGTCAATAGTTTTAGTTTTAAATAACAAAAATAATATAGTTATACTATATTAAATGGTTCTTAACATTAAATGATTATTATTATAAAAGTATTGATAATATTTATTTATTTTGAGATTCTAATTTATTTTTTAATAGAAAAGAGGTTTGAAACTATTACAAATAGATTTGAGCAGCAGAAAGTAGAACTTTTCAAAACTAAAGATAATTTTTAGTGAGGAAGGCATAATTGATCAGAGTCAAAAGGAGGAGACATAAATATTAAAGAGTAGACAATCATTTTCATTTATAGGAAGATCAAAACAAGAAGACTTGCATCAGGTCCCAAAACCAGTCATGTTTGTGTAAAAAAAGCCCCAAACATTTATTTTTGTTGGGATAGGCACACCATTTACTTATCTTGGGGTAAATGTGTGGGGAGGAGGGTGGGTCATTTAAGAGAAGGAATGCAGCTGGCAGTACGAGGGAGGGTGAAGGCGGGCGCGGAGGCGGAGGTGGGGGAGAGGAGAGGGGAGGAGGTGGGGGTGGGCATGCTCTTCTTCCTGAGCAGCTGACGCATGGCGTGGGCGACGTGGACGGCGGGGTTGGTCCTGGCGTTGCGGTTGAAGTTGAGGCAGAGGGAGATGTGGGCGTGCAGGGCGTCGGAGATGGGAGCGTGGGGGCCGCCCATGCGCTGCCGCTCCTCCTTCACCGCCTCGGCGCACAGCCCGCACACCCACCTCCCGCAGAAGATGTCCCTCACTCTGCTCACGTACGCAGCAGTGCACTCCTCCGCCAGCCCGCAGCACTCGCACCGCACCACCTCCTCCTCCTCTTCTCCCCCCATCGCCAGCGCCAGCGCCACCCCGTCCGAGCTCGCCCGCTGCAGGTGCGAGTTGCTCAGCCTCCGCGGCCTCGACCCCACAACCCCCTTGTTGTTCTTCGTCGACAACTTCGTCTCTCCTGCACCCTGCTGGCTCGAATTGGACGTCGCCGAGGGAGCCATATTGAAAGTTGAAGTTAATGTAGAAGAAGAGTGATCGTTGGGGGGGATATATAGAGGGAGAGGGAGCGGTGGTTGGGGTGGGCGTGGAGAGCCACACAAATTTGGAGGGCCATGGCGGGCGCTGCTTTTCTTCTTCAATCTGCACCGCTATTTTAGAAAGGTGGTGTGTGTTCACGAGTCTGTGTGAAATGCGTGGCCGAGGGCACAGAATATGTTCCACTTGTACTTTGTGGCTTCAGAGATCAGCTGCTCTGCTCCACGTGGTGGACGGGATGTTTCTGGCCTCGCCACCTTTTCTTTTCTTTCACGAGCCAACTTTTATCTTCAATCATCGTTTGCCTGTAAAGGCAATTGCGACGGAGACAAGAGGCGAGCAAACTTCGTTGCCATTCATGAGAAGCACGAAAACACTCGCGCTCTTTACATAAATATTCTTCTCCGCTCAACGGGTGTAAATGGATAGTGTAGGCTTTTTGTAAGATTTTTTGCAAATCGAAACTCCTACTCATTTAGGAAATGCGCGAATTGACGTAAAACATGTGGTGGACATTATAGATTTTTGTTACAAGGCTCTAGAAATAAAGGAACAACGAATAGCCTAGTCTTCAGATTTGTACTCCTAAATTTGTTTTCTTTTTCCTGTTCGATGTACTTATATAATGTGGAATTCTAATTTATTGGTCATTATAATAATTTTCAAGGCATAATGTTATTTAGCAGTTTTATTACTTCTTTCTTACAGTAGGTAACTAATGCATTCTTTGAGTTCCTGATTTTCCAATTCGTTGAGTTCCTTTTTTTTCAATTGATTTTGTCAGCGGTCCAATGAGCATACGGTATTAAATTTTATTGCACAACAAATATTATGATTATTTTTATATTTATTTTTAAATATAAAAATATTAATTTATCTGATTTTTCATTGGGCGAAGCAAGCAGAATTTATTTTTTTTAAAGAAAAATAGAAATTTATTTTTGATATTATAACAATGGAAAAAAAAACTTCATACAAACAATTTTGGAGCCATAACCATGTTGTCTAGCTCTTTGTGTTCGCCAAAGGCTCCATTTAAAGTCACGCTCTCTATGAAATCTATTCCTGCTCTTGCTTCTCACCATGGTGAAGAAAACTCTACCGCTCAATTTATGTGGTCACATGTTGGTAGAACAATATTATGTCTCCCAGTGCATGGCAAAGGAATGCCTCATGGCACTCTATTTACACAAACATTCACGCCATTACATAGAATAGGAGAGGAATCTTCTCCAATGAAAGAAATCGGATGCATGAGCCACAACTATAGCACCAACACTGGTTGGATGTTTCATAAGAATGCTATAGCCTTTACATAGTGGGGCTACACTTTCTTTTCTATAAATGGCCATGGAAGATTACATAATTGTGCTCCCGGCTCATGTACACCTTCCTTTACTCATGATCTTCATGGTCACAAAAACAAGTATTATGTCCTCTTCTAGTCTTCAAAACCAATTACAGTGGTCTTCATAGTTTTGGGATTTGAGGTTTCTTCTAAGGAATATAGGACATTGAAAATGGTTTATGAAAATAGAAGCATTTTGTGGTAAAAAACTCAATGCCTGTAATGTAGACATTAAATGTTGAACATTATGAGATCCTCCATGTCAAATATCATGCCCTCTTTTTTCATACAACACTAGAAGGTATGCTTCTACTGCTTTGTGAAAACCAAATTAGTTTAATTTGAAACCTTATGTTCAAAGGATGGTGTTAAGATCATAATAATAGTGGGCAGAAGAAAAACAAATGAAATTTAGTTGAAATGTGTCAAATTTTCATTTCACAACAAAATATCCATCTTTGCTTTTTGTTACCTAAAATGTTGCTTGATAATTACAGTTGAGACCCTATCTTCCTTTCGCTCTCTCACAGAGGAGTGAGGGGCATCATGTCTTCATTCCATGGCAATCACTCCCAAAGTACTACAATAACTTGAGCATCACCAGGTTTTGATTTTCTCCAAAGTTTGAAGATTTCCTAGTTGCTTGAGATCTAAACATTTAGAATTTATAGTTCTTCCATTAACCATGTGTCTATGAAAGGTATGTAGTTAAGTTTTTTTTGGTTTTGTTTCTCTAATTATGAGGTTTAAAAGTCTTTCTTGAAAAAGCTCTTTCTAGGGTCCTAATGACTACTCAATATTACATTTTTGAAACCATGAGAAATATTTACCCACCTAAATTAATGGTTAAAAAATACACTAACCTATTTTATGGTTATTAAAATACTTCCCTTTTTTTTTAGTTTGTATTATTTATGGGTTTGTCTATTTTTCTCATAGTTTGTATAGTTTCAAAGTGTGTATGTAATGGAACACTCATTTTGTAAAATGATATTTCACCCACATTGTAATAAGATCTTGGAAATTTTTTAACCCCTGTTCTTTCCTTGATAACAAGCCTCAAGTAGATTTTTCGTATTTCAAAAACTCAAACATTTTCCCCAAATTATAAAAAGGAAAGATTTTTGTTTCTTTTGACTCATGCTTGGCTACTCCACTTCTAGAAAACACTTTCAACAAACCCATATTTCCAATCATCATGTGTAGTATTAGGCAGACCCAACTTTACAACATAGCCATGTGAGGTGGGAATAGCTTTTCCTACATAGGATTACAATGACTACTAGGAAGAAAAGCAAGACAGAATTCTATTCACAAACTATAAATACATAAAGAATGTAATCATCTTATTTCTTTTGTAGATTGTCAAGAGAATCCTCCAAACACCAAACACAATATTATTAGCCTGAAAAAAATAAACATTCAAGCAAAGCATGTTCTTGTTTCCTCTAAAGTTTCAACAAAATTATCAATCAAGCAAAGCTAGATGCCTCTCTTTTTTATAGGGTAACCTTTCTGCACAATCATATGCATAACATGTTTGCATCAGCCAATTTCCCTATTTTCTATTATTCTAGATCAAGTCAAATCTATATTTTTAAGGAAATTGGGTTGGGGGAAAGGTGTTCAGGGGAGATGGAAAAGTTGAGCCATAGAGTTCATATGGGCTTGTGTATGAAATAAAGGATGGGCCTTATCAATTCAGCTAAAGAATGAAGGAAGCAAGAAGAGAAGGATGCACACCAACAATTGATCCATGCATGGAAGCACTGAAGCAAGGAATCCAACTACCTCTTTCCTCTAAAATTTCAACAAATTTTGAAAAAATTATATTTTAATGCACTAAGCAAAAGCCATTCATTAAGTCAATCTTGACAAGTCATTTCAGATTTTAATTTTCCTAAACAAGCATCAAATCTAGTTTCAGCACAGAGACAAACTAATTTTTTAAAGAAAATTTATCTTTCTCTTAGGTTTGATGAAAGCACAAGAATGTGTATAAGAAAAACTAAATTATGGAAAATGTATTTTTAGAAACTGCATGCACTAAATATGATATGCCAAAATTTTATAGCTAAACAAAAAAGAAACCTTGCTAGGCAGATTTAATTCATCAGTTCTTGATTTCCTAATTTTTTATATTTCTCTATATTTTTTATTTCTTTTTTGGGGAAAAAATACTTAACAGGAATGAAAAATAGGCACCAAAAACCATATAGGAAAAGAAGCATCTACTCGGGCGGGAAAGAGCAAAGAAACTACAAAAAGAAGTCAAGAATAATGGGAAAGAAGAAGTGCTAAGAACACTAGGGAAGAATACTAAAACAGTCTCAAATCCAATAGAAAAAATAGAAAGAGGAGAGACTAGTAATGAAAAAAAGGAGGAATATGAAACTCACAAAGAAACTAAAAATATATCAATGAATATAGGGTCCAAAAATTAATACCAGAAAGGAAACAATCAAGAGTAGTAGAATACAGAGTACAAAAAAGCATAACAAGGGAAAATCTAGACAAAGACACCATGGAAGGATTGGAAATACTGATACTGAGAATATCAAAAAATGAATTTGATGAATATGAATTAGAAGGAAATGAGGAAGAATAGGAAGATTAAATTGACACTATAAAATGTAAAGTATGTTATTTATAGAAAAGAGAATGAGACTTAACCTGCATAGTGGGAAAATTCATAAATCAACTTTAAGCCATCTCCTGCAAAACCTCTTTTTCTAGATGGTTTTTTATTTGAGCTTAAAGTGTGTTAAAAATTGAGCTTAGACATTTTGGACAGGTGTTAATAATGTGATAGTTATTAGATAACTGAAATGGAACATTAAACAACCTTCTACACCAACTAGGTCCTATGAGCAAATTTTTTAACAATTTTATCGTATAGATTTTAAAATGGTACTTCAAATTTATTTCCTTTTAATTAATTTTTCTTTTTTTTATTGACAAACAGTATTTTTGCCACCAATTTTAAGATTTTCATTGAAAATCTATTATTTGACCATTTAGAATATAAAACTTAATAATGTTTGTTATTCAAATAGTTTGAGACAGTTTCACTCAGTAGAAATTTCAATATCTAAATTGTGAATCTATAGAAAAATGTTGCAACTTATTTGAATGGATATTTTGGGCATTCTAATAATTTATAGGAATATTGATAAGATTGATCATATGACCCTAAATTATGATTGAAAGAGAGATGATAAATAGTCTATTGAAAGAAATATTTATACACATATTTGGAGAAAGAAAAGAAATTTAAAAGAAACCAATTTTTGTTATATTTATTTTCTATGAAATCCTAGTTGTAATTTAGTAATTAAAGATTCAATTCATACAAGTTATCACAATATATGTATGCATGCCTAGTTACTAATGGAAGATTACAATTGAATTTTAAAGATTTTAGCTCCTTTGACAACCAAGAGGCTTCAATGTTTTAGGAAAATAAATAGGCTACTTCAATCACTATTTGGCTTCAAAAAAAACTTTATAGACTTGATTCAAGAAAATGTTTAAGCTCATGAGTAAATTTGATGCAATTAGTCTTCACATATTTGGCATTCCATTTCAAGTTCATGGTCAAATTAATTTCAACTTGACTCAACTCTTAAGGCAAGAACTTTGGTACATGTGCCTCTTATTTATAATTGATTAATTGCGGGAAGATATGTATATCTAAATTAAGTTTAAAAATAATGTGAAAATATCTAAATATAAGAACAAAATTATTATATGATCTTAAATTTTATAGTAGATATATAAGTTATTAAGCATATTAGTTTAGGTTAAATTTTGTAGTGACAATTTTGTCTATAAGTCATATTGTACCTCTTACAAAATAGAATTTTCTATTATTCAATTAAATGGTTTTCTTATATTTTATTATTTTCTAATATTTGTGGTGCAAACATTATTTAGATATTCTTTTAAAGATTTTTTGTTATGTTGCAAAGATATATATGTTGTAAGGATGTGATGTAAGAGAGAGCTACAAACATCTTGTTTATAGCTTCATCATCAAACATAAAACTATACATATATAGAGACTCTCTATCAAGACAATACACAAGTTACAAAAAAGAATGAAAAGCTTACTAAACTCAAATTTATACCAAATTGCATTCATTGACCTCTCTAGCTTAAGTTCTCCCCATATCATTATTACAATCCAAATCTTCTTTCTGTAGCTTACACTATCTTCATGCATTGACTCCCTCTATCACTTGGCCACCTCCATCCTTCTTAACTCCTTGTTACTTATATAATATAAAATACACTATGATTAGTTTTTTAATCAACCATATCCATAACATGTATTGCTTCTTTAAACTCTAGCACTTCTTACAAAATGTCCTTTATGTTCATGGGTTTCATCTCTCTCTCTCTCTCTCTCTCTCTCTCTCTCTCTCTCTCTCTCTCTCTCTCTCTCTCTCTCTCTCTCTCAAGACAATACAAAAGTTACAAAAAAGAATGAAAAGCTTACTAAACTCAAATTTATACCAAATTGCATTCATTGACCTCTCTAGCTTAAGTTCTCCCCATATCATTATTACAATCCAAATCTTCTTTCTACAGCTTACATTATCTTCATGCATTGAGTCCCTCTATCACTTGGCCACCTCCATCCTTCTTAACTCCTTGTTACTTATATAATATAAAATACACTGTGATTAGTTTTTTAATCAACCATATCCATAACATGTATTGCTTCTTTAAACTCTAGCACTTCTTACAAAATGTCCTTTATGTTCATGGCTCTCTCTCTCTCTCTCTCTCTCTCTCTCTCTCTCTCTCTCTCTCTCTCTCTCTCTCTCTCTCTCTCTCTCTCTCTCTCTCTCTCTCTCTCTCTCCCCCTCTCCCTCTCTCTCTCTCATGTGGTCAAGATGTTGGAAATGGTTATGGAGATTGTCTTTACATCAATTGATTGTATTCATGAGACAATAGTTACAATTTGAAAAACTTTTGACCCCATGAATTAATGTTTCTATAAATAATATTTTAAAACTTTATTTTTTCCCTTCACATTTAGAGTCAAGAATTTTTTAAGCCAAAATAAAGACATTCCAATCATAACAAAAATGTCAAAACAAACTGACAATTATCTATTGTTGGTGTTGATTTCAAATGCACCAAAGTGCTTCTATATGCTACATGTATCAATGCATCTATATATGTAATGACCATCACTACTCTTTTGAGAGTTCTATATTACATGTTAAAATTTATCATTTACGCCCATCTTCATCTAATATTACACTTCTATAATTAAGAGTGATAATTTTAAATTCAAAAAATTAACTCTAGTATCTTATGTTAAGGAAGTTACTACATGTGTATCCATATTGAAGTGTCTTGAAGAATTGGGTCATCAAATGTGTTCACCAATATTGATAACCAGGTTACTAAGTTATTTCAAGAAGGTTGAAAATATGCATAACCAACACTAGCCAAAATTTGTGAAAGAGGAGGATCTTATAGTATAAAAAAACTTGGATGAAATGAAATATAAAGTGGTTGGATAAATGGAAAATGAATTTGCACAAATATTCTAATACAAATGAGAAAATTAAGAATAATGAAGGGTACTCTTTTATTAACACATAACACATGCATAATAAAGTACCATCTTAAAATGGACACACTTCATTTTGAGACCTTTTAGCCCTCCTTAGTGTGGTTTTGGTCTCTTTTTCTCCTTCCTTCAATTTTATGCTTCTTCGTCATCTCTCTCTTTCTGACATGGTTTTCTAAGTATCATTTTCTACCCTTTTGACCATATCTTCTAATCAACTTGTTATCTTCTAGTTTCACTTGCATCTCCTTCCAGACCTTTCTAAGGGTTGTATGTCAACCTAGTATGGACTAGGTAAACCTCAATTTGACCTAGTCTAGGACTAGGTTGACCAGGTTGACATATTCCCTAGTGGTTTTAGGGTTCAAGGCCCGAAAGTCCTCAAGTTTACCAATTGATTTATTTTACTCCGTAGTCAACCTAATTTATTTTCCCACCTAAAAACTTTGTAAAAGGAGGCTTGGGGGCTTCATTTTCATATTGTACAATCTGAAGACATCCACAATAAAGAAAGTAATCAAGGCATTCTTCTTCAATCATCTTCAAGAATTCAAGTCTAAGCATCTCCTTCTTGCATCAAGTTTCTTCCTTCAAGGTGGTAGTGGAGTTTGGCTCTAAGGAGAAGATATATCATTCCAATCTTCTATTATTCATCCATGGCATGTCACATACATTTCCATACATAAGGTTTTATCTTCTTTGATGTCTTTATGGTTTCTTTGAGTCAAGGCTATTACGTTTACATACTTGATCACACATCAAAGGCAATTGCATCTATGGAGGTAATTGTATCTTTCATTTGATATTATTCAAATCTACTACATCCAAGAATTTCCTTTATCAATTATATTTCAATTTATGGTTAATTCCTTAACCTCGAGCTTGATCAAGGAAATCCCTCATCCAACCCAACAACAAAAATTCTTAATTTTTTGTGTGTAAGAGCAAGATAGAAGAATTTTGCATGCAAATCTGGAAACAACTCAAAATATTTTTGGAGAATATGGTTTGATTTTGGTATATTTTCATCAAACTATGTCAACTTCGTCAGAATACATCAACTTCATCAAACTACATCAAATATGTGGAAAGACAACCTTCCTCTAGGTCGGCCTAGTTTGTTTTGCCTTCTTGTCAAATAATTTATGGGTTTTGTTCCTTTCGTCAATTCATTCAGGTATCAACAATCTAATATTTAGAAATAGACTTGGATCTAGACTTTTGGAGCTAAAATCCATCGTCCTATATCTATTTCAAGGTGATTTTTTTATGTTTTATTTTCTTTCATATCTTTTTCTGAGAGTTGTATCTTAATTGGGTTGATTGTATACTCATAGCATTTAGATCTACATTATTTAAGCAATTGGTTCACTTTCACATATACATTTTCCTATAAGGGCCAAAAAGTGTATTTACTTGTATTCCTTTCCCCTTTATAATTTGAATTTGGTATTGGTGTCATTCTTCCTTTGGGATCTAGCTATAATACCTCAAAAATGGGTCTTAGAATCAATTTTCTCCTAACTTTGAAATATCAATCAATGATCGAAAAAATCTTAATTTATTTGGTATTTCTAGTCCAAATTGACTCTACATGATTTGAATATCAATTATAGAAAATCATTTATCTACAATAATCACTAAACTATAATAAATTCCTAATTATCAATGTCTTGGTTGTTAAGCCCACCAAAATAATTAATTTAATTTTAAAGTCCTAGTACTTTGTTAAAGTCAATTTCCCTTTTGGCCAAAATACATGACAAGGGAATTTATTTTTTAAAATGAATTAAAATGTCTCCACATATTCATTATTTATAATTAATATTCAAATGTGAGACAAGTTTCAAATGGAATCTTTAAATGTGAGAAAAGTTGCAAAAGGGGAAGACATGTAATTTGATTCCTACTCTAGTGGAATCTTCCAACATTAGTCAAATTCCCTCCACTACTCTCTTTGGGTCATTAATCCATTTTCTCTCACCTCTCATATGGAGGAAATTTTTGAGTAAGGAAACTCTGTCGGATTGAGCACTCACCATTTGTCCACTCAAGGCTTTTGTTACATTTTTCTTAGTACTCTCAGTGTAGCTCAATATTGCATGCATCCTAGATTAGCTTGTTCTTTCCTTCATAGCTTAGATTTTCATTTCATCTAGTTTAATCTCATTCTCTTGCATGAAAAATCCCAAAAGCATAGCTTAAACATGTATGCATGTTAGTTTAATCTCTTTGCTAGTGCTCATGTTCATGATAGTTTCTTAAAGGTTTCAGCTAGATTAATCTTGCATACATTTTAGTTTAGATCTTCTCATCTATTTGCATAGAAAAATCCAAAAAAATTAGTTTAGTATTGCATTCATTTTCATACTTTCAAAATCCTTCGTTCTAGAATTGGTCATCATAGCTCAGCATAGCTTGTGGATCCTATCAATGTCCTACATCTAAAAAATTTATCTGCTTAAAGGCTCACAGCTCAACTATTTGTACATATCTATTGATCCTAAAGATATCCTGAACAGAAGAAAATGTCTTGAAAAAATTATCATCTTAGTGAAAACCTAGCAATAGGTACTTTTATGTATCACCAAAAAAATAAAAATAAATACAAAAATACAAAAACAATTGAAAAAAGTCTTTAAAAAATTGCCAAGAGTTGAAAACTTGGAAACAGGTACTACTTGAGACCCTTGCACCTATGTCTATCAATCTTAATCACTCACTCTGCAACACATTTCCTAGCTTGGAATTGTCCCTTATCCTCATCTTGAGGGAATAGCTACTTAGCCTATTGAGGTGTCCTTGTGCATTAGGGTTTCTTTGGCAACTCACAAAATAGTATTTCTCGACACTACCCCCTTTGACATCAAGTGTTTCTCAACACTTTTCAGATAGTCTACCTACAGTCTCTAATGTTATGATATTTCTCACTCTCATAATCAATTCTTGAAGAAATGGCCAAGTGACTTACACACGCGTGCTTAAACATCTGAACTACTGAGTTGTGATGAACTTTATCTTTCTTTGTGTGTTTTTTATGATGATTTCTTTTCTATGTGTTCCCTCCCTAATAGTCTTTTGAGGATGTAATGGACTAGAATACTAGGAGCATGGGGCATGTTTTCTTTCTTTCTACTTGCAGGTATACTCTATTAGTCTATACTATTTAGAGAATTCATGCTTGTCCTACTTGACACTTTGACTTACAACATGTCATCCTTGACTATTTTTGCAAGACTGCACTTGGGGGTTATCCTAGTGCTTATGACTTGATACAGGCATAATCTTGATATATTAAACTTAGGGAATCTAATCACATAGCTATCTTGACTTACATGTCTTCGATGCTTAGATTGGATTTCCACATTCCTATTTAATATCGATCATATTCATATCCTCATAGTTATACTAGTAATGGTTGTATGATCTTATGATCTCCCTAATAAATGCTCAATGATGAAATTAGAGTCTAAATGTTATGTGTTCCTTGCTGGTAAACCAATTTTCATATTAGTTTGCACTATAGGTTCATTTTATAGCTTAGTCTTGCATTTTCTATATATGGGGAGAGCTCTCTCTTCATCTTTTCTTGGACATGTCATCTAACTACTTTCATATCTTCTTTTCTTTCTTCTTGATCATGTCTTTTCATCTTCTTGCTCTTTCACTTCATCTTTTTTCTATCCTATCATCAAAAGGGGTTAATCTAAAAATCACATTTGATCTATCCAAGTATTACATTTTTCAAAACATGTCAATATCATACACATGAGAGCTAAAAATCATACATAAGAGCGAACCATGAGCATATCAACATGAGCATAAAACAATACATACATGAGCAAGAAACTAAAACATCACATGGAAACATAAAATGCATAAGCATCCATAAATATCCACAAAATGAGACAAGTACATAAGGCTGTTGATCAAATCCAGTATCTCATATATATCAAAATGTGTCACAATACATATACAATGTGAGATCCAAAATCTAGATATATGTCTCAAAATATGTGAGATACAATAAAAAAACTATCATGAAGCATCAACCCTAGACCTAGGTCTGACTCCCACCCTCTACAACTAGTGGTGGCCCTGGTGGAGGAGCCTATCTCCTATCTGGTGGTTGTATTGCACCCTCTAATATGTCAGCCCGCTCTGAGTAATCAAGAAGTCCCTGTCCCAGTAGCACTACACCCCTGTATGTTGCATAGTAGTACACAGCTTGGGCCCCATGATGTGTTGACTCTCACCTAGCATTATCTTGCTCCCTATGGAGCTCCTCTCCTCGTGCCCACTCATCTATGTTCTTTTGGTCTTGCATAGTAAAAGTCATCCGCGCTACTTGTAACTCTACCTCCATGGCCAAAAACCTAGCATCTCATTCCTCATCTCCTACAGTAGGCTTCTCTACCTGTACCTCCACTCGCTCAACTCTTTTGCATCTCAATGGATGCTCCTCCTCCTCCTTATCCTCCTCATCCTATTCCCTCACATCCTGGACCCATGTCTACCTCCTCCCTACTCGAGAACTACCCCCAACTTCCATCTGTTTGTCTCCTCCGTCTCCCCCTATCCTACTGCTACATGTGGGGCATCTAGTCATGTGAACCTAGAAAATGGATGCCTATGCATCTCATATAAATATATTGGGTCTACTTCCGCATCTGCCACCTCTAGATGATAGTCCCACAGCTCACACACCAAGACCAATGTCGTAGACCTATCTGATAATCCAACATAGGCATCCAACCCTGTGCCTCCTCTCCATGGTACTATGCATAATTATTCATCTTAGCTCAAACCACTTGTCGCTCAGCAAACTTTTGACACACTTTACTGATCATAAAGCAATCAACAATGTCTACATGTGTCCCAACTAGTGGTCAACTATAGTGCATGTACTCTAACTCCCAAGAGTTTGACCATCTATGGCACTATCGATATGGCTACCACACAAATAATGTAAGATCATCTAGGACTTTTTGATAGTAGGTAACATCCCCACTATGGCTCTGGGGTATGAATCCTGTGTATCTAAATATGATGGGTTGGTTACACTCTCACAGTTGAACCCGTGGTTGAATGACAGCAATGTGCTCCCAAGCCCATACCTAAGCCAGCACTGACCCGCATGCCCAAGACTGTCTACCACAATATACTACCTCATGCAACTCATGATACATATCTTCTAGGATAGCTAGTCCCTATTCCATCCTCTAGGGCTTCCCAATTAGACCTTATACTAGTCTACCTTATCGCAATAAGAAGCCCTTCTAGCTTCTGTCAGTAACCAGAGCCTGGGCAACTGATAAACATAGCAGGCACTATAATGGGTACTCGTCACCATACTCATCAATGAGTTGCTCCCAACTCAAATGACAGTCTAGGATGGTGACATCCTGAAACATACCCTGCACAGCTTCTCTCCCCTTCATCGGGGTCTGATCATAGTAAACCTATGACATATAAACAACCTCGCATCAATATACCTCACATGGATATCAAAAACTTAAAACACAAGAGAGCAATCAAACATAAACTTATTGGATCACCATAACAGGATACTCGAAGGATGCGATATACATCCTCTAATGTGATGGTCACCTCTCCAATAGGCAGGTGAAAGGTGTTGTTCTCGCTATGCCATCACTTGGCTAGCACAGTCAACAACCATGGTTTGCCCGTATATGGGGCATCTGTGTAAAAAACTTAAGCCCCATACTTGATATGGTAGCCTTCTCATCATTAGTAAGCCCTAAAACATGCAACTCCACCACTTTGGGGGCCCTGATGTGAAGTTTTGGAAACACGATCTACAAAACAAGGTTAAGAAAACATCAGTAATGTCAAAAAAAAATGATCAAACACACAAAATACAACTCAAAATGCTCAAAAAAAAATTTGTGTGATACTTCTTCTAATAGATAGGGGATACTTTTTGTTGTCTAAGTATTGTACGATACTTTTTACACTACCCAGATGATACTTTTTCTCAGACAATATTTCACATTGACCCAAGCGATATTTGGGTGTGGCTCATATGATAGACTTTTACAAACAATGCGATACAATTTTTCATACAAAATATCAAGTGATATTTCTTAAAGTAATCGTGCGATACTTTTTAAAATATCGCACAATGTTTATTATACAAACCTTTAAAACATGCAAAAAAGGTCATAAATGCACTAAAAAGTGACAAAATGTTGATGACTTACTGGCACCTCATAGCCAGGTGGTTGGTTATGCAACTGGTTGTGCTCAAAATGATGTCAGTGGGTTAGAATGCTTGCTAACGCCATGTTTCTCTCCAGACCACTCAAAAGCTCTCAAAATCACAAAAGACAAATGAGTTGAAAATGACACTTGGACCCTTTATATAGCCTTTCGACCTCATTTGGGCTCATTTTTCAAACTCCTCAAAATTCTATGAAAATTGTAACCCTAGCCAATATTGATGTCCTGGATCCATTTTCAGGATCAAAATTGAAATATGAGTTCATCTTGATAGTCAAAATTACATTTCAAAGTTCTACCTTATTCTATGTTGTTAGCTAACCTTTTGAGGTCTAATCTTTGAATCTTCATTGGGGCATCTTCATTTCTCCATGTCTTCACTATTTCTATACTTCCTATCTACTTCAATTCATATTTTCATATCTAAATCATCTTTCTACTTGATTTGACCTAGTTTTCATGCTTTATCTTTCGTGGTCAACTCTAGTCAAATTGGGGCATTCTATCATTCCCTTATGGTCACTCTTTGGTTCTGATCATATATTTGGACATTTCTATATCTCAATTTAATCATATCTAGCTCATTTCTACATCCCCTTTACCTCATTTCAATTTTCATCCTAAGGGAGCAAAAATACTCTATCATTGCTTGCTACAGCTATCTATTTCTCAGAAGCATATGTTTAATCTTTTCATTTGCTCTCGATCTATCTTATTTTCTTGGTGTTAGCATTCTTCTTGAGTTCTGACATCATCTCTTTCCTAGTGTTCAGTACTACCACTATCAGGTTGTACATTCAGAATTTGCTATCTCTTCTTGCATTTCATTCTTCAAAATCAAACATCTCTATCTATTGTTGCCTACTTGGCTTCTATTTTCTTTGATGTAATGTGTTCCCAGATCGATCACACATTAGTCAAAGAGGGTCAAATGTAATAACCCAAAAATGGTCATCTAGACTATTAGGCCCATTCTCAGCATTTTGGCTAAATTTATTAATCATTTGCCTAGGCCAAATTACTAAAAAATAATTAATTTGATTATAACCTATAGTTTGACTATACTATCCTAAGTTCATTATTTAATTAAAAGAACATGTCCCCTTTTAATTAATAAAATATCCCATTCCTCTAACCCACTTAATGTGCACACATAAAGTCCTTTTTCTATTTTATAAATTAAAAGGAAAGGCTTTCTTTTGTCTCACATGCAAAATCAACTCTTTATTTAGTGGTTGACTTGCTTGTGCACATGAATCGCTCCCATTTTAAAACTCCGTCCTTGATCATTCATCTCTTGATCTTGATCTCCACCATTCGTACATCTTTAAAAGAAAGAGCTCTCCCCTTCTCAAACGATCCACACTCTTGAGTATTGTTATGTTGTAGTTTTATTGTTCGAATCCTTGAGAGCTTTTGTGGAGAACTTCTATTCCTTGTCTCATTCTATCATCCATGCCATTTTAGTTTAGATGCATATAGCATAGGTTCTATTTCTTACAATAATCTAGATCACCTAGCTTAAATTAGTTGCATCTTGCATATTCATATTAGCTTAGTTCCTACTTGCATTGCATTTTGAGAGTTCTCTTGTGGACACTTGTATTCTTGCTCTTGTCTCAAAGAACCTCTAATTGCATGGTTTACTAGCAAGGAATGTGTTCGTAAGGCTCAACTAAGATCCCATTATATGCTTAAAATATGCTTCTTGCACTCCATTGATAGGGAGCTTTAATTCGGCATTCAAGCATTCCAATCTCATGGAATCACTTGGACAGAAGGGTTTAGAGTGTGACACCTTTTGAGTGTTCAACAGTCACTAAGCTCTTGATTCTAAGAGAAGACATTCAAATCTTGACTAGATAGAAGGCAATGGGTCATCTTGTTTAGATCTTTCAAGATGGACAATCTCATGTTCATTCTTGGGTGAATTAGACATGCAATGACCATGTTCAAGTGTGAGTATCCCACTTTGACACATATATTATTGGCACCCACCGTGGGGCTCAAATAATCAATTTTCTAGCCTCATCTTTGTTGAACTTCACGTACGAATCTTCAAGGCTTAGTTTTGGGTCATATCAGTCCTTAGGGGTTTCATTACTCATCCCAAGTATGATTCTATGTTGTACAAGGTTTATGGATCCTTGTACAAGGAATTTCTATCTCATATGAGATTGTCTGCTAGATTTTTTACTTGTTTTGATTCCAGAGCCTATTTTCTATAGATTTTTGATGGATTTTCACATTTTTTTGATGCTCACTTTTTTGTTTCATGTGGCTTAACATTTCTTGCAAGATGCATGTTGAAGACACCTTCAAACTTATACAAATCTACTAAAAAAAATTTGCAACACGTATGTCAAAGAATAATTGTTGAAGGCCAATTTAAACCCACTCAAATATCATGTTTTTTTACTTCTTTTAAAACATAGTATAATTAGGCCTTGTGGACTTATCAACGGCTCTATATAATGAGATAAGGGAGTATGCTCTTTACCAGTTAGAAATGATGTGCAAGAGTAAATAAAAAAACTAGACTTTTTTAGATGACAAACCCCTCCAAAGGCATGGAAAAGTAGTGAATCTTTTGAGAAATCTTTTAGTGAGGGGAGTATGCTCTTTTCCCTTTTGGGAAAATCATAAACCTAGAAGCTTCTAGATGCATTAAGAGACAAACTAGCTTGGCAATGAACATGTCTAGTGTGTTTGGGTAAGATGAAGAGGTAGAGGAGTATTCTCTTTTCCCTTTTAAGGAGAATCATAAACTTGGACCCTTGAATTCAAGCCAAGTCCCTAAGTCACCTTTAGTGGGCTTGTCAAAGTTCTCAACCTCTGGGAATGACCCAAGTGGGTAAACACCTTTTGCTGGTGATTCCACCCCACTATAATAAAGTCAATTTTATAAAATTGAAATATTTCAAAACCTTGGTAATTTCTCTGTCTTGATATGATGCCATATATATTGAAAGTTCCCTATCAGTTGTATTGAGTGGGTCACTCATAGCCTTACTTTTTCAAGGATGTACACTTGTAGGTGTTGGTGTGGTTAAGAGGCCTTAATCTCACTTACAAGAACATCAGGAGTTGTCATGAATGAAATCCTATTAAACACCTCTTAGTTAGAAGCTACCTGATTCACCTCCGAAAGGGTGCATAATCTTTTTGCAAGGATGGGGAAGAATCTCTCCTAAAGATACTCACCATAGGTATACACTTGGATGCTTGAAGGTGGTAAATAATATTGTCCCCTACTACAAGGGTAACCTTTGAACATATATTATTGAGTCTTTGGAAACACAAAAAACACAGATGCCCTCTACAAGGTTACACAACTGTGTAAGGTGAACGTATATGCATAAGATGTGGGAAAAGGTTGTATCTTCTCTGTCATTTTCTTTCCAAGGATAAAGTGTGTTTTTTGGGTCTATCTTGTCTATGCTTGTCCAAGTTTTAAAAATCCCCCCTAATTTTTCTTCTATTCAAACACTATCTTGAAAACCAAACTACAAATTGAAAACAGTCAAATCTTACCTTGAAATTTTTGTAAATTGGAAAATTAGTCTAAACACTCATATGATCATGTGAGAAAGATTGTACAAGCCAACACACAAAAAGTGGTTGTTTTCCTTTACTTGTGTTGTGTCTAGTCCTAATTTGTACTATCTCAGTTTGGGCTCATACAAGACTTTGTTGGAAAACTTGTTGAGATTTTGTGTGTTGCACACATTACATAATATTGCTATGTTGTATTATTTTATTTTATTATGTAATGTTGTACCTAGGAGCACCTAGATGGATGTGCAACATGTATAGATTCCCATGAGATTACTTGATGAGTTGTATTGTAATATTGTGATAATATTTGATGTAATTATTTAATATTGGGGTAAAGAATTAAATATCCAATATTAAATGTGGGGTCAATAGGTTAGGTAGCACATGGTTTATGTAATACCACTTAGTGGTTTTGTGGGACTTGCTACTATACAAATAGCCACAAGGGTAGTTGTTGAGATAAGAGACAGAAGGAAAAAAGGAAAGAGTTGAACGGGACAAGGCTTGACAGGATAGCCAAAGGGAGCATTTGTGAAGGTTGGAAGCATGGCATGGGATGTGTTGATTCATGTTTGTTCACATAGATTGCTTGGTTGTGCCTATGGCTTTGAAGGCTTCCATGGTTGTATTGCAATGGTTTTTTGTTGAATAATACTTGGTGATGGATGCTTTTGGAGGTTGGGTTTTTATCTCAATGAGGGTTTCCCAAGGTATATCTTGTGTCACATTTTTGTGGGTATGTTGTCTATTCTTTTGCATGTGGATTTTAATTTCATATTTGTTTCAAATATATTATGAGTTATGTAGAAATGGTATATACATTTTTAGTTGAAAGTTTCTTACAAGTGGTATTAGAGCTATGTTTGTGTTGTTGTAACCCTAGATTAAATCCATGGGAATGCATGAGAGGATACAAGAAAGGGCAAGATATATGAGTTTTATAGGCTGTTTATTGTAGATCTAAGGATTTTGGGTTTGTTGTTATGATGGGATGTTAGAAGATTTTAGACACGTGAGATTGTTGGTCAAAAGGATTTTTTGGATGTTTCATTTAAATGAGGGTTTTAAGGGGAGCTTGCAAAAATGACCTCTTGGCCAAAAATAGACCTCATCATCGGATCTGGGTTGATGTTTCCATAAATTTTTATATATAATATACCCTAGTTTGGCCATGTTGAGACAAAATGAAAGAGTTTTTTAGTTTTAGCTTGTGATGGCCATCAAATATAATCCCATCAAATTTTTTGTCACCAAAAAAAATTGCAGTGAAAATGGTAAAAAGATTGTTTTGGTAAACATAGCTTTCTCTTAGATTATCAAATTTCAAACTTCTTATAGTTGTTGGAAAGATGATTCGGGGTACTACAACTTGGTGTAGGTTAGAGTCTATGATTTTGATATTTTGTCAAGTTTCAATAGTCTGAAAGTTAGATGTTATTTATTTTGAGCATAGATTGGGGCATAACTTGGGCATACAGAGTCAGATTTTGGATTTTGAATAGTCAATAGAAAGCTCTTGGAGAGCTCTAAAAATTGGTTTAGATTTGGTGTAGGTTTGGCATAGTTTATAAGGTTATATATTGATCTTAATATTTTGTGATATAAATTGACTATGGTAACATTGCGAGTTTATGACATTGTATGTTTTGGAGATTTGAGTTTGATGTCATTGTACACTCATTTTATATTTCAAATTGGTCTCATGATGATATGATTATCATAATTATGCAATGTTGTAAGTGATATACACTCGTAGGTTGTATTTATAACTTGGATATGGGTTGTCTTTGCCCATTGATCTTTCAATATTGATGCATATTCATATTGGTGGCTTCGATTTGGGTTGTCTATGCACTTAGTCACATGATTTTCTAATTTATCTTCATGTAGAATGGATGAGATATTGTTACCAAGTACACTCATGGTGAAGGATTGTGGTTGACTATTTTATGCTAACGAGTTCGACATGTTAAGAGTTAGATGCTTGGTTCATGGATGTGATCATGGTCCCATATATTTTTGCATGGCATGATTGGATATACAAGTTCATCCCTGATGTTCATTAGTTTGGATTCTTGATTTATTTATGGCGATATATATCTTCTTGGTTGAGGATCATGGTTATTTGGTTTCATTTGAGGAGCTCATGATGTGCACTTTGATTTCTTTGATGATTTGATGCCTTGGTTGATTCCCATGGTTGGAGGCTGGTTTTTCATCATGATGTCATGGATAGCTTGGATACATGATTTAATGGGAGCTTATGACAGTGATGATGTGAAAGTGCAAGATTAGTTCTTGGTTTGGTTTGTATCTTCTTGGTTTGGAGATCTTGATTTCACTAAGTACTAACACTTTGGTTATGTGAGTGTAGACCTGGAGGATCTTCGTGTAGGAGATAGATTTTATGATGCCATGGGTGACATGGTACCGCTGTTGAGTGGTATTTTTTTGGCATTGATATATTTATTGAGTGTTTGTAGATGTTGGAGGTTTGTCTTAGATCTTGTTTTTCAAAAGCATGTTTGGCATTTGCATGGTGCACTTGGTTCTTCATGGTGTATGAAGATGTTTCTTCATGGTGTGTGGAGATGGTTGCATCTTGAGGACTCATGGGGTCCTTGGTAAAAATGTGGTTTATGTTTTCATTTGACATGTTATATGTGGTGTTAGGATGGTTTCATTATTATGTCATGGTATACTCTTGATATGCATTTAGAGTTTTGACATGTTATGGTATGTTCATATGGAGCATGTTATCTCTTTGTTTGAGATGGTTTAGATCATATTGTTATATTTATGTTCCTAAGGCCATGGTTGGGACTTTGACATTCATCTTGATTTAGTTTCTTGGTATTGAGTACATTGATCATTTGTATCATACTTCATGATATTGCTATATTGCATTTGGATTTGGCATGATTGATTGGTTATAGGTGCTCGTGGATACTTAGAGATGGTGGTGATGTTGATTTCTCTTGGATCAGAGAATTATTTTTTGGACAGTTGATAGTTTTAGTAGAAAGTTTGAGGGGCATTTACCTGATATGGACTTGAGAGGAGATTATTCTTAGATGAGTCTTGGTTGGAGACTTGGATATCTTGATGAGTATTCTCATTCTCCACTCTTGGTCTACTCAATGGTTTACTACTTGAGAGGTTTAGCCCATTATTTCTCTCAAGTGCATTATGATCTAGTACTTTCATGATTAGTCACCACAAATCAACACATACATACCAGTAGTGAATCATATTTCATCTCCTTCTTCCTATTGTGTTGAATTCTCTTCAAATTTACCATCAACTAACTTCTAACCATCTCAGAAAGATCATATCACTTTCCCAATTTCATAGGTTGCATATATAGCTCCACCAAGTATGTTATTTATCAAACTAAGATATTAAACTTTATAACCAATTATCATTAAAGAAAATCTTACCACTTGATCTATAATTTCATTAGCAATCATATCTTGATTGTCGTGTTTTGATTTTATGAGTTCTTCAAAATCATTCCTAGAAACAAGTCTTAGGCTACAATGTTCATCATTTGTCAATAGTCATATGACCATTTGAAATATTTCCATTATGATTTTGATCGGTCTCTTGTTGAAAATAGATTGATACAAGTATGATAAATGTGTTTCAATCATTGTTTTGTCACAGATAGAAAACCTGCTACTTGTTGGTAAGACAACTTCTTATATGATTTAAGTACTATTATTTGTTTGATTGATGAAGAGGATTTGATCAAATGAGGTAACAATAGCACTTAGAGCAAAGGTTGAGTTATGATATGGAAAAGGAGTACAAGAATCAATAAGGACAGTGATATTATAGTGCATTAATAATCTACTTAAGGTTGCAAAGGTTGGTAACATTGATTAAGTTCAGAAGAAAAAGTTTAAAATAGTTTATCTACCAATCTTGACAATTTGCATAGTAGGTGCCGAACAAAGTTAGTGCAAGCTGAGCAAAAAATTAGTTGAAGCTAAGCAAATTCAATTTTAGTGTAAGTAGAGTAAAATAGTGTAAGCTGAGTAAAGTTTATTTGATGCTAAGCACTAATAAATTTTAGTTCATGTCGAGTGATTTGATAGTGGATTTTGAGAAACACATTATGTGTCAAGCATTAGAATCTAGTTGATGCCAAGTGTTAGCATTATGAGAAAGATTCAGAATTCAATGAATCTAAGCCAACAAGTTTTATTTCTTGGATTTTATGAACCATGTGAAAGATAAGGTTAATGAGTTGGTGGCACAAAATTCATGATGAACCATTTTGAGGCAAATTAAAGGAGAATTGAAGGAGAAGTTTCTAGAAGGGGATGAAATGAAAAGAAGGGTAGATTCATTAAATCCTACCTAATCTGATCTAACCCTAGAATGGACAATGGAGGATGAATGTAAAAATATCTTTATTCTCTATTTATAGAGATGGCTAGTCAGAAGCAAGGCTTGTCATGTGTGAGAACCTAAGGAAGATAAGGAGTCTAGGGTATTGTTTCATTTAGCAACCTAAGAGAAGAGACAGCATTGGCAAGAAAAGTAAGAAGGCTTAAGGTTATGGATGTTTGAAAGGTGAACAAGCTATCAAAGTTGAAGTGTGTGAAATCCAAGTAGAATGGAGGACTGAAATAGAGATCTATAATTTGTAAGTGTGTTGTAAGTTGTTATCAGATCAAGCCTTATTGTTACTTTCCAATCATTGTATCAGTCTAGGGTAAATCCTTTGGATTAAGGTTGACCTAACAGTCATTTGTAAATCATTTAATTAGGTGACATTCCAAGTGAATGTTCTAGAGTCCTCTAACAAGGCTCACTACTAATAGGCTGATTGAAATTCTTTAACTGGGTCACATTTAATAGTGTGTATTGTAACCTTTAACAGGGTTGGCCTTTCATAGGGCATCACTTCAGAAGCATGAGAATGAGTAGCATGTTACTCGTGGTTTTTCCCAAGTTGGTTTCCACGTTAAATCATTGTGTCAAATGTATTTTTGAATCTATTATGTGTCATGTTTACATTTCTGCAAATTGATTTGATAGTAACCTACAAGTTTAAGTGATTGCATAATCTACTGGATGCATGCTTGATGAAAATATTTTTATGGATATGGGTTCACTAAGTTGTGAAAATTTTTAATTGTACATCTAGACCTTAGATAACTAATTCACCCCCCCCCCCCCCTCAGTTATTCTAAAGAATTCTAACAATTGGTATCAAAGCCATCTACTTAAGAGTAATAGTTTGAAGGTACTAAAAGAAAAAAGATGAAGATGTCAAAAAGAGAGGTACCCAATCTCAATAGAAATAACTTTCCTGCATGGAAAAGTTTGATGAAGCTACACCTAGGAGGACTTAGAGATCATGCACAATCTACCATTATTGTTGAGCATGTTG
Source organism: Cupressus sempervirens (assembly GCA_028749045.1). Lineage (NCBI taxonomy): Eukaryota > Viridiplantae > Streptophyta > Pinopsida > Cupressales > Cupressaceae > Cupressus > Cupressus sempervirens. The sequence goes on from CM053787.1 coordinate 527,559,322, forward strand.
ATCCTACTAGAGCCTTGACTGCTGAAGATCTGAGAAAGAAGAAAGAACACAACTAGAAAATGTTGGAGGTTGCCTCTGCCCTAAGCTATGCCCAGATTGATGATATCAAGGGTTGTGGTAGTGCAAAGAAAATGTGGGATTCTCTACACACTATCTATGGAGGTGACAAATATATTCTAAGAGCCAAAGTTGAGAGTCTTAGAGGTAATTTCGATGATATGAGAACGCAAGAAAGTGAGAATGTTGCTCAATATTATTCTAGGATAAAAGATGTTAATGCAATAAGAGGAGCTACTGGTAAAATAGACAATGATACTAAACTAAGAAAAGTTTTGAGAACATTTTTTCCCATCTATGCTATTAGATTTTTTGCAATACAAGAATTAAGATGTATACTAGGGAATGATTTGACTCTTAAAGGTCTGGTAGGTAGGCTCACTACTTTTGAGCTATCTAACTTTGATAATTACAAACCTGAAAAATATTAAATCTACTTTCAAAACTAAGTTGGCATTGAAGGAACCTAATGAGAAGAAGGAAAAGTTAAAATATGTGTCCATTGATAGTCATATAGATGAGGAAGATGTAGATCAACTTGAAGCACTACTGGTAAGGAGATTTCACAAAGGTAAAGGCAAGTTCAAAGGTAAGTCACCTATCATATGTTTCAATTGCAATGAGGTTGGTCATATTGTTGCTAGATGCCCAGAGAAGAAGAACTACAAAGGTGGTGACAAGTAAAAAAGTAAAAGAGATGAAGACAACAAATATTACAAAAATAATGGCAAGAAATCTTGCTACATTGCTAAAGAGGAAGAAAAAGATGAATCTGATGTTCATGATGATGAAGTGGTGTATGTTGCAATGAAGGATAAATTTGATGAGGATGAGGCAACTACACTAGTGTCTTGTGTAAACAAGAATGATAGATGGATCATTGACACTAGATGTTCACATCACATGACTGGAGATAAAAGTAAGTTCATCACCTTGAATTGTTATGATGAAAATAGTGTAAGGTTTGGTAATGATGCACCATGTCTGATAAAAGAAAAAGGTTCTATCATACTCATAGAAAAGATTTTATGTGACAATGCATATTATGTATAAGGACTTAACTATAATTTTTTGAGTGTGTCACAACTGAATAATTCAGGATGTAAGATTGAGTTTGAGAACAAATTTTCTAAGATATATGATACTAATGGAAAACTAATTGGAAAAGATTATCAAACTAGATGTAATCTATTCTTTATATAGAGGATGCTACTTGTTTAATTGTAGAATTTGATGATGTATGGCTATGGAACAAGAGGTTATGTCATGTTAATTTTGATAACTTGGTTAGTATTAGTAACATGAGAAGAGTTAGAGGTTTGCCTAAGTTGAAGAATCCTGTCAATATAATTTGCAAACAATGTTAGTTAGGCAAGATGAAAAAGTCAAGTTTTAAGAGTTAGACTCATACCTCTAAAGGAATACTTGAGATTGTTCATACTAACTTGTGTGGACCAATTGAAGTGCAAAGCTAAAAAGGAGATAAGTACAATATGTTATTTGTTGATGATTATTCTAGAACAATGGTAGTTATGTTTCTGAAATAGAAATCTAATGCTTTCCAAATGTTTAAGTGGTACTTAGCAAGAGTTGAGAAGGAAATAGGTAAAAGTATGAAGTGTTTGAGATTTGACAGAGGAGGAGAATTTACATCAAATGAGTTTGAGATGTTCTATAATGACAAAGAAATCAAAAGATAGACATCTGCCTCTAGAACCCCTCCACAAAATGGAATTGTGGAAAGGAGGAATAGGTTTGTAATGGACTGTGCAAGGAAGCAGAAGAATACAAATCATTTATATACTTTTATGAAGGTATGTTTGCTGAAGAAGATGCTGAAAATCAAGTTGCAAACCAACAGCAAGTTTCAGTGATTGCCAAGTCACATACTATGAATGTCACATTACATTGAGGAGCCTAGCTACATTTAGGTGTTGAGTTAGAGAATGAAGTTGAGACACATTTTGATTCTAAGATCATGAAAGAGATGTTGAACTACTTGACAGAGATGCACATAGTGATTCAAAAGTTGAGAGACCAAATGAAGAAAATATAACAGACCCAAGATTGTCTAAGTATGTCAAGAGACATCACCCTATTGCACAAATTATTGGAGATAACGATGCTAGACCAACAACAAGGAACGAGCTAAGAAATGATACATGTTTTATGAGCATGCAAGAACCCAAAATAGTGAAAGATGCCTTAGAAGATGTCAACTAGATAAAAGTCATAGAAGAAGAGATTGAACAAATTGAGAAAAATAAAACATGGACTCTAGTTCCTAGACTAAAAGACAAAAATGTGATTGGTACCAAGTGGGTATACAAAAAAAAAGTTAGATGAAAATAGTGAAGTCACAAGGAACAAGGCAAGATTAGTTTGTAAAGGATATGGACAGGAAGAAGGGATTGACTATGGAGAAACATTTGCCCCTATTGCAAGATTGGAAGAAGTAAGAACTTTGCTTACTTACTCTACATACAAAGCTTTCAAAGTTTATCAAATGAATGTTAAGTCTACATTTATGAATGGTATATTGGAGGAAAAGGTTTATATAGAACAGCCGGAAAGATTTGTTGATGCTAACAACAAAAGCATGGTATGGAGACTACACAAAGCTTTATATGGTTTGAAGCAAGCACCAAGAGCATGGTATGAGAGGCTTCATAATTATCTTGTGAAGATTGGATTTGAGAGGACCAATGATAACAACAATCTATACTTGAAGACAGAGAAAGGCAAAGGTGTTTTGTTATCTAAAATTTTTGTTTATGATAGCATATTTGGAGGTCAAGATACTTTATGCAAGGCTTTTGCAAATGAAATGAAGCAAGAATTTGAGATGTCTATGTTTGGAAGATCAAGTTCTTTGTGGGTATGTAAGTACATCAGATGAAATATGGTGTATACATCACTCAGTCAAAGTATGTTAAGGAGATATTAAAAACTTTTAGATTGGAGGATTCCAAACCAATAAGTACACCTATGATGATAGGACATAAATTGTCAAAGAATGATGATTCTGTTGAGGTGACTCAAACATTATATAGGTCTATGATTAAAAAAAATTAATATGTAGTACACAATAGACCTAATATTGCATTATCTATAGGGATAGTTGCAAGATTCTCTTCTAATCCTAGGGAGAAACATTTGATGGTTGTTAAGAGAATAATGAGATATCTGAAAGGAATAGAGGACTATGATCTATACTACAAGAAAAATAAGAAATTTGAATTGAGAGCCTATACTGATGCTAATTGGGCTAGAAATATTGATGACATTAAGAGCACTAGTGGAGGAGCATTTTTCTTAGGAAAAAGGCTAGTTACATGCACTAGCAAGAAATAAAACTACATTTCTCAATCTACTACTAAATTTGAATATGTTGTTGCTACAATAAATTGTACAAATATTGTATGGATCAAATAGCTACTCAAAGGTTTGAAGGAAGAAATCACTGAACCTATGATACTTTATTGTGATAATACAAGTGCTATAAATATATCAAAGAATCTTGTGATGCATATAAAGACTAAGCACATTGCAATCAAGTATCATTACTTGAGAGAATTAGTTCAGGATAAAAAGGCGAAGATGGAATATGTTAACAAAAAAGAGAAAATAGTTGATATCTTCACAAAAGCATTACCTAAGGATGCTCATGAGTATCTAAGATGTAAACTAGGGGTGATACCCCTATTAAAGGCTATCTAAGAAACATAAGGAGTGTCTTGCATCAAACAAGATTGATTGACATATGTTACACATTGACGTAGTGGATCTTACTTTAGGAGCCACCTAAAGTAATCAAAGAGTTGGAGTTAAAAATTAGTCACATGCTAGGTGATAGAGGGAGAAACTGAGAATATTCATATTTTCATATGAAGATGACAAGTCTTTGGCATTTTTGTCAAAGAGGGAGATAAATACATTGAAATAAGAGGGAGATAGTTTGCCAAAGGGAGATATTGCTAAGGGAGATGAGGAAGAGATCCTAATCCTCCTAATTCTAATAGAAGAAACATGGAATATCTACTTAGAGGGAGAAAGTATACGTATTGATTACATCTACCTAGTAAGAGGGAGATAATTTTGTGGGAGATACAAGAAGTGATCAAGAGGGAGTCATAAGGATGAGTTGATTGTCTATTGACTAGAACAAAATTTTGTAACCTATTCAAAAGATGAAAGTTGAGGGAGGGATTTCAATACAAGTAATTTATTTATTTTTGGTATTTTGTTGGCTATACTGATTAAATTTGGTCAGTTTGGTTTGCAATCAATGCAAAAAAAGGAGATTTTTAAAAATAGATTGATACAAGTATGATAAATGTGTTTCAATTGTTATTTTTCCACTAATGTCAAACCTACTACTTGTTGGTAAGATAATTTCTTATATGATTTAAGTGGTCATTTTTTTGATTGATGAAGAGGATTTGATCAAATGAGGTAACAATATCACCTAGAGGAAAGGTTTAATTATGATATGGAAAAGGAGTACAAGAATCAATTAGGACAGTGATATTATAGTGCATTAATAATCTACTTAAGGTTGCAAAGGTTGGTTACATTGATTAAGTTTAGAAGAACAAGTTAAACAAAGTTTTTCTACCAAGCTTGACAATTTTCATAGTAGGTACCAAGCAAAGTTAGTGCAAGACAAGAAAAAAATCAGTTGGAGCCAAGAAAAGTCAATTTCAATGTAAGCTAAGTAAGACAATGTAAGCCAAGTAAAGTTTATTTGATGTCAAGCACCAGTAAATTTTAGTCTGTGCCAAGTGATTTAACAATGGATATCAAGTGTAAGAATTTGCCTTAGGCCAGAATTCACCCAAGAGCTAAAGAACTCAACACAAGCACATAGTAGACCAAAATAGATAGAGTGTGACCAGAATGACGATATTCATTCAATAATTGGATTCAAGAGTACACTAGGAGTGCCTGAATATAAAGGCCTCAGGAGAGCTTCTAGAATGCATAGAAGTTAGAATCATGATATGTCATACAACCAGGCACATGTCCACCAGATATGGATTATCCTCCATTAAGCACGGGATTAAGTGCGATGATGTGAGGATAAGTCTACAATGGTGTAGCATGCAAATCAGTGGAGTAGACAACATGTGCTAAATAAGGAGTGCAAATAACTGTGTGGTTATCATGTCAACACAGTGAATGATGCATACTCTTGTGTTGTAGACACCATGTGCATAATTAGAGTTGCACAACTCAATGAGAGTTCACAAACTCCTAAGTGTCTCACCTAAAATAATAATAAAATAATGCAAAATAATTAAATAATGCATTAACCTAAGTAAAACTTAAGTAAGTGTAATAAGTAAATACTTATTTACACCAACACCCCCCCCCCCCCCCCCTTAAGTGCAAGTTAGGGGAATGCCCTTAAGCTTACGAAATCTAGGATGTTATGCAATATGGGTCCCGACTACTAGGCCATGTTAGGTACTCATGTACATAATGATATGCTATCTCCCATAAAGTGGGGAAAGAGGAAAAACCTCATGGGAAAAACCCTCCCCCAAAAAGAGAGATAAAGAAGGATGCATCGATGGATGGAGTAAGCAAGACCCCCCCATTACGATATACATCTAGTATATACATAAGAGAATGATAAGAAGAGGAAGAGAGATAAGATGGGCTCCCCCCCCCCCCCAAAAGAAGAATGTCGAACAGTGATTGCTCCGATGAAGAAGCTAATCCAAGACTGCAGAATGGTGTTCCTCCCCTATGGAAGAAACAATGCCAAGGGTACAAATGAGATGCTTCTGTTGTGTGTGGAAAGAATCCCATGAATAAATGATATATCTGAAACCTGCTCAACTAGCTGAAGAACCTATCCCAAAGAACTGTCTGTCTCTGCAATTGATGAAGAACCCTACTACAACTGTTGATCATAAGTATCCACAATCACTTCAATTTGGAAGGATTGATCATGTAGATAATGAACAAGAGAATCTGGAGCCCTCGTAACAATTGAAGAAGGTAATTCTGCATCAAGAAGAAGAGGTAGATCATGAATACTGTCCCCCAAATTTGTCATTGAACCTGTATCTGGAAGATTGGAAGTACCTTGTTGTTCTGGACCTATCACTATGGCAATGTGTGCATGTGGACTGAACTGATGAAGTGACCTCTCACTGTATCTGTCAATTAAACTCCACATGTCTGAATCTATTGAAGCACTATCGTTGGTGTCACTATCAGTATCCACACTATATGATGTGTGAAGAGGAGTAGAGGACAAGCTGGGTGAACTTTCCTCAAAATGTACATCCTTCTCCACAAATATCTGATGTGTCTCAAGATCTAGAAGTCTATATGCCTTCACACTGTCTTCATAACCAATGAAGGTACAAGGCTAATATGATGGTGCCTTGCATCCCCTGGAAGATCTCTTTACCCAAGCAGGACAATCGAAGACTCTAAAGTGTGTCACAATAGGTTTTCTACCACACCATGCCTCAAAAGGAGTTTTTCCATCTAAGGTTGGATGAGGAGAACAATTAAGAATGTGAGTGGCACTGGAGATTGCTTTGACTTCTAATGATGGATCGAGAGACTTGGCATGAATCATGCAACTTGCATAGACTTAAGAGTGTGAATCCTCAAAGCTGCAACATCTGTCTTATGTGGACTGAATGCTAGCAAAGTCTAAAGATCAATTCCCTCATGTCTGCAAAAGTCCTTAAGTCTTCTGTTCACATCCATGTTTCCATTGTCCATTCGGAGTACTTTGATGACCTTTCTAGATTTGTGTTCTACATGAGTCTTGAAGTCTAGAAATGTGTCCAACACTTCATTCTTACTATGCAGAAAGTAGACCCAAGTGAACCTTGAAAAGTCATCAACAAAGGTGAGTATATAGCAACCTTGTCTTAATGCAAAAGGACCTGCTAATACCATGTGAACCATCTGTAGAACACTTGTTGCTCTTGAAGACTTCCCTCTTTGTAACTTCCCCTCTAGATGCATATCCACTGAATCTATTGAACATTCACCCTTAGAAAAGTTGATTTGAGGTAGACCTTTCACCATGTGTTATGTGCAAAGTTTTTGAAGATAGCGATAGTCAAGATCACCATACCACTCATGCCATAATTGCATGTTTGAATTGGATTGTGATAACAAGGCTTTTGAAGGAGACTTGGGTACAAAATGAGAGAAAGAGTTCAACCTCTTGTGATCATTCACTTTCCCATTGCAACCAAGGAATTATCTTTAAGACTGTGCACTTGAACTGAGTCGAGAAGGAACTCAACTCTATGTCCATCTCCAAAGTGATTGACTTGGTAGATTGAAAGGAGATTCGAACTTAGGTTTGGAACATAGAGAACCTCTTGAAACTCTCCATTTTCCATTTCCACATTTCCTTTTCCTTCAACTTCCATTTTACTATCATTCCCCATGAAGATGTGTGATACCTTTGAGTGATTCAATAAAGAAAAATCCTCCTTTTAAAAACCCATATGATATGAGGCACTTGAGTCAAATATCCATTCTTTTGAAGAGTTTGCATTTGCCATGAATGCTTGCCCTTTTCCCTTTGAATCTAAAGACAATCCTGTATCCTTATAAGCATTAGGCAATGGAACATTATGTTTCTTCATGATGTTGGTTAACTCATCAATCTTTTTGAGATAACACTCATGCTCTTCATGACCTGATTTCTTGCAATAAGCACACTTCTTTTTCTTGTTATTGTTGTCCCCTTTCTTGTTGGAATTCAAGGACTTTCCTTGTTGATTGGATTGTGGTGTTGTCTTTTTTGCATCCTCAAATTTGTCTTTCTTCCATTTCTTCTTACCCTTTCCTTTATTTGAAGATTGTCCAGCTGAATGTTGAGAACCCTCATTGTTGGCCACCAATGCTTTGGACTGAGGTTTTTTGAGAACCCCCATTGATTTCAACTTCTTTTCTTCATCATCCAATAGTTTTACATATTCATCAAAAGTCACTTTCTTGTAGGTAGACCCTAAGGTAGTCTTTGAGGTGTTAAAAGAAGATACAAGTGTGGAATACTCAGATGGCAGCTTGTTATGGATGAGATAGATCAGTCTATCATCTTTTATAGAACTCCCACAATCAGTAAGCTTTGTCCTTAATTCATTCACCTTGATGATGAAGTCCTGTATGGAGTCATACGACTTAGGATCTAAGGAAACAAGCTCATCTTCAATTTTGAACACATCCTCTTCAAACACTTTACCATAAAGGCTTTCGAGGGTATCCCAAGCTTCCTTGGATGTAGTACATTTCTTAATTTGATACATGACCTTATCATCTACCCACAAACATATATCACCTAGGCCTTTCCTATCCATGGCTACCCAATCTAAAATTTCACTTGTTGATACATTATCACCTGCTGGTTTAGGAAGAGTACCATCTACATATTGTGAAACCCCATTATGCATTAAGTGATACAACATTTTGATTGACCAAGAAGCATAGTTATGAGGAGTTAATTTAGGAAACTTAAAGTTTCCCATAATGAAAAAAATGAAAGAAAATTGCAGAAAAGAGAGAACACAACACCAAGAACAACCCCCCCTCCCCCCCCCCCCCCCCCCCCCCCCTTTTCACTAAATCAAGAAACCCCCCCAAAATAGATGCTTTGGGCATTTTATTGATAGTGCAATTACAATGGGCCACTTGCCAATTTAGGCCTTCATGGACTTCTGATTTTGCTTGTTACAACCTCTTAATGGAGTACAAATTTGAAACTTTACAAAGTGCTACAATTCTGAAGCATTACAAAGCAAAGAAAGGCCCTATTGCACAAAGTGAAAATTTTGTCCACACAACACTATAACCTAATGCCAGATCTGGAAAGTAGATGAAAAAATATGCACTTTCAAAAAAAATGGAACCTATTTTTGACTCCAGATGTGCCTGTACAGAGCATTTGAAGTTGCAAAATGCAGGATTATCCAAGTGTAGTCACCAAAAAATGCAATTTTTGAACAATCCATACACCAAAACTAGAAACTAGCTACACCACTAAAAAATTTAGAAAATTTTACCCAATTTCAAAAAAAATTGCACCTGATTTGGAGTCTGGATGTGCAAGTTATGGCCTCTTGAAGTCGGACTACAAAATCCAAAATCAATTTGGAGAGGGGTTGCATCAGCAAAATGAAAGCTTAAATTTGACGGTCATACAAGCATCTCAGCAGTTCTAATTTGGCCTATTTTGACGTCCAGGTGGGCGTCAATTTTAAACTACTATATTGATGACGTCAGCAAAAAATCTCTGCCCTCGAATGATGTGGCAGAGATGTGTAATTCGTACTGTACGGATCCGTACGAGAAAATAGACATGTCAGGGTACTCTGATGCTGACTGGGCCTAACATTTTTTTGTACGGTTAATGCTGATTGTGTATGAGGTGGCAGATCATACATGATGATGTGCCCTCTGCGTGTCAGACAGCTGGTTGCTGACGGTACGCTGATTGTGCAAATCTGCATGGAGAAGCTTGTGCAGATTCACGACGCGTGTCACAGGAAAAAGAAGGCATGTGTCCAAGTCTCCATGCGCTGGTATCTACCGAAATATATATTGCACGCACTAGAATCTGATTTAAATACGGTCGAAATGTATTGGAAATATCCCACATTCGTGGGGTGAGCACTCAATGCGCTTTTTAAATACAAACTCCCGCAAAAGCTATGTGAGGATGAAGCATGCCATATTGTGTGCTGGTCATAGCCAGGATTTTCCTGCCTATTGGGGTCTGATCTTCCAGATTTTGATGTGGCTAGGGTGGTAGAAATGGTTGTCGGAGATCTGAGAGGTACGGCCCGAATTTGCAATACGGATTGTTGCAGGTCCGATTCAGAATTATGAAGCCAAATTTATACGATGAAGCCCGTAGATATTAATACCTTGAAAATTAAGTAATATTCCACCAACAAAATCATAGAGCCAAGCCGAGGTGTCACTGCCCAGTTCAGCAAAAAAATTTCTCTGCCTCACTGATTGAAAAAATCCAAAAATATACAGATTCAGAAAATAAATGCAGAGATGAATTAATGTTCAAATCTAAAAAATTGATTAAATAGATCCGAAAAAATAAATAATCAAATCAAATAAAACGATCATACCCAATTGCAAATCAGTGTCTTCGGGTGTCGATTTGCAAAAAAAATTTGCCTCACGATCAACTTTCACCCAATATAGGCAAATTTATAGTCAATATTCATCGAATCGACACTCTGGACACAACGGAGAGGTCAGATCTAGGTCTAGACGCTCCCAATTCCTGTGGATCCTCCATATTCGTGTCGAGGTGCTAAAGCATGAACGGTCTCAAACAGCTACATGATGAGAATCTCCCTCAACTCTGATACCATGTAAGAATTTGGATTAGGCCATAATTCACCCAAGAACTAAAGAACTCAACACAAGCACACAGTAGACCAAAATAGACAGAGTATGACTAGAATGATGATAGTCATTCAATAACTGGATTCAAGAGTACACTAAGAGTGCCTGAATATAAAGGCCTCAGGAGAGCTTCTAGAATGCATAGAAGTTAGCATCATGATATGTCATACAACCAGGCACATGTCCACCAAATATGGATTATCCTCCATTAAGCACGAGATTAAGTGCGATGATGTGAGGATAAGTCTACAATGGTGTAGCACGCAAATCAGTGGAGTAGACAACATGTGCTAAATAAGGAGTGTGGATAACTGTGTGGTCATCATGTCAACACAGTGAATGATGCATACTCCTGTGTTGTAGACACCATGTGCATAATTAGAGTTGTGTAAATCAATGAGAGTTCACAAACTCCTAAGTGTCTCACCTAAAATAATAATAAAATAATGCAAAATAATTAAATAATGCATTAACCTAAGTAAATACTTATTTACACCAACATCAAGCAATGTAGTATGTGTCGAGCATCAGAGGCCAGTTAATGTCAAGTGTCAGCATTATAAGAAAGATCAAGAATTCGTTGAATCTAAGCCGACATATTCTGATTTCTTGGATTGTGTGGAAGATAAGGTTGATGAGCTGGTGGCACAGAATTCATGATGAACCATTTTGAGGTGAATTCAAGGAGAATTGAAGAAGTTTCTAGAAGGGGATGAAATGAAAAGAAGGGTAGATTCATTGAATCCTACCTAATCTAACCTAATCGTAGAATGGACGATGGAGGATGAATGGAAAAATATCTTGATTCTCTATTTATAGATATGGTTAATTAGAAGCAAGGGTTGTCATGTGTGACAACCTGAGGAAGACAAGGATTCTAGGGTATTGCTTCATTCAGTGACCTAAGAGAAGAGACTGCATTGGCAAGAAAAGCAAGAAGGCTTAAGGATATGGATGCTTGAAGGGTGAACAAGCTATCAAAGCTTAAGTTTGTGAAAGCCAAGCAGAATGGAGGGCTAAAACAGAGATTTGTACTCTACAAGTGTGTTGTAAGTTGTTATTAGATCAAGCCTTACTATTACTTTCTAATCATTGTATCATTCTAGAGTAAATCCTTTAGATTAAGGTTGACCTAACAGTCATTTGTAAATCCTTTAACCAGGTGACATTCCAAGTGAATGATCTAGAGCCCTTTAACAAGGCTCACTCCTAACATGGTGATTGAAATCCTTTAACTGGGTCATATTTACCAATGTGTATTGTAACCTTTAACAGGGTTGGTCTTTCACATGGCATCACTTCAGAAGAATGAGAATGAGTAGCATGTTACTAGTGTTTTTTCCCAGTTGGGTCTCCACATTAAATCATTATTTTAAATGTGTTTTTGAATGTGTTATGTTTCATGTTTACATTTCTAAAAATTGATTTGACAGTAACCTATAAGTTTAAGTGATTGCATAATCTAATGGATGCATGCATGATGAAAATTTCTTTATGGATGTGGGTTCACTCAGTTGTGAAAATTTTTAATTGTACATCTGGACCTTGGATAACTAATTCACCCCCCCCCCCCCCCTCCCCCCCCCCCTCTCGCCCCGCCCACCCTCTTAGTTATTCTAAAGAATTCCAACATCTCTCTCCTTTTAACCAGATGAATTGGTCATGGTAATGGATCAAAAATAGTGATTCCATTCTTCATTGAAAAATTTAGGTAGGTCAACCAGATGGGTTGAACCTTTACTAATTAACCAGATGCTTAAATTCATCTTTCAGCTCATTGTCTTTGTACATAGTCTAATACTCATCTTGAATTTTCTTTCCACCAAATTCAACCATTTTATATTGGATAAAAATAATTATGTCTTTAGTAAGCATCACTTAGGGTGGAATTGATGCTAGGGTTCCATTTTTTCTGATCTTTGTTGCCTTCGATGGGTAGAGCTTACACTCATGTTCAGACTCCTATGTGATTTCAATTAGGATTGGTATGTCAATCTTTTCTACCATTGTAAATTCTTTAATTATTTTTTCTCATAAAGAAACTTGAAAGTTCTTCATTGCTTAGCTTCAACTGCTTGACTAGGGTTTTCAACTACATAGTTTGATCCTTCACAAGTACTTCATAGCTAGGAATTTGCATGATACATCTCAATAGACAATTAAACTTTGCTTAGGAAATCACTCTTCAAAAATGTTACATGAAAATGAATAGGTTGGTTCATCTATTTATTTGCCAAAAAATATGCCCAATGGATGGTTGTACAAAATATTAAATGGCATTTACTGATAAGACACCTTTTTACTAATTGCCTCCTTTTATCGACAACAAACTCCATTACCGATATCATACTTCATACCATGTGTTCTCTCCATTAAGTAATAGATACATAACTCCAAATGATAAAGAAATGATAACCAGATTCATTCAACTACATGTGATATACCAACATTATATTCAATGCATCCAATTATGCCAATAAAAGTTACTTCTCATCTATTTAAGGGGACCAATGGATATAACAATGAACTTTTGAGTGCCTGAGACAAAATTAATTGCCTAGTTAGAAAATGAATCCCCTAAACTAGAGGACGGAAGGTTATCTACTAATGTGTTACTTTCATCCTTCTTCACACAAACTTTCTTCATGTACATCGTTCCTAACCTATTCAGGATGCATACTTATTTTTCATTTCTTATCTCCATTGGTAGAGAACCAGTATCTGCAATTCTTTACAAGATGTCCAATATTGTGACAAGGTCCTAAATGTTGGAAACTATAGTTGGAACAATTTTTATGTTTTCATTGATGTCAAACCTACTAGAGAGACTTTTAATAATGGTCTAGAGTGTCATATCATTTGACTAATGAAGAGGATTTGAAAAAAGAAATGGCTAGATGAACTAGTGAAGTTGTTGAGTGAAGAGGAGCAAGTACGTTGAAATCACAATGGGCACTCGATCAGTTAATATTTGACAAGATAATATGTTTTTTAATCATCATATGAAGTGAAAAAGATAGTTGAGTTGATGCAAAGAAGAGAATACGAGAAGTTGAGTAAAACACTAAGCTTGACCAAGTGACAGTTTCACTAGGTCAATGAAGGAGTTGAAGCAGAAGATTAAGGAATTTAAGAGTTGGCTGAGTAAATAGTATTAGCCGAGTGTAGTTATGGTCAAGCAAGATGAAGAAGAAAATGCAGTAGTGACCGAGTGTAATAAAGGTTGAGTGAGTCAGTGTAAGCCAAGAAAGATGGAATAGTAGAGACTAAGCTACTCAATGTTTACCCAACAAAATAACACAGTGATGACTAAGTGTCAACAAGATAACAATCTGTGAAAGAATCAAGTTTGAGGCCGACATAGTTGAATTTTTGGATTATTCAAAATGTGTGTATGATAAGGATTGATGAGCTAGCGTATTTAATAAATGAATTCAGTTTGTTGTGTAATCAAAGGAAAAGATTTAATGAGAAGTTTCTAGAAGTATCAAGAAAGAAGTAGACCAAAAAGATGGATAGATTCATTGAATCTAACCAAGCCATAAGATCTACGGCAATTTTTAAGTGGAAAAAGATCAAGCTACCTATTTAAGGAGGCATAAGAGTTTTTTTTATGGTTGGTTGGTTGTTTATTGGAAATTTTATGGAAAACCTGTGAAGAATAGAGTAACAAATGACAAGTGAGAAGATTGGTGAAGTGTAATTGCTTGAAGGGTTACCAAAAAAATCAAAGAAGGGGATGATAATGAAGTCTAGTCAATAAACCAACAAATTATTTGCATGGATAATGAATCTACAAAGTGATTTGTATCTTAACACATCAAACTTGTTACTCTCTAACCACCGTGGCAGTCAAAATCCTTTAATCAAGGTTGACCTAACAATCATTTTGTAAATCCTTTAATCAATGTGACATTGTAATGGAATGATCTAAAGTCTTCTAACCAAGCGACTCCTAACAAAGTGATTAAATCCTTTAATAGGGTCACACTTAATAGTGTGATTTGTAACCTTTAACAAGGTTGTCTCTTAACCAAGCTCACTTTAGAAGAGTGAAAAGTGGTAGCATGTTACTTGGTGGTTTTTCCCAAATTGGATTTCCACATTAAATTTTGGTGTCATATATGTGTGATGCATGTTATTTACTGTTGGCTGGCATATACTGAATAGAGAGTTTAGTGGTGAATAAATATGTTAAGCTATTGATGAGTTTCTATATGAACTAAGTGGTTTTACAATTTTGAATAAGTTGTTTGGAGTTAGTAAAAGTTGAATTGGTACATTTGAATCTAAGGATAACTGATTCACCCCCCCCTCCCTCTCAGATATTCTAAACATTCTAACACTAAATTACCTCTAGGATTTCTCAATTTTCAATTTACTTCCATGTGTCTAAAATTTCCACAAACAGTGTACATAGTGGGAATATTACCTTCTCTCCTTACAATTCTTACCAATTTATTTGATGTTCTTATTGATGGCACTCTTGTTTGATGTTCTTATTGATGTCACTCTTGTTCTGGATTGTTCAGCCTTTTGTCCATAATGATTGCATGTGTAACATATCTTGTAAAGCTACCTCCAGATGATCTACTACTTGGTCTTGATCTGCACCCATGGGCTTGATGTCCAAACTTGTTACAATTGTAATAATGTCCATCAAATTTGGTGTCACCAGTATATCCTAGGCCAATGGTGTCTTTAGGTATTCTTTGGAAATTCAATTCATCAATTCTTTGCATGCTCTACTTATACCTTCTATGTCTCTCATTGACTTCCTTCTCTAGTTTTAGGTCATTCTTCAGTTGTTCATTGAACCTTCTCTCGAACTTTCATTTTCAACTAGTATTTGCAAGTTCTCATCATTGATTTGGCTCAACTACTATTTTAATGTATAATTATCCTACTGTAGCTTTTGTATGATTGCATCTTTGTCTTCGATAGTTTCTTCAACATTTCTCTTCTCTATTTCCAGGACTCCTTTGGCACTTTCAACTATTCTTGTTCTTTCAAGTACTTCAATCATTCTTATGGCTAGGCTTTATTGTTCCCTGTTCATGTTGATAAACTCTTCATTCGGGGTATTATTCTTTTCCATTAGATATGCAATTGTTGCATTAGCTTCTTCCAAATTGACACTTCCCTCATATGCTTGTTCGATATTATCTAGGCTTATATTTAGTTTTTTTGACAATTCCTTTATTTTGGCAAATGATACCTTCATCTTGTCTTTCAAATCTTGTATATGTTCATTTGTTGCCTCCAAAGATTCTTCCAATTGTTTCTCATTCCTATACCTTTCCATCTTCCCAAATCTACTCTCAAATTTTTAAAATTCCCTCTAGAGAACACTTGCTCTTATACCAACTGTTGAAAAAGATAGGTACTGGAATAGTACTAAAAATAATTCACCTATTCAAATTGTAACCATAAACTTGAATTGATATCCTTTAACTTATAGGAATGTAAATTTGTCTACCTACCAACCATATGTTAAAAAGTAAATCTATAAAGTAATGAATCGTAGAAAATCATGCACACACATATCACAAAGATTCTTTGTCTTGTGGAAACCCTTGGTTAGAGGGAAAATATGTGATAGGGATGGCACCCATAACTCTTTAGTGGAATAAAAAGCTTTGCTCAATTAAAAGATAGAATTGTCACTTTTTAAGTGGCTCACCCTTTTAGGAGTGGTCGATATATTGCAATATGTATTTGAGATCCTACTAAAGACTACCTTGTTAAAGGATATCATCACATTATTATAGTGTTCACCTAATTAAGGGATTTACATAACAATAAAATGACAATAATTTAACTTGTAATTGTTCTTCACATTCATATCCTTTCTACTTTGTATATGTCCATATAATCCTTCTATAGCCTTTATAAAATCAAATCTGATATTGCTCCTCGATTCAGCATCAATTGTTCATTTAAGCAATACTCTCCCCTCACTTGTTCTTCATTACACTTGAGTCCTTTTAATTTGTCCTTGCCTTCGATCAAAAAACCTAATTAGGGTTCTAGATTCTTACATAACTTCCATTGGAATCCATCTCCTTCTCAAACTTTCTCTAATATTTGATTATGTCAGCTAGATCTAACATTGTTTGTCATTCCCTGCATAGAATATAAATTTATTTTTATTCATCAAAACCTTTCTTGACTTCTTCAAAAAATTTATTCCCAAATTCCCATCAATTGTTTTAGTGAGCTCTTTGATCTATGTAGATCATTTCTCCTTTTTACCAGGTTCATTGAATCTATCTCTATCATGATTTCTTTGATCATTTTCTCTGAATTGTTTATATTTCACCTGTCATTTGATTGATCAGTTAGTAGTTCATTTCTTCACCACTCATCTTCCTATTTACTGATAATGTCTAGTTTATCAATAACAAAACATTTTCCTTCTTATCACTAGGTCTTCACCTATTAACTTGTCCTATGTACTAGAAACGCTTTACATGTTCTTGTTGCCTGTTTCATATATTCATCGACTAACATCTCATTTACCTCTTGTTGCTAAATGTTCCTTCTTATTGGTTCCTTATACTTGTTTACCAGTTGGTCTCACTTCTTATACTCAACCAAAGTCATACTACATCCTCCAATGATGTTCCAGCAATAACAACAATATCTTTCAAAAATCATCATCAATAGCCTTATTATGAATTTCCAACCAAAAAGGGCCAAAAACCCCTGAACCTATAGATAACCACATGAGAAGCACACTCATTAATCGTCTCCTCTTGAACCCCAATCCCCTTCAATTTTTTCCTAAAAAGAAGCACTTTGAACACAAACTACCATTATCATGTGATCAGGAGACCCAAGCCTCAACTTGAGTCTTAGTAGTAATGGTACCTAGAAAACCCACATGAGTAGAGAATCCAACAGTACAAAGAAAGCACCATTTAATCCCTAGTTTAAGTATCTCTAGGAAACAAAAGACCCCAAAGAATGGTCATCCAACAATGAACCAGCGTTGCTAGTGTCAAACAAAGGAGGTTGCATAGTCAACTTGGCAGAATCTCCCAAAGCTTAAATAGAGGTTCCCACGAGATTAGCATATGTGTGATTTTGAGTCCATTATTTACATGTCATCCTTCAAAGATTCATCCCCACATGCACACAAACTCCCACAATTGGAGCTCATTTCTATGTTTCACAAGGTTTCCTAAGGGTAACATAGCAGGCAAAAGTAGAAACTTTTGTGACAACACTCACCAATCACATGATTACAAATTTACCACATGAAATCTATCAATAGTTGTATACTATTTTTAATCTACAAGTGTCATGTTGAATAATCGTTATTTGCATGGACTAACTAATCAACAATAAACTTGAATTAGAAAATATAGCTTCAAAGTGAGACATAGCATACTACCTACTTATCATGTCCAATAAACTATGATGGCATCATATGTAATAGAATTATGTATTCAAAAAAATTTCATAAACTTAATTCCTATGAAAATGAAAAACAAAAGAAGAATATAAGTTTCAAACCAAATCACAAGGGATAAAGGAATATATCCCTTAAATTGATCAGTCACTCATCATCTTGTTACATACAACAATATAGTTCAAACTTATGCCTCGTAGTGTGGGATACAAATGAATAATGGATTACAACATTATTCAACCCTTGTATTAGTATAAATACACATGCGAGTGAAAGTAACATGTACTTCTATAGGGAAGATGTTAATTGAATTTTGCTACAATGTCCACACAATGATGGAATACATATTCAAAAAATGCAAGCAACGACCTTAATTTGAATTCTCACCTCCAATAGCATGGGAAACAGGTCTATCCACTATGCAATTTTCCCCAACAAGCTATGTAGTAATTGAATCAATAAACTAAGACCATCAATCTAGCATGGAATGCTTTATGTAATCTTTACATGGGCTTGATAAACCTACAAAATCTAATATCCCCACAAGACAACAAGTTATCCCACACAATATGCAATGTCCTCTTTTTGGGACATTAGAAATATTCAAGTCTTATTTTATATAATGTTAAAATTGACTCTGAGACGTAGACTCAAATTATTAAAAGGTCAATTTAATGTTATAAAGAGGGGAAAAGGTCAAGGAGGAATAAGATGAAATGCCAGAGGGAAGTTGAAGAGTCTCAAGGGAAAAGGATGAAAGTCGGAAGGGAGTCAAAGTGTCTTAGTTTGTGTATTAAAAAGGAAAAGAGGCTCATTCCTGAGGAGGCTTGATTTGTGATGCAGTTTAGTTTTCTCTCTTGTGAGAGTTTTCAGAAAGCTTTAGCTTTCAGCTAGTTTTAGGACGTAGCTCCTCGTGCTGGCAGACAATGGACACAAACCCATTGTCCCGGGAGACATCAGTTCAGGTGTTTCATTCGTGTTTACAGGTTCTTAATTTAGCATTCCAATCTAACTATTAATACATATTTAAGATTGGGTTTTTTGTGTTGGTTATTATGTTTTTTCTGTATAATGCAATAACTTGTTTACGGAGTTGTATGGAAGTTTTTTGGTTTTATCATTGTGGGTTTGTAATGCATTTCTATATGCCTGAAATCTTGAATATTATTCTGAAAGGAACTAGTTATTAACTTGTGGAGAATCCTTTGGTTTAATCATCGTATTGTATTCCATTTGCCTAAATTTGAGTTTAAATATTATTAAGAAGAAGTTGGTTAAACATCGATTTCTACTGATATACGATTATGTTGGAATACATCTACAAAGTTTTAATTCTGAATATATTGTTGAAAGAGAAATCTAGTAAATATCTAATTTAGGATATTTTAGTGGTATCAAAGCCCTATATCCTACCATCCTGAAGGATCATATTGGCTCAATAAATTATTTGCATACAGAGTTTTAGTAGAGGCAAATTGCAAAAAACCTTAGAACTTTTGAAAATGTGAAACTACAATATTTAGGTGGTCAAGATCAAGCTATAAGTTTTTGGAAAGACTGTAAACATAGAACAACCACCAATCATCATGGTCATCAAGGGAAGGCATTTATTTTGTGGTAGTTTGGAAAAGACAGATAAACTATAGATAAGGAACAATCACTTTGCGTTGTCATTCCAACAATAGTGTTGGCAATTAAGTGTGCACAAATTTTCTTCTGAACGTGTTTTTTTGGCATGTCACTAAATATGGGCTTTTATTATTGTGTTGAACCCATGGAAATAAATAATTAATCTATCAATAAATATTTTACCACAATAACATTTTCTCAAAGCTTTCAAGAGTTATTGTGAATGCAGTGTGGCAATCGAAAGGTAGCAATACGATAACACTTTGATACACCGTAGTAACATCTAGGGAGGATGGAAGCATTAGTGAATAGGGGAAGATAATCGGACTAGTAATCATGTGATCCTCAGGCGGGTTGTGGGAGTTGGCATTAATATTGTAGAGACCCAACATTGGGATCAGATGTGTGGAGATGAATATAAGCAACACTCCAGGGTGGCAATAGTTGGGCTAGGCAGTCTATAAGCGACCGTATGACTTAGTTAAGTGGGCATCTAGACATAGGTAGGTGAGAAACCATAGGAACATAACAAGCTTCCACTACATCATTCTCCAGTATAACTAATGTGGTATATGGTGACTAGTCATGGTCATGAAACAAGTATAACAGAAAACCCAGACCTCCATTACGACATCCATTCTTGTCTGAAAATGAGTGCATTATACATAATTAATTTTGGTCAAGACTACACTTGGAAGGACGTCTAGAGTTCTAAAGATGTTCAAGTTTTCCCATGTGAATGATGGAGTCTTGACAAAATCCGAAGTAGCAAAAAGGAAGAATTGCGAACTTGAGTGATGTTGGGCAATGTTGGGTTGATTCTTAGAAGGAGAATAATTGACAAACCAATTTTGATGAGTTTCCTAGTGAACAGAATCAATTTGGTTAACGTAGCTGATAAAGAGGATTCTTCCTCTAGCATCGACAAGTGGCAATATTATACAATGGATTTGATGAGAGTAACCTAGGTAACGGCGAGAAGCCTGGCAGACATGGAAGTCGGTATTTTCATGTACGCTAAAGAAATCATGACATAATTGGACGTAAACTGGAATCTAGTAACCATTTTCAAGGACCACCGTGCATTCAAGCTAAACACCTTGAGGTTGCGGGGAAGTATTCCTCTAGTACTAACATTGTTGTTGGGTTAATTTTGGCTAAAGCAGTACTGAATATGATGTTAGTTTCACTTAGACATGAGTCGAACCAATAGAGACATTCAAAAAGAGACAAATAAACAACTTGTTCTTATTCCTTATTACAAGGGTGAAAAGTGATTACACATTGGGATACAAGAATATCCAATCGTTCAAAGTCTTTTTGAAGCGCTTGAACTCCATCAGGACAATTGTGGTTCGTGTTGTTGGTGCTTGCAGAATTCAAAAAGATGAAGATATGGAGGCTTACAGACTAGTAAATTTGGTGAGACTGTCATATAACCGACCTGTGAGGTAATGACCACAACTTGTGTTGCAGTTATGAATTATGCTGAGTTACTCAAATGGTAAAGTGGTTGTGTTACTCAAAGGGATAAAGGGCACAACAAAATTATTGGAGAGAATAAATATTATTGACAAGAATAGTTATGCAGTTGAAAGCTCTTTTAATCACTCATCATTGAAAGGTTGTGACAAAATATTTGACAGTGGGTCTATAATACCAAGGGATAATTAAGATCAGATATTTCATCCAGTTTGGGAAATTATCAGCAATAATATTTCCAATATTCCTTCACCGATAAAAGGTGAGAGCAAATAATTCCTTCGGGTTGCCAAATGTTCTTGTGCCTTCAAAACTTCACTACTTGGCATCGTTGATCTCTATTTTGGGGGTCAAATTTCTAGCAGAGGTTGTAAAAATATTGTTATTGTCAAGAAAAACATTAGTGGTCACGTAATTGATAATGGAAGTCATAATCAATAATACAGAAAATGACAGATTTTAGAGAAGCCTTTGTCATGAATATGATTCTAATGAAATTTTATTGAGCTATGTTGAGGTTTTATCTCAGCTAGACCAATTTATTCTAAAGTACTTTAAGGCTCAAGAGTGTCTTTGTCTTGCATCAGAAAATAATTTTGAAGATGATGTGATTGGTGCAGAAGAAGATGATTTATTGGATTATGAAGACAATGTAATTGACTAAGAAAAGGATTATTACTTAGATCTGAAGACTTTATAGTTGATACAGAAGAAGTTGATCACTTGGATTCTGAAGATTGATAGTAATTAGCAAAATTTGAGCCATGAAGTTGATAATCAACTTGCAAATTGTATGAGCTGAGCAGAGCTATTCAACTAATTATAAAAAAAAAGACTAATAGCAAAACAAGTGAAACTTTTATCAGAAATCAGATATAGTGAAAATGTGGAACTATGAAGCAAAACTAGAAAAGAGAGAAGCTTCCTTAAACTTGGAGAGTATTTGGGAAAAGAATGAAGATGCTTAATCAATCATTCAACAAATCAAAAATTGGAAATGGTATTTCAAAATAGAGGAACTTGATATATATGATGAGTATGAAAAACTTCTTCCGAAGATTCAAAAAGAATTAGCCTTCAATGATTTCATAGATTTTCATCCAAAACTCCAAAACAAGACTGATTTGGAAAAAATAAAGTACCTTGAATTATCTCATGATCTCCTTGCAAAAGATCGGGGCAAAACTACGCATGATAATTTCCAGCAGACCTAAATCATCTAATAGGGGACCTTGAAAAAGAAGAGCAGTCAACCCCCATTGGTTTACAACTTTCTGATGATCATGCAGAAGAGGTGACATGAGGTGCAAGTTTCTACATTGGTGATTTGGAGGTTAATGTTGATAAATAGGTGGATGAGGATGGTTGCACACAAGGTAATAATAAATTGAAAATTTTGTGTGATGAACCATATTACCTATGCCCATGATAGAAATTCAGAGGAACAATCCAAGATGACACTACAAGACAATGAGTTGTATCAACATGATAATGAAATGCTTGCATTTAGAAACTAGCTGAAGGTTAACGAAGAAATGGTTGTGGCATCTTTGGTACATTATGATAGCACTCACAAGGTGTTTGAGGATCTCTATAGAAAGGTTCAAAAGGGAGTGGAAGAAGAATGGCTTGTTTCTAACTTGCAAGTGATCAAAATAGGCCTTGGAACTGTGAAATCAAAATATTTGTATTTACTTTCTGACAGGGATAACATTTTTAAGGTTGTTGAAACGCATGTTGATCAGTTGAATAAAGAAAGGAATGAGATTAAGGAGCTCAATAGAGAGCTTAAAGAAACACAAGAGGCATTGAATAATGCTTGGATTTCCCTTCAGGAAATAGAAAATCAGATTAGGATCATGAATCACTCTCAGTAGTAGGAGGATAAAGAGAGGCAGGCATTTTTCCTAGAGGTAAATGATGAACTAGATAGCATTCAACAAACGTATGCTTTGGATAATTGCCCCAAGCGATCAAGTACCAAAGTTTCAGATCACTTTTAGCTTATTGATAACCCCATGTTTGAAGTTGATGCTAATTGGATTTCCAATAATCCCCAATTTGAGGTAAACAAGGACTCTCATTTGGACTATCATGAAGAGGATGATTTTGATTTCAGAATATGGGAGCTTGGTACGATTTCTAGCAAGGAATTTGGGTCACAGGATGGAAATGGTGAATTGACTACGAATGTTTGTCAATGGATCGGTCCTAGTAGGATTCCCAATTTCACACCATACAGGAGTTGGTTGGATTGCATACATCATCCTTTGGGTAGTTTATGGTGTAGTATTGAGTAGAGTCATGTGTTAATCCTAGGGAATGCTCTTTTAGCTTCATTCTTATTCATAGTACCTATGTACTTGGGGATTCTCCAAATTGAAGATGCCAGTTTGGTATTTGTTGCACCTAGGGTATTACACTCAATTTTTTAGTGGCTTATTTACTACATCATCTATTGAGGTCGAGTTGTAATCATCTACTAGGTTATGCATAGTTCACTGACACATCCCTATCTTATCATATCAGCTGGTTATGACAACAGGGTTTGGGATCCAGGTGTTGATCATATGTATTTTTGGCTTGTTGAGGACCTTGTTGTAATTCTATTTAGTTTGAGATTGGATTCAACGGTATCAGTGATGATTAGAGTTGTTCAGTTTGCAGGTGCAAAGTTTTTTCAGAGAGATATGGGATCTAAGGATCCAATTGAGAGATAGATTGCAGAGTGACATTGCACTTTGCAATGTGGCTGAAATTTGTTTTCAATTTGGACTACAAGGCTACCTGTAGACTTGTATGGGATCCTGGTATTGATTGCTTGAGGACAAGCAATTTTAAGGAGGGGGGATTTGTAATGTCCCTTTTTTGGGACATTAGATATATTGAAGTCTTATTTTATATAATGTTAAAATTGACTCTGAGACGTAGACTCAAATTATTAAAAGGTCAATTTAATGTTATAAAGAGGGGAAAAGGTCAAGGAGGAATAAGACGAAATGCCAGAGAGAAATTGAAGAGTCTCTAGGGAATATGATGAAAGTCGGAAGGGAGTCGAAGAGTCTTAGTTTGTGTATTAAAAAGGGAAAGAGGCTCATTCTTGAGGAGGCTTGATTTGTGATTCAGTTCAATTTTTTCTCTTGTGAGAGTTTTCAGAAAGCTTCAGCTTTTAGCTAGTTTGAGGACATTACCCCTCATGCTAGCAGACAGTGGACACAAACTCATTGTCCTGGGAGACATCAGTTCAGGTGTTTCATTCATGCTTACAAGTTCTTACTCTAGTATTCCAATCTGACTATTAGTTTGTATTTAAGATTGGGTTTTTTGTGTTGGTTATTGTGTTGCTGTTGTATAATGCAATTATGTGTTTACGGAGTTGTAGGGAAGTTTTCTAGTTTTATCATTGTGGGTTTGTAATGCATTTCTATATGCCTTAAATCCTGAATATTATTTAGAAAGGAACTGGTTATTAACTTGTGGAGAATCTTTTGGTTTAATCTTCGTATTTTATTCCATTTGCCTAAATCTGAGTTTGAATATTATTAAGAAGAAGCTAGTTGAACATCTGTTGGGATTTCTACTGGTATACAATTGTGCTAGAATACATTTGCAAAGTTTTAGTTCTGAATATATTGTTGAAAGAGAAATCTAGTAAATATCTGATTTGGGATATTTCATAATAAAAGATCGAAAAAATATGTCATAGGATACCATCTCTCCATTGAAACTATGAATCTATAAGAAATCACTCAACGAGGGCAATGAAGGCTTCAACTAGATGCATATACAACTAAACTTCTAGTACAAATGTCATCAATGGCTTCCAAAAGGTGTGTAGGTTGCAAGCTTATTAGAACAACTCCCTAAGGAAAATGAACCAACAAGTTTTGAAAGTCTTTTATTGATGATTTGTCACTACAAAATCCCCATTGAGCCAAAAAAAAGATTCAACAAGATATTGAGGTTGTCACTTCCGCCAAGACAAAACATGGGGAAAAGGGAAAAATAATTCATAACTTAGCACAGTGAAGTGACCTATGTATACCATAGTATTTTAGATGTCTATCACTAAAAATTTAAAAAGAAAAAAGTGGAGCTTGAAGCCTTTAGATATTGATGGTAAAAGAGATTAGGCTAATCCAATGGAAATTATTAAACAAGTAGTGAATGTAAAATCATATGAAAAACTATATATCTAGATGCATAAACTCTAGTACACTTTACCTTAAATTAGGGCCCGTTTGGCTACGGGAATAGGAATAGGGGAATAGGAATAGCTATTCTGGAATAGAAAATGGGGCTACGTATTCCTATTCTCTGTTTGGTTCAGCCAATATTTGATGTGGAATTAGCGGACCACAAAATTTATGTTCTCTAAAATAAATTAAAGTGGAATAGGAATACATATTCCAATAACACCTTTTGGGTAGAATTGCAAAACCCCATTTTTGGGCCAAAATTGGAATACGTATTCCTATTTTACTTCGTATTCCAATTCTGATTTGGTGCATCCAAATGAAGAATTCAAAATTTTAAGAATTTACATATGCCTATTCCGCTTGTATTCCCATTGCCAAACGGGCCCTTATCACCACGAGGCCAAACACAGAAACACAAAGTTATTATTAAATTTTGGCACTTCAAAACATACAAAATGTGAAGTCAGCAATACAAACAAAGAATGCTCCAATATAGATATGTCTAAGACTGATACTTCAACCATAAATACTTATGTACATAAAAGTACATACAAAAGACACCCATATCAATTTGCCAACTATTGAGCACCACCATTTTGGAGGATCGCTGAAATACATTCCTTATTAATAGGGTCATGGGCATTAAGAATCTCCTAAAAGATGATGATAAATGTACATATCATGCAAGTAAATGCTTGTGCCCTCTCACTCATTATGTGTTCATGTGATGCGATGTATAGAGGGAGATGAACAATCTCATGACCATATATCCGAGGAACATGGCATTTTCTATTCATTAAGTGTGGCTGTAGTATAATGACTTGTTGTCACTATGATATAGACTCTCGCACGCGAGAAACAAAAGCATTCATTACTCACACGTACGTGGCATGTTTTGTTAGCGGACATGTCTTTGCAATTCAACATATCCGTTATACCTGTACTTGGCATTGATAATAATTTGATTGGATTCAATAATCTAACCATCTTGGCTTCTATAGCCTAAAGATTGGTCGAATTGTGGTCACATAATCTGCAAGATATTATACCTTCACCACCCTTTGTTTTGGGTCATATAACTCAAGTATTCGCTCAAATTCAAATTCCAAATATTGAGAGGAATAAGAATATCATGGCATCAATCTCAAAGATTGAATTAATGGTAGATGGCAAATGGGCCCTCAGCAGAAACAATCTTAGATGTTGTTGGAACATTTGAGGCCAAGAGCCCATAGAGAACTCAATAGTAGCATTTTCAACTCCAAGGCAAATGACAATTCTATACATCCAATCGTGGGGCCTGCTTAATTAACAATGATTTGATCAGGTGGAAAGCTTCCGGACATTAAAATGTTGTCACACCCAACTAGAAGATGATATTTGACCAACCCAACCTCATAGTCTACTCCATTCAATCGACTTCTTTTCCTCACAAATCAACTAGCTAAGTTGTTTCAAACTAGCACTTGCCTAAAATACACTTCGAAATTTCAGTACAACCACCATGAAACAAAGAGGAAAAGCACTAAAGTAACATCACATTCTAATGTAAATATTTCAAATTTGACCATAGCCTATGGTTGAAGAGGAAAGGGTTGATAAATATGCATTTTTTAATAAATATAAAATCCTAATACACATGTTGAGCCTAAATTAGAAATTGGAGACATTTTCAAAGATATGGAATTGGTTTCAAACATTAATGTAATTTAAATAAAATTTCTTTACAGATATATTTAAAAATTTACAATCATAAAATAGGAGTTTCTTATAATTTATTCAAATAAAGAATAAAATAATATTATCAACCATATTTTAAATTCTAAATCTAATATCATTAATAATGAAGCTAAAACCAAATGTGATGTAAATGTCTCAAAGATTGTTAATAATGACCCAATTAACTTAAGTATTAAAAATAAATAAAAAATGTTTCATGTCATATGCACAAAAATGTGTCAAAGGAGCTAGCACCATTTATGAATTAGTAAATCTAATAGTTTTTTCTCAAAAGAGTTTAGAGAATAAATTAAATGGAAGTACCAAAATATTTCATTCACTCAAGCAAAGAGTATTTATACATTGCAATGTTTGTTAGCATACAACAAACTTAATTATGATCATATGTATCCTCTAAACTTGGTTTCAATGTCTCTTTAGTTTATGTCTCTTATCTAGAGAAAACAAGCATGATTCTAGTGTCATTAACAAAATTGCTACCTATTAAAATATATAATTTCACCCAATTTGACAAAAGAGGTCAATCATGTCCCAACTATCATATATTTATTATTTTCTCTTCTCAAACCATCTCTTTGACCAATATTTAAATATATTGTTCTCATTTTGATAATCTAAAATAAAATAATATGGCATTTTTACTTGGAAGGGGTAAGAAAGAAGAATGTGGCCTAAATTTTCCAAACCTCCATTAAAACCGTAGTTTACCGCCTTCTCATGTGATTTCTTACATTCTCTAGCTTTGCCTAATCATAACAATCTCATTATGATCATCAACTATTTACTACACTCAAATCAAGGTGCCCATTTGAAAATGAACTTCAAACACCTTTATGCTTGCAGTAAACTATTAGTATAAGAGAATGTCTAACTATTCTTGAATTTTTGTCAACCTACCACATTTTTTTTCAAATCCATCAATTGTTAGTAATTAATTTGTCAAGATTGTCAACTTTCTTGAATTTTGTCAACATCATCAAATATAGTGAGACACTGGTATAAATTATCAACCAACCCTCTTTATGATTCTAACAACTTGTCCCACTTCCTCTTAAAACCATGCACTACATTTACAATTCTTCTTAGAATTGTAAACTTTTTGTACCTTTGTCAAAATTATCAACTATCAACACATGATTTCTATCTAAATCTTCAAATGCAGTGTTTCTTATCAAACTTGTCAAATTGCAACATTCAAAAAAATATTTTTTTTTGAAAATTGACAAAATACAATATTTCTTCTCAATTTTGTCCAACAAAAAAATGATATTGCTTTTCAAATGGCATGTCCCTATCAATTTTCCCAAATATGGTTTCCTTGACACATTGTCTTGCAATTTTCTTTGCCCTCACCAAAGTCATGTATGTTCATTTATGGTCATATAGTTTCAAAAACCTTCAAGACAACACAAATGCAATTGGTTTATGCACTTAAGAATCTTTGATAGGTATATAGGAGAAACAATGGTGTCAAAAAACAAAATATTTTTTATTGGTTTTTGGTAAAGTTGGATAGAGCCACTGAACAATATTCATTAAAATAAAAGCTAGCTCAAAACATCCATAGAGAAAGAACTAGCAAGAAAAGCCTATTTCATTATTTAGGCACAACACAAAAGATTATTTCAAGTCGAGGCAAATCAAGGTATTTAGAGCTTGGAATAATTAAAATATATTAGAAGTATACATTCTCGCCTAATTTGAAAATCAAACATTATTTCATGTTTCTTTGATTAGTTTCATCCATTTTGAATCAAGGGAGTTGTTTCCTAACGTTAACATCATGAAGAAATCAGTTATTATCAATTTCAAAAGTAAGAATTCTTGTATATAAGTTAGAAAAAGCCATAAGGTGATCCAAGGTATTCCAGGGAGGACAAAATCAGCAATTTCTACTAGTCATTAAATTCTAATTATTGTGTCAAAAACATAATTGTCAATATGAGTTATTCCCAACTATGTTAACTTTGACACTATAGCAACTAATTGCATCACAAAACTTGATGATATTTTGTATAATTCACACTAACTATTAAGCCTGCAATCTGGTAAATCGTTAAAAATTCAAATTTTGAGTCTTAACTCATTCTCCCAAGTTTTATGGAAATTCAAAATCCATACAATTGAAACCCATGAGTTTGGAGCATAAGCTCAACTAATAGGAAATATAGCAATAGGGTTTTTAAATCCAATATTTTCAACTTTTTACTTAATTTCATCTTTTTCAATACAAATAATTAGATTACATATATGTTGACATCTCCACCTTCATATAGTTGATTATAACATGTGGGGAAGCATAGATATAAATCAAAAGTTGTGCTTTAGTTATGCTACCACAAGTAGGGAATTTAATCCATCAAAGTCACTCATGGGTTGAACCTAACCCAGTTCCACCTCTAAGGGATTCAAACTTTGATGGATAATGTAAACATGGAACATATCATCATCCTCATCCATTGTGTTCAACCAATTAATCTACAACACACTAACCAATTTCTTTTCTAAGAGATGCAAACAAGGTACAACAAAGTGATTATTTAGTGACTGAAATTTTGGTAGAAAGATAGAAACATTAATTGAAGTGCATTAAATAAGGACCTCCAATTTTCATACTCTTGTGTTTTGTTTTGTTTTGTTTTGTTCTTCTGATATTTTTTTCTTTTTATTTAAGATTTCATTTTCATAGAAATGAAAGCTCTCTCTAAAATTTTATTGTTCAAATCAACAATAGCAATGGGGAGCAACAACAAAAGGACTATGTATAGAAGCATGGCATACCAAGGGAGACCAAGCACATCTGTGACATGCATGTTTTACAAATTTAGTATAAGTGTGGGTATTGATAGATTAATATTCCACCTTTCTTGAGTTGTTGACGAAGATGTTAAGTTGTGTACATAAGTGTTCATAAGAAAAAAGAGTGTAAACATGTACTTTGTTTTCCAATTATGAAGAGAAGAAAATTAAACAAGGACAAGAAATCAATGGCAATTATGATGAATTCCACAAACACATTTGAATCTCCAACTAACATTTTTTTGTTACCAAACCACAAGCTAATTGTTTACTTTATCTTGAAATGTTTGAGGGGCACAACATTCATATGACACACCTATTAGTAACATTTTAAAAAAGAGAATCTACTTCAATATCAGGCATGTTGTGACAAAATGTGAGGCTGAAAAGTTCAAATCTAAGAAAACCTCATCATGGTGGAATGGTGCTTTGTTGCAAAATTATATAGTGTCCAAGATGCCTTCATCTAAAGTGCAAGCTCCCTCTGGGGTTACTGTTTCTCATGGAGAAGGTGATGTTGTTCCTTCTCCTGATCATTTGTTGGTAGTTAGTCTAGGTTAGACGGATGTTGTTACTTTAGTCCCTCCTATGGCTAGCTTTGTTCATGATGCTTGATGCCCCTGGGGTTACTTTAGTTGTTTTTTATCATAATAATGTTGATGGCTCATCCTAGCATGATATTGTTGAACCTATTGTTGTTGGAAATAACCAATGTATTGGTTTTGTGGCTTCTGTGGGAAAGTCTAATGTTGTCTACTCTGTTCTAAATGATTGTGAGTGGTGCATCTAGTGTTGTTGGATGTGTTAATGGTGTAGAGGTTATTGATTCTGGAAATTATGTTGATTTGTTGGCTTGGCACTCTGTGGAAACCAAGTGAGGAGGCATGAATTATGGTTAAAGTCAAACATTCAAATAGGTTTCCATCCAATTCTTCTCCTAAAGCCCACAAGTTGGGGGTTAAGGGAAAATCTTAATTCAGTTGCATTTTTCTTTTTGTAGGGTGGTCAGTTCATTAAGGGCTTACAAGTTTCTGTGGGTGGGGATTACAAGATGTTGCCCCCACCCCCTCTCACACCTCTTTGTCTTTGTTTTGCAATGTCTCCTACCATGTTTTTCTTTGAAGAGCGTATTGTATATCTTTCGGTTTGGTTTGCAAGTTGTCTTTCTTTACACCTACTTTGTATTTGGGTTTAAGGGCCCCTTCAAAACAGGTTTTACTTTATCAAAAACATTTTTAAAATGATGGCTACCACTCACGTTCCTGGCCATGGGTGATTGTCGTCTGTTGTTGTCACAGGTTCCTTTGATGGGTCTTTTTCTACCGTGGGAACTGTTGTGCCAGGTGTGGATCTTGTCTTTCCCGCCTATGTTGGTGTGGGGGCAACTGGTGGTGTGGCAAAGGCCATTGGTGGTGGGGCAGCGGCTTCTACTTCATCCTTTCTCCCTGCTATGCTAGTTAGGGTTTCTAGCCCCCTTCCTGATGTGGGTGTGGTTGTTCCTACCCAGGTTGATGATCGCTCTGCTATCTCCTTTACAGATGTGGTGACCTTTGAAGCTAGTATTGCTCTGGCTTTGAGGATGGGGTCCCGTCCGATTGGGGTTATTTGAGAGGTCACGTCTGTTCCTATTAGTAACCCATTAGTGCTTCACCTTGATGCTGACATTGTTGATGAAGTCAACTCATATGCTAATGATTTCTCTGCTACTGCTGCTATCTGTCGCTTTAGGGGTTTCTGGCCCTCTCTCGCAGAGCTGCATGCTCGGATATCCAAGGTTTGGGAACCTCTCATCTCAATTTAGTTTAGATATACCCTGTTGCCAAGGTTTTTTTATTGTGAGATTTGCTAATGTTGAGGATAGGGTTGTTGTCCTTTGTCATGGATTCTCTTGGGAGGAATGGTTCCACCTGATGGCCAAACCCTGGTATCCAGCTTTTGACCCTACTAAGGAATCCTTTGATAAGATTCTTCTTTGGGTTCGTTTGTCGAATCTTCCCCTTCATCTTGGTAGGACTCTGTCTTGGAGGTTGTGGGGGAAGGCCTTGGGGATTTCTTAATGGTTGAATCGGTTTCTTCCAATATCTTCAGGACAATGTATGCTTGCATTCTTGTGGAGATGGATATCTCTAAAGGGCTCCTTCCTATGATTAAGTTGCCTTCTCCCGGTGGTTCTTGGATCCAACTTCTCGATTATGAAGGTATCCCCTTTAGATGTAGGAAGTGTCACAATACTAGTCATCTTGCTAACCGGTGCTCTTCTGCTAAGGTCAGATCGAACAAATCTTTTTCTTGGTGGTCAGGGGCTTCTGAGGATCATTATACAGTTCAAAAAGTTACATCGGTTGAGGAGGGATTGATTAGTCCTTCACTTAATGATCTCCCTTTGGCTGAGGATTCCATTGATATCTCGGATGTTGTACCTGGGGCCCCCTCTACGATCCTCCCTCAAAGTGTAGTTGATGTTCTATCTCCTGCTAACTCTATGGTTCCTAACTCTTTGCCTACTTTGAGTCAGAATTTTGTTGCTGTCCCTTTTGTCCAAAACATGGCTTCTCGCTCTTTAGTTGGGGGGTTTTTGGGGGCTTGCGTGGATTGGCAGAACATGGTGAGGAAGGTGGAGGATGGTTGGACAACAGTTAAAAGAAAAAAAGTGAAGCCCTCCAATCCCTTGTTTGATATGGCTTTAAGATCTCAAAAGAAAGGACCAAAATGTAAATCTTGATGGTCTAATTATGCCTTGGGTTGTTTGCCCTCTTGTTGGGATTTTTTGTGTCCCTCTAAGTTTGTCGAGTGGTTTTCCACAGTTGTATTTGATTCTCGTTGCTATATTTTTCTTGTCCCTTTGTACAAGGTTTCGAGTCCTTTCAAAACTTGTTTTTACTTAATCTAAACATTTTTAAAATGAGATTAGGATGGCAACAACAAAAATTTTAAACTACAATACTATGCCATATAGTGTGGTAAATATCCCATATTGGGGAAGGTTGGTGGTTGTAAATGTGGAATTTAACACTCCAAGTAATAAGGATTGCAATGGTCTATTTTTGAAGGATGTGATATCATGATAAACACATAATGGATGATTAAAGTGAAACATGTAAAAAATAGTGGTAATGTTTTATTGGATAGATGAAAAAATAGAAAAAAGGAAGACAAAAATGCTCTTTAGTGCCTATGAATGGCATATTGGTGTTCTTGTTGTTTGAAGATGATTTGCAAAAAGCCAAATATGTTGAGACTTTATGTATTCAATTAGAAGGCTTAATTTAATTTATGCATTCAACTGTATTTAGTAGCTTGTGTTGTGCATTGCCAAGATTTAATACTTGATGGATCAAAAGAATAAATTAAAAATGAAGAATATTAAAGGAATCAAAATGTTCATTATGCCACTAAACAAGTTATCACAATTTCATTGAACCCTTGGTTTAATTAATAAACAAAAGAATCAAAAACATTTTTAAAATGAGATTGGGATGGTAATGACAAAAAATTGAAACTACAATACTATGCCATATAGTGTGGTAAATATCCCATATTGGAAAAGATTGGTGGTTGTAAATGTGGGGTTTAACACTCCAACTGTTATGGATTGCAGTGGTCTTTTGTTGAAGGATGTTGATGTCATCAAAAACACATAATGGATGATTAAAGTAAAACTTGTTAAAAAAATAGTCGCAATATTTTGCTGGATAGATGAACAAATAGAAAAAACAAGACAAACATACTCTTTAGTGCCTATGAGTGGGCATATTGGTGTTCTTGTTGTTTGAAGATTACTTGCATACATTCAAATATATTAATTTAAGGTATGCATTCAATTATTTTTAGCAGCTTGTGTTGTGCATTGCCAAGATTTAATACTTGTTGGATCAAAAGAATTGTTAAAAAATAAAGAATATTAAAGGAATCAAAATGTTCTTTATGCCACTAAAATTATCAAATTTTCATTGAACCCTTAGTTTAATGAATAAACAAAAGATTATTACCTTATGTAATCAAAAGTAACATTTATCACAAATTTAACCACAAAATTGAATGGTTAGTACCTTCTTTCATGCAAATAGTTGAGAATTATGTTTATATAGACTCTATACTTTTAAAAATTGAGAGGGAGCCAAATGCCGAATAAATTTTTTATGAGGTTTTTCTCAATGAGAAGACCTCAATCAAAACAACTATAAATTTAAATTTAATATAAAAAAAAAGTATTTGTTATTTTCTACTTTCTATTGACTTAAAATTTACTATTTGATTCTTAAGTAACAAAGCTTGTGTTCATATTATTATTTTATTATTAATTAACATGGAAGATATATATATATATATATATATATATATATATATATATAAAGTCAGCATCTAATTACATGTATAGATAAGATGGCAACAAACAAAATTTGAACAAGTTGGAGGTCTAGCAAGTTACAAAAGAGGCTACTCAAGTTGTCCTCTTGCCAAATTTTGTTTTTCGATCAATTGTTATGTCAATCATCTTTTAACTATGGTTTTTCTTATTTTTGACTTAAATAGTTGTTATGGGTTGCTTTAAACTTAATATAAGTTAAAAAAAAACTACACTTATTGTGAAAACAATATCATAACATTTTTTATTTATTTTTGAATTGACTATGATTTTCCTTATTTTTTAATT
Organism: Cupressus sempervirens; assembly: GCA_028749045.1. Lineage (NCBI taxonomy): Eukaryota > Viridiplantae > Streptophyta > Pinopsida > Cupressales > Cupressaceae > Cupressus > Cupressus sempervirens. The sequence continues at coordinate 527,593,715 of CM053787.1, forward strand.
TAATTTTTTAACTTTAGTAGTTATTATGAGTTTTTTTTAACTTATCAAAGAAGTGAAAAAACTACTCACTTAGTTGTTATCTCCACTTTTAACTCATTTTTTTCTCATTCCAATATGATAGGAGTTGCTATGTTTTCAATATATATTTTTATATGTATCATATTATTTCTTCATAATAAATTTTTTTAGTAGAGACTCTTTTAAATGATTATTTTATTCATATATTTAAGTTGATAGACTTTTAAATTATTTAAATTTTTTGTTTTTTAAATTAGTTTCCTTTTTACTTTTTATAATTATTTTAATTTATTTTCTGCTTAATAATATCAGATTCCCACAATCCATTACTAATGATTTGATTTTGCTTCTAGATTTGATCGTGTGTGTTTTTTTATCATCAACATTTCGGATCACACTCACCAGGATGAACCTGATACATATTACATTCTTCTTTCATCCTGATGGTGGATCATAGAGTGTGATTTGAAATGTTGATGATAAAAAAAAACACACAATAAAATCCAAAAGCAAAATCAAATCATTATTTTTTACTCTTCATTTCATATTGTTTTATATCTTATTTGTAGATTTATGATGAGAGGTCAGCAATAAAATCGTGTCAAACCATTAGACTAATTTTTCGTGTTTTTTAACCCTGTTATTTATTGTTCATCTCACTCTGAACAAAATTGGTACTTATATGAGAACAAAATTAGAATTTATATAAGAGCATTTGTGGTAAGAAGAAAGACAAGTTGAATTTATATGAAAGCATTTACGGTAAGAAGAAAGACAAGTTATCCAAAGAGCACCTCAATGACCTTGTCTTCATTAAATACTACCTTTGCCTTGGAAACAAAACAATATAAGGTTCTCATGATAGCAAAGGCTTCGAATACATTGACTCGTCTTCGAATTAATATTGTTGTCAATGGAGGTCTGGTTGAATTTGAAATCGAATCATCAGATAAATCATACATTCACTCGTGATTATTCAAAAATTTAGTCAAGAGGATGGTGATAGTAGTACTGGAAGAGGGAAGAAGAAAATTGTATGCCTATTAACGACGTTGGACCATCATTGTTTATAATTTAATATTGTATTTTCTTTAAAACTACAAAATTTTGAATTCTAAATATTTGAAGATTACGAGGCATAAACTGTTAATTATTAGATTTGCGTAATCGCCCCATTCTTTCTTTGTTCTTATGCAATGATGTATATTGTTTTGTGTGTGATTTAAGTTTTTTTGGGTTTTTTCCCTAGTCCGGGATCCAAGTTGGAGTTACTAAGCATTACATTGTAACACCTTATATGGGCAAGAAACAGTATAGCAACATGCACGAACCGTGCAATAATCTACAAAGCAAACCAAAAGGATATAAGAAAACCCACATTTTAACAACAAATGCACCACACGTGGAATAATTTACAAAGCAAACCAAAAGGATAATCTTGGTTTCCAGAAAACCCACATTTTAACTCCAAATAAAACAACTCTAAAGGGAAGCAGACCCAACAGGGACTGCATGGCAAGAGCCCTTTTTCTGAAAAAAATTACCCGTTACTTGTAAACAAAAGTTCTCATATGTTTGTAAAAAAAATAGAAAAAGCAGAACAAAGAAACAATCCATAATACATGCCTTCATGCGCATGATTAAATCTAGTATTGTTTAGCTGTTTTCTGATAACAAAATGAAAAGATAGCTGATACTATATCAAGGCACTTCAGGGGATTAAAATAAGGGTGCATGTGTTCTAAGACACATTCACAATCGGCCAATGATGGTGAAACACAATCTAGTCTATTTGCTTAAGAACTTGGGCAGGTGAACTTCAAATGAAACATATGCTGCAGTATCATGGCACGTCCATATGCTCACTAACTACAAACATTTCAGATATATGAATATCTTTTGGATACCCATGAGAAATGGTCCAAGTAGGAAGATTTAAGGCCAATCCTTGCGTCTTTATGGGGAAAAGGAAGCTGACGGTCTTTTCTTTAGCTCTACAGGAAGCATGATATTTTCCATGCATAAGGAGTTGGTAGGCTTCTGATGCTTGAAGAGAGAGTCGCAACTTTGTATTCCTCTGTAATCATGAAAACTGATGAAGAAAGCATAAGTTTTGATGCCAAGGTTTTACATCTAAGCTTCTCCAAGCTACATCTTGTGTCATATTTATCTTGACCCTTAACTTCTCGTTGAAGCATAAATTTTGATGCCAAGGTTTTGCATCTAAGCTTCTCCAAGCTACATCTTGTGTCATATTTATCTTGATCATTAACTTCTCTATGTTGATTGTTAACTTTTAATTGCAGATTATTAACTTTTCTATGCAGATTGTTCAATTCTTCCATGCTGATGTCATCTCCACGAGTAAAGCAGAAGTTAATTTAAGCATAATCCTTAAGTCAGAATGGTAAATATAAGAGAGTTCAAAGTTTTTGCAGCAATTCGTATATTAAGCAATCATACAAGTATGTCAAAACTGATTTTCCAGTGTTCAAGGCGTGCCTTGTGTATATGCACATTGCAAAATAGATACAGGATGTAAGATTCATAGCTGTACCACATCAACTTTTATCTTAAGGTTTCAGCAGTAATTTGTTCATAGGACCAAATTTTCCAACACTGCTTTAAGAAACTGTTAATAAAAACCAGTAACAGATCACACAATTATCATTGATTATTATAAATATATCCGTAGAAAACCATTGAGAAAAAATGATACAAAACATTCTATTAGACTTGTGGTGCTCAACACTAATAACAAGTAGAAGTGTATTTATCTGGTGGGAAATATAAAGAGATTATAATAGCAGAGTACATAACAAATGGCATTGTCTTTATGAAATAACAAAAATGTTAAAGAATTACACTTTGCAAAAACATCCTCAATAATATCATGTTTTTTATTACTACAAAAAACTAGATAAATAAAGGAAATACATTATGAACATTTTTTCGAACTCAGGATGAGCAATCTCTACTGCAATTTTTTTTAAACAAAATGACTTATGTTGCCAAGTTGATTGTGAATGATACATATGGATAACTGTCAACTTCACCTCCAGCGAGACCTGTTATCCCCGCATCTTCTTCAGATTTCCAGAAGTTACTACATGATTGAAGAAAATTATTTCAGTTTTTTATATGGTAAGCCCAGAAGCACTTGTAAGAAATAAGACCTTGTAGACTTCACCAACACCTCTTTTACGGATTAAGACATAAATGATCTGATTATTTGCATACCTATTTTGATTACCAGACAATCGTTCAAGAATGGAGCGGACTTTCTTTTCACTTTTAAGTGGTGGAACTAAGACAGCTGCCTGATATACAAACAAGTTATAATTTCAAAGAACAATATACACCATGGAACAAAAGCTTATAGATCTCGAAAGAAGGATAGCAAGCATGTTAATTTTTCATACCAAGAATGAAGGTGGCAAGCCATATCTCAAAATGCTTTCTGTAAAGAGGCGAACTGCACACAGATGCATCCAGGAGCTGAAAACCTGCAATTGGGATGTCCAGGTAAAATGTGTCATTTAAAATAAGTTCCATCGAATTTGTATAAGCTAAAGAGTGCTGTCAGTTTCAGCATCTTGGTGAGAGCTCAAGATTGAACTAGGTAGGTGAGAATTGCCTCTAGCTTGTGGATGTTGACCAAAGAGGTATGACCTAGCCTCGGAAAGAGAGTTGACTCGGGCAGAAAACAATGTGCCCCTCTAGACATGTTCTAGAATCAAATTAAAAGCCCAAATTACTAGAATATGTACAAAAAAGACTTCCCAACACTTTGGCTGCTTAATATTCAACATAGATGTAATTGTTTGCTCCAACAGACCAGCGAAGACAAAATAACAGCCCAACAATTATGAAGCTGCTGCCATGTTAATTATGAAAGCACCATTATGTTGATTATGAAACTCTCGATTGGAGCTCAATTTTTCCTCCTGTGACTTTTGCACACAGACTCAAAACAAGATTCCATTTATACGTAATTTTAGAAAAGGAATCTTAATATGTAAAAATATTCAACTTTTGATGCCATCTAAGTAGCACTTTTGTCCCTGTAATAAAACTGCATTTATGAGGCTAAAACCATGGCTAAACCACTCCAAACAGTCACTAAATTCAAACAACTGATTTCGACAATGATCCAAATCCACATGTATTGCAACCATACCCTCTCTAACTCTCGTCACCTGTAATGTTCCCATTTTGGACAAGTTAATTATTTATAAAGTTATCAAATTAAAAATATATATTACAAGGTAACTTTATATTTAATTAATTTAATAAAGTGATATACTTTATAAAGTCATTTAATAAAATAATGTTCTAAAGGTTGCTGGAAGAAGCGGAGAAAAAATTAAAAAGGAGGCCAACCTATCGAGGGAAAAAGGATAAATAGGCATTGAGGGCTCATTGTCTATCATCCAAATTTATTGTTGATATTTGTTGATGTGCATTGTGGAGCCTGGAGTTTCTGCAAGTAGTCACCATTGGCCATTGAGAACGAAAACTCTTAATTGGTACGCAATTTTGACGGTGTGAAAGATCACTTGAATTACTGCAAAGTTGAGGAAGTTGCTTCAGACTTTCTACTTGTACTGTAAAGTAAAACATTGTGGTGGTATCAATTGGATGAATTGTTGGGGATATTTGTGTGATCAAAGTTTTCATCTACTGGCAATATTAGGGTTTGATTTGCAGCATTCTTTATTTCCAGGTTTACTCCAGACATTTGCATCTCAGTATAGTAATCTTTAATCTACCTATTTTGCATTGTTAAAAAAAAAAAATGTTAGAAAGGCAGTGAAATTTCAGTCATTAGTGTTACATAAGAGTGCATTAGGAGATCATGGTCATTGCATAGTTTTTTTTTAATTTGCAACTGTAGGTTTGCATTTTTATTTCAGCAAAACACCATAATTGTATGTCATTGTAATTTTGCCAAGAGTTTGGCTATTTGAAATCAGCATTTTGAGGTTAAATTTGAGCAGGTTCATTACATCACCAGATCCTGAGCAAACATTTGTAGCCCTCTTCCTCACAATCTCAAATGAATGAAAAAGAACATGTCAATAGTCCCAGAAATGTAGCTACTTTTATTCTACATTAAGTATATGAACATGAAATGTCACACTCATTGTATAAGCAGAAATATTAGTTTCCGTTTACAGAGGATATAGCCAATCATCCTCAAAAAAATATTTAAAAAAGAAACAAATGAAGAGGAATATTTTCTCCATTCCTATTTGTAGTGTATAAAGGCCTTCAATAAACTTAAGATTGGCTCATGAACAAAACACTGCAAAGGTACCAACACAACTAGCGAGTATAGAAAAGAACATGATAGAATGGATGATTGATGGTAACAGAAAACTTGTTAACTTCACACAGAACCGTCAGTAATCTAAACATTAGGACACACGTCACTGGGATATTGCATTAAGTGCAATCACTCATTTGATTATAAACATCTTTGAAGTTATTGACTCCATGCATCCAAAGTGTAAGAACAATATTGTTATGAATTACCACCAAGAGGTTTTACTTCCAGAGTTGATAATTCAGAAAATGATATAACATGTGCTCCACACAGATTTAACAAATATTTGACTACATTTAAGGGATTGTGTGGAATTGAAAGGTTCAGTTTCATTTTATGATCATGAAGGAAGATCACACTTGAAGGTGTCAAAAGCACAATGCATGAGTTACGGTAACTGATTAGTTACTTGAGATAATAAAATTAACATCAACTAGAATTTTTAATCAGGTCAATTTAGGACAATGAAGATTTTAGAAACTTGTCTATATAGGACAAAGAAATAAAGATCATCAATCCACAGAAACATAAAGTTATGAGGCTACCTCTCCATAGCTAGCATGGCACCATTGTTGGAGAGCACCTCTAGTGGTTTCCTGATCATTCAGTATTTGATCCATCTCCCCTCTCCTCCTTTCTTGGGCTTCTGGATCATATTCGAAATCACGAATCTAACATGCATAATATACATCATTTGGATTAAAAGTGGTACTTGTGCTCTCAGATAGTAATCTTTATTCAATTAAGATACTTTTTTATTTAAAAGATTTAGAATTACATACTTTGAATATTATGTAGCAATATATTTTTTAAATATTGGTTGAATGGATCCTTATCTTTGAACAACTCTCAGACACAGTGACATTATAAGCACAATGAGAATACTTCAATTACAAAAAGATAACGAACAAATTACAACTCAGGCATTCAATAGTAAAATATAATGCTTGTCAATAAAACTTGCATAATATATTACCATTTGATCCCATCAAGACATACTGACCTGAAATCCTTTTTCACGTGCGCTAATTTTGAAACTATCAGCTACTTTCCTGAAAAGGGTAACACTGTAAAGTACTGCCTCATTATCCTCGTATAACATTTTAGATGACCTTGGTACCTACAAAATGTCCATTTCAATGAGCACACTTGCATATGTTTTTTACATTTAATGAACACCCTGTATTTTCTAAAAGAGGCATTAAATTGTCCAGATATCAAAACGGATAGCCATAGACACAATCTGATAAAAGGAAGAATGAATATTATAACTATCATGACCAGCAAAAATGAAGCCTTGCAGTCAATTTAACTTTTTCAATCACCAACCAATTACATGTTCTCCAATATTCCCTGTAAAGAAATACATATCAGAATGGCAAGACACTTGTCATGCACAAGCAATTTCAAATAAGACGCACATTCTGCATATATTACAAGAGGCTCAAAAGTTTTGAAACACAAAAATACTAATGTGAAGCTCCAGAACTGTAGGTGATAAGATGCAACTAATATGCATAAGACAAGTCAGATGGCAGATGATAATCTAGGAGATATATGACAGGAATATTCAAAATGACAAAACCAAAGCAAACCCTCGGAAAATTTATATGATGAACATTCAACACTTAACACTTACAAACCAAAAACAATGATATTTGCCATGTTCGAAAATGAGAAAAAATAGAACCAAAAAAATGAAATTCGTTTTCCCAAAACATTGGAATCATTGGTTCAATGAGTTTAAAATAAGATTATTGGCATTTGTAACATACAAAGCATATGTTAACTAATAAATGACAACCATAACAAATTAGGGATAAAAGTGAGCATACCTAATAAAGAATGCAAATGTGTTATCTCCCTTGACTATAGTCTATAAGTCCTTTGTCCTCTTTCTCCCTCTCTTTTTTGCTTGTCCAAAAACGTATTGAAATTAAGATTTACAACCTAGGCCTTCTCACTAGAGTTTAACTTTTTTTGGCATCTTGTTAGGTGTATTATTTTCAAACTGAGTCCCCTTGCTATGAATAGACTTCAATGTGCTTGACCATAGTGATGAGCTTGGCGGTTTCAGGTTTGAAAGAATGGAAAATCAATAGTTTTATCAAAAACAAATTGAAAAGGCAACTGAATGTGTTAAATTCTTTGTAGAAAGGGAAGGCATAAAGTATAGTTATCTAGATTCTGGTATAGTTTCTGTAACAATTAATGAGGGAAAAAGAGAATGTACTACAATTTAGATAGCTTCTACCTTACCAGAGATCATTTTATAAGCCGTAATGTGGGTCAATGCAAAGCAAGAAAGGTCTTTCCCTAAGATCTTTCTATTTGCTGCCCAGTTAAAATGGGTTTTCAATTAGCTTCATCCTCTTTGAAATGTTGGCACAAGATAACTGTTTTATATAGTGGCAGTAAACGTCACTTTTCTGTCAACTTTTCCACTATCACCCCTAAAAAACCAAACTCTGTCTTACGCAAAGTCGCTAGAGTACGATTAACTTCTAAATATGAAATCACTGCTTATATACCTGGTATTGACCATAATTTACAAGAACATTCTGTAGTATTAGTAAGAGGTGGAAGAGTCAAAGATTTGCCCGGTGTTAAATATCACATAATTCGAGGAATTTTAGATGCTGTCTCAGTCAAAAACCGGAAACAAGGGCATTCTACTGCGTTGTATATTCTTATCTAAGATTTGTATCATTTTATGATGATGCCATGTCAATTGCTAAAAACATGTAAAGTATATGGCTAACCCAATAACGAACGTTTTCTAAGGGGACTAGAGCAGGCTAAAACAATAAGGATAATATATGTCTAAGGTTTAATATTTAATTCATTTTATAAGTTTTCCCTTACTTAGTGTGTGTTAACATAAAATTGGAAATGTCTTGACTTTTTTGGAGCAGACTCAATTCAAATAGCATTGATTTAAAACACCTTTTCCTTTTTTATACTTTGTTTTAAACTAAGGACCTAATCTTATAGATATAGAAAATACAAGATTTCTAATCATAGCAAAAGAAAGGAAACGGATACTCAATTGAGAATGAGTAAACATAATTCTATGCATAAGAATGAATATCTTCTATATATGCAAATAGAATCATGTGGAAAGCCGTATCCGACGAAAGTCGTATGTACAGTTTGGAGGGAGATATTTGATACCTTTAGAGATCTACCCTACAATATGGAGTTAAAAAGCCGAAATAAGTAGTGATTAGTCTTTATGAAATAAATTTATGAACCTTTTTCACACTCATGTCACGCCAAAGTACTGTAGAAAAGAAAATTGATAAATTTGATCCGATCTATCATAATCAATTAGTTAACATGGTTGTAACCGTATTCTTAAGAACAGAAAAAAATCATTAGCTTATCGAATTTTTTATCAATCTCTAGAAAAGATTCAACAAAAAATAGAGAAAAATCCACTAATTGTTCTATGTCAAGCAATAGACAAATTAACTCCCAAATTGATAGTAAAATCAAAACATGTAAGTGGATCCACTTATCAAATTCCCATTGAAATAAAAGAGAACGAAGGAAAAATACTTGAGATTCGTTGGTTATTAGAGTCATCCCGAAAACGTTCTAGTCCAAATATGCAATTCAAATTAAGTTACGAAATAATGGATGCTGCCAGAGAGAAAGGCAATGCTATACGCAAGAAGGAAGAGATTCATAAAATGGCAGAATCTAATAAAGCTTTTGCGCATTACCGTTAATCCACTAACTAGTATAAATAGATCCACAGATCTATCCCATTTTGATCAATAAAAGAAAACTTACTTTCTCAAAATTGATACAAATTTTATTGGAACGAAAACGAAAGGAAAAGAAGAATGAAAAATAAATCATAGATATAATGATAATAAGGAGATTTTAAATAAAATGTTGCTCGAATATTAATTGAAGTTAGTAACTAATGATCCGGACAAAATGAAAAATGCATTTTTTATACCTAAAAATCATTTTTATGAAAGAATTTCATTTGCTTCTCTTCTATGGAAGTTCCATTTTCCCAAAATGCATCCTGATTTTCGGCCTATTTCTTCTTCTAGTAATCGATGTCATTTTTTATCAGAAAAAGACAACTTGGTTTTATTTCATCTCTTTAACAAGTTTAGTGCTAAGCATAGCTTTTTGGTTATTTCAACGGAGAGAAGAACCCACGATTAGTTTTTTTGGCAATTTACAAACAAACAATTTTAATAAAATATTTCGGTTTCTCATTTTATTATGTTCCACTTTGTGTATTCCTCTATCCGTGGAATACATTCAATGTACAGAAATGGCTGTTATTCATATTAACGGCTACTCTAGGAGGAATGTTTTTATGTGGTGTTAATGATTTAACAACTATCTTCGTATCTTTAGAATGTTTAAGTCTATGTTCTTATCTATTATCTGGATATACCAAAAGAGATGTTCGGTCTAATGAGGCTATTATGAAATATTTACTTATGGGTGGAACAAGTTCTTCCATTCTTGCTTATGGTCTTTCTTGGCTATATGGTCTATCTGGAGGTGAGATTGAAATTCAAGAAATAGCCAATGGTCTTATAAATACACAAATGTATAACTCTCCAGGAATTTGGATTGCACTTCTATCTGTAATGGTAGGAATTGCATTCAAACTTTTTCAGGGTTCCCAAATGCCTTGCCTGCATTAAAAACCTATGGCTTCTTATTAAATCTTCCTGCCCCTCTGAGTAAACTGTATTTAGACGGAGAAATGTTTGGATGCCATCAACGATTTAGAGATTTTGGTAGATATAAAAGCTTGAAGAAGAAAAACATTTGCTAGGATAAGTCACAAGACAGACGGTGATTTAGAATCACAACTACAAAATCAGCTAGATAATCTAGTTCTTGGAGAGCAGTTTTTTATATTTTAACATGATTTTGATGTCCAACAAAATTACATTAACAAAGAGCTCCAATTGGATCTAGCCTCACATTGCCGCAATGGGGAGAGAAGAATAGATACCTCTTGAGAATTCTCAAGTTGCCATGTGAGAGAAACAATTTCTACTATTAATATTGGGAAGTTTGTGCCTTCTGGCCCTGCTGAAATTGGTAAGACTTCATTTTCTATCTAAGAAATCCCAACTTCAAATGGTATTTCAGATGATATTGAAGGGACGTGCCCCTATGTGCTCAAGTTGTTGCCTGAAAACCTTCTTCAAATGCCTCCTTTTGGAAGGTGGCATTCTTCTGAGTGAAAGAAAATATTTAATTGATTGTCTTGATTATTAAGAGCCCTGTTGTTTTAATGCCTTTTTTTGCTAAGATCCACAGGTTAGTGAGGATTGGGTTGTTTCTGTGCTGTTAAGGATCTATAATTAAGGTATTCAATGTTCGAACATAATATTAAATCGCGAGGCAATGTAAATAACAACCAATAATGTGATATATTATTATTGGTAAACCATAGAAATGGTTATTAAGTTGTTTATAGTTATTTGGTCAGTAGTGAGTATAGCCATCTCTCTTGTGTACACAGTGGCTGATGATCAATAAAGAATCGCTCAACATTTTGCCCAAATTTATTTAGGTACCAAAGTATTTTTCCTTCTTGTGCCTATGAGTGCAAGCCAGGGTTCAAAAAAGACAGTTAACAAGACCGTGAAGCAGACCAGAGGAAAGTTGTGGAAGAAACAATGGGAGTCCAATAAAAAGAAGAGCTGAGTGCACACCTCAACAAGAGTAGTTGTAAGAAACAAGGAGACTGACTTCTCCATTCGCCTGATGCCCTCATGACATTTACAAATGGACTTGCTTCATGTTGTCATTCAACAAATGTGAGAAAATGTAGGATGTCATATATACACATATATATACATACATGAATACACACACACACATATTGTAGAGGTACATAGCACTGCTAGAAGTATGTTATATCGATGGTGCAGGACAACCAATGTGATGGCCATGCCAAATTTGCTTGTCATCTTTCTCATCTATCCCACATCATTGGTTTCAGTTTTTTCTTCAAAATTTGTTCATTTTGATTATTGAGGATTTGTTGAGAACTATTATAAGCCCTAGATAAACACCCACTAAAAGGTGCTAATGTTTTTATTTTAGCTTTCCCTCGAGTATCCTACTTTCCTAAAGACAAAGAAATAAATGTTCTTACCAAATATGGGATCCCAACTTTAACGAGTTGAGAAAATAAAAAACTCTTGCAAACTTTTCTTTCTCTATTGTAGCAGAAGTATTAGAGGTGGATATTAAAATCTAATATACTTAAAATCAAAAAATGCACAAGACTATATTGGTATGAGTTATTGTGCTTAGTAAATATTATTTGGATCAAACAAAAAAATAATTGAAGCCATTTATTTATTGTATATCATAAATGACCAAGCAGCATTCAGTATAAAGTTTCAATAGCTGACTCTCATTTACCAGTAATGATATATTGCGGAATTACATCGAACACCTAACAAATCTGCAACAACATGTGACATTTGAAATGGTAATTGAATTATTAGAATAAGGAGAGGAATTGAATACTCCTTATAGAGAACACAAAATGATGTTTTTAAGACAAAAAATTGTGAACTAAAACAATTCAAGAAATGTATTACCATTGTAACAAGAATCGCCTGAATCGTCGATTTGGCGATTCGATTCATGGTTCCCAATTTTCTTTTGACCGGTGAACCAGATCAGTGATTTCATCGCATGAATAGCCGATTCATGCAAATAATCACCTTTGTGAATCGCAGAAAATCAAAAAAGTGAGAGGATGATGATGAGGCTTGAGTTAGAGCTTTGTTTTTTCATTTTGTTTATAGATACTGATAGACATACGTTGCATCGATCTTCATTTTACATACATTCTACGATTTGACTCATTATGATCCCATGATTTCTATTTACTTCAGCTACAATTTACATTTTATGTGTAACGTAGTTACGAATGTGATGGATTTATCATTTATGTTCCATGTTAGCTTCTATTTGATGATGTTATAGTGTGTTTAAGTTATATTGAATAAAGGGTGCATGAAATAAGTTTTAAATTGTTAAAATCTCTAAATTTCAAGGGTTTTTTTTTAATTTGCTAATTCATGGTCGATTCGTGATTCGATTCGGCCCTGCCGATTATGATTCTCGTTACTTTGATTAAAACTACTAATCTTATCTAAATGACTAATAAGACCATTATATAAAACATCCAACTTTAATACCCTCCCTTAATGGTCATTCTATAATCACTAAGTTACTTCTTAAATTTTACAAACTTTTGTGGGATTATAGACTTGGTTAGAATGTATGCAGCCTGATCCTCAGTCAGAACATGCTGCAACATAACAGATCCATCTTCATCAAGTTGTTGAATGAAGTAGCCAAGGAGGTCAACATGCTTTGTCCGCTCATGGAAGATTAGATCCTTGGCAAGCTTTAGCAACCCTTGGTTGTCACATAACAAGGGTGAAGACCGTACTTGAGATATTTTCAAGTCAAAAATCATCCTCCAAAGGCAAGCTGCCCCACATGTTCCTTTTTGCAATTCCCAGATACTCAGCTTATGTCAAGGAAAGAGATATTGGCTCATTGTGTCATCAGGTCATCAATAGAAACCCGTCCAATCTGAATCTGTAAAATGAACCAGTTGAGAATCTTTGCTTCTCTTGTATAGAATGCCAAAGTTGAAATTGTTAAACACTGAACGAATGGAGAAATGGAATGAATGATTGCATTAACAATGAACTCTTAATTAGAGTTTACAAATGCTAATAATAGCATGAACCAAAAAGCAAGGTTGTCTTAATAAAGACAACATCTATAAAATAACTGAAAAAGCAAACTAAAAAGAAAGCCTAGATGACCATTTTCTAGAACTAGCTAAATATAGCGAGATGCTAAATATATCAAAAAAATATTCTAATACCCTCCATTAAAGGCCATTTTATCAGCTACCCTACTAAAGACGATACATTGTCTTGTAGTTACAAATCGTTCAAAGTCTGCAGCTACTAAGACCCTCACTAGATCTGGAAAATGTTAATAACAAAGTGTAGCCAAGCCAGACAAAAACAGAGAAGGTAGTTCCCTTCTTCAGAATGATTTGCAACAAGAGTGTGGAACCTGTCACACACTCTTCCACTAACCCTCCCAAAATCTGCAAACCCGTTGACCAGAAATGATCCCAAAAACACCCGACCTAATGTTTGATAACTGAATTGTCCTTCCCTGAAAACAGAGATATACTCAGAACAGCTGGCCTGATTTTGAGGAAAAATTGGCAAACCCTCCAAACTTTGCAAATGACCAAGATGCTCTAACACAGACTGCAAAATATCACGATTTCAAAAGGACAAAGCATCATTTTTCAGAGAAAAGCGGTAAAAACCCTACAAAACATCCCACGTGAAATTCTTCTATTACGGTAACAAAAAAAATTGAGAAAAAACAACCAAAACTAAACGAGATTTTTGGTCTAATAAATAAATCAAAACCAAACAGAAGCAAAGATATGGATCACAGAATACGAAACTTCTAAAAAATGGTAAATCCAACTTAGTTCTTTTTAAGGGAAAAAAATTGTGACAACCAACAACCGGAGAAGAATTTAAATTACTTTTCCATATGTGTTTTCTAAACACAAATTATAGAAAAAAAAATTCCTAAAAAAAATTCTCTAATACCATGAAATTGTTAAAAATTGAATGAACGGAGAAAACAGAATGCATGATTGCATTATCAATGAAATCTTAATTAGAGTTTACAAACACTGATAATAGTGTGAACAAAAAAGCAAGGTTGTCTTAATTAAGACAATGTCTATAAATAGAACTGAAAGAGGAAACTAGAAAGAATGCCTAAATGACAATTAACAAGAACAAGCTAAATATAGCAAGATACTAAAACTATTAAAATTATTCTTAGTATGCTATGCTACAACCCAATTATCTTCTTTAGGGGCAACCAAGAAACAAGTGGTTGTAGGACATATGAGACCACCAACTAGTTGCCTAAATGTTGACTCATTCACCATTGGTGAATCAAATTTGGCTGATAGTTCGAGTACGAGATAACAATATCATCGACATAGATGACAAGACAAATCATATCACTACCATTGCTCTTAACAAACAAGTTTGGATCTAAAGGTTTCCTTAGAAAGCCTTTGGCATCTAAATATTTGTCAATCTTGATGAACCGCACTCTAGGGCCTTCTTTAGGCCAAGCCGCCTTCACTACTCCTCCATACTTAATGCTCTTTACTTACAACCTTGAAAACTTAAGGTTGCATCATGTAAACCTATTCTTCAATATCCACTAAGGCACTTTTGACATCCATTTGATGGACTTCCCAGCAAAACTGAATTGCACTGACTAAAACTCATGATGTTTTGTTTGGCCCCCTAGGATCCTAGTCCACGAGCGATTGGAACTGGGTTCAAGTCTAGCAAAAATTCGACTATGGATCCAAACAAGGTCTATGCCCATAGCACATGGTCCAACATCGATGCTGATAATGCTCTATGCTTCTTTTTCTTCCTCTTAGCAAGTTTGTCAAATCTAAAAATGAGTAGAAGAGCGGACAGCAAAATAAAATTAAAAATGATTGTTTGGGAGTGTCTTGCTTTTACCCGACTGGCTGGAAAAAGGGGACGGACAGCAGTTTCGGGGATGGATGCCATCCCCTGTACTGGTGGTCACCCCCAAGTTTCCTACAAAATAAAAATTGGTCGTTTCAAGGACATTTATGAATTTGGCAAAAAGGGGACGGCTTTGGGGACAGAAAAAAAACCGTCCCCATTTTATCCCTGGGACAGGTACATGTGTCCCCGTGGAACATTGGGTTTTATTGACTTCATTGTGGCATCTGACTAGGATCATCATGTATTCATTTATCCTTGCTGGCAGAACATTCAAACATGTGCATTCAGGAATCCATAACGATAGCATGTTTGTAACCATCATCTCTTGACCATGTTATGCATCCTTGGGCATCCGTGTATTATCTACAACAAAGATTATTGGGTTCAAACATTATCGTGTGTAACCTGTAGCTCAGAGATTATTGTGTGAGATATAACACACATATACGACTTCTTATTGTTAGTGTGTTGTCATTATTCATTCAGCTATTCTATAATAACGTACAACCATTTTGTGAGTAAATTTTTGTATGCTCAATGGTTTCAGCAATGGTGTAATCTTGTATGTTTTTCTGAGTGTGTGTAGTCAGTGTTAGATGGTTTGAGCAATGGTGTAATCTTGTATGTCTTTCATTAATAGTTGCTTGCAGCTACTTATCATTGTTTTATTCATCTCTGATATATGTGTGCATACTGTGAGGAATAGAATGGGATGAAAGCAAAAGTCTTGAAATTTTGATTTGAGAAAATCAATAAAGAATCTAAGTTTGGCAGGCTAGGTTGTTTCCCTCTTTGTGGAGGGTTTTTTCCAAGATATCTCTTGTGCTTCTTGCATTATTTATTACAAGTTTTATCCATGTTTTCTGGTTCAAATTTCAACAGGTATTATAAGACCCCTTAAAAGAGGTGGTGGATTCCACTGGAAATATCAAAGTTAGTTCATATTATCGGATGGTAGTCCATTTGTGTGGATACCCTATAAGAGGAGTCCTCAAATGCTCTGGATAATTACTTGTGGCCATTGTTCATTGAAATTTGACAGAAAAAGATTGTAAAAGAGCACCTGACATATTTACAATAAAATGCTAAGAAAGAGGGACAATGGGATTTCAGAAAACAGAAGATTGAGTATCCAACAAATGTTTTTGTTTAAGGTTTCAATTCTCTTGTTTTTATTTTGAATGTGTATAAAATTTCTTACCATAGGAAGTACAATGGCATCTACCTCTTCCTCCAAAGGCAATAATGAACAAAAAATAGATCCAAATTGTCATTCTAGTTTGTGAAACTATGTTGATATTATAAGACCTCTTCCAAGAGGTGATTGATTCTATTGGAAATGTCAAAGTTATGATAAAGAAAGGAATAGTTAATATTATCAGGTGGTAGGTCATTTGCATGGATACCTTGGAAGAGTTCTCAAATGCTCTGGAAAAAAAAATGAATCAATCAAAACAGTATCCAAATATATCATAAAGCATGAAGAAGCAAAAGAGAGCAGCGCGTACACAAAGTTTGCCCACTGAAAAAAGGGAATGTAGCCCCCATCTTCAAATATTGTGATAGAAGACCAACCCTTTTATACTACCGCAGTTGAGCCTAAACTGAAACCCAAGCACCCATTCCACACAAAAAAAATGGATCTTTGGAAATTTCATTTCAAAATGAGACTCAGGACATTGTTGACCAAGATATAGCAAGATCAAGATGCATATATGCAAATGGGCTACCTCTGAGAGTTATTCATTCCCCATTCCAGAAGAAGATGTTGAAGAGTGTCAACGAAGCTCCAAGAAAGTAAAGGGCTCCAATTATGAGAAAACATGGACCAGATTGTTGGAAAGCACAATCAAGGTGGTTAAGTATCCATTGAAGCTTGTAAAGGATTCGTGGACTGACACAGGGTTATCAATTGTTTCACATGGGTGGAAAGATGCAAGGAATCCTTCCTTGATCAATGTCATTGCGGTCTCTCATAAAGGGCCAATGTTTTTGATATCCATGGATTAAGGGCTAAGTAAAAGATGGGCAATTTATTACTAATATTCTCATCTCTGCCATTGAGTCAGTGGGACCGAGAAACATTGTCCAAGTCATAATGGATGATGCAAAGAATTGTAGAGCAGTTGGTTTGCTGGTTGAAGAGTGATATCAGTATATCTTTTAGACAGTTTATGTGGTCCACTCAGTCACTCTTATGCAACAAAAGATTGAGAACAAAACTAGGTGGATCAAAGAGGTGTATGTCAATGCTGAGGACATCCAAATATTCATCATAAACCACATGACTCAAGAAGTTTTCCAGAAAATTCTTGAGTTCAAAGCTTTTGAAGGTAAGTAACTTAAACTTGAAGCTAAGTAACTTAAACTTGAAGCAGTCATGTAAGTAAAAAAATTAAAAAGTGGTAGTTTACATTTCCTGATTCGCATAAGTTGATTGTGTAATGTTTATTCTTTTTTAAAGTTTTCCTCTATTTAATAGTATTTTATTACTCTTATTATTATTAAAGGTTGCTGAGACCCATTTTGCATCAAACTTAATCATCTTTAGACACCTTGTGAAAGTGAATGTAGCACTTTGTTATATCGTGATTGGCAAAAATTGGTCTATATGGAGGCAAAGCAACATTGAGAGGGCAACAAAAACTAAGCAAACGATAACGGATGACTCATTGTTAGAAAATGTGGAGTATCTCCTTCACTTCACCAAGCCTATTATGAACTTGCTTCGCAACATTGACATGGATGGGCCTTGCCTTGTAGAGATGTATGATGGCATCAATTCCATGCTTGAGAAGATGAAGAAAATCATAAATAACAAAGAGCAAGACCCTGAGACTTCAAACAATTGCAAGAAATTATTGAAGAAGGATGGAACAAGACAACAACTCCTCTACATTTGTTTTTCTTATGCATTGACACCAAAATATTACAGCAACCAATATCTTAGTATGATGGGAAGATTGCCACATATAGAGATTTAGAAGTGTTTGGTGGGTACAAGGAAGCATTCCAAAGACTCTATCCTGATGGTAGGTGAGATTTGATTAAAAATGGGTTCATAGAGTTTGTAAATGCAAGAGGAGTAATGATACTCTTTGTCATCGGTTTAGAAAGGATGATGCTCATAGTTGACAATACCTCCATGGCCAATGATTCCAATTGCTGCAGCCTCTTGATATCAAAACCATATCGCAAGTTTTAAAATTTATTTATGATTTCATTTATTGTCTTCGTAGGTTGCTAGTAATTTTATAACTTAAATAATTTTATTTTAGCTGTTTCAATTTTTAATTTGTCTCGTCTTCATAGGTTGCTGGTTTATCTGAATCAAAAAGAAAGTAGAGCACATATTCTTTCATCCACTCAGTAAAGCACAATAGGTTGCAATCAAAAAGAGCAGAGAACTTAGTATATGCATTCCAACTTGTGTCTGCTTTCACACAAGCACAGTGAATAAAAAGAAGGGGAGTCAAAGATGTAGGATATAAATGCAGACCCTACAAACACAAAAACAAACCATGCCATACTAAAACATTTTCTTAACAAGAATGGACACCAAACCGGATTAAAAAAGTGAGCACCAACCCCAGAGAGCACCAACTCCAGTCAACCGAGTCACCAACCCCAGAAAGCAAAACTCATGATCACTAAAACTTAGAAAACATCATACGCTCAATCACTTCAATAATATACTCTAGTCATGCTATCTCAAAAATACTGTTCTCAATATACTGCTAACAAAAACCAGATAATCACCACCCACAAAAACTTAAGATATTTTTCAGCTCAAAAAACCATATACAGAAGACTCCTTAATCACCCAGTCCTTCAGGGCACAATACAAACTTCATAGTAGTCGCTCATTTATATTCTGTTCTTTTTGTTCCAACCATTCAAAAGAGCGACTTCAGATTTGCATGCACACCCAGCCATTAAGTAAAAGAAACGCAGCCTCTTTCTTCTGCTCAAATCCTTAAAAACACTACTCTGTCGTATCATAAAGAAGCAGGTAGCTGAAACTCGCAAGGAGCTGGCCGATGGTTGGGTCTGCTTGTTGTGTCTCTGCCAGCAGTGTTTTGTTTTGGAGAACGTTATTGAATATCTGTTGTAATGCTTTGCAAGGGGTTTCGGGATCCTCATTTAAACCTGTTTTTTCCTTAATCCAAAACACTGCTCCATTGTAACCAACACGCACAGCAACTTTTTCTAGAGTATCAAACCCCTGTTTTTTTCACTCAGCACAACTCCACACTCTCAAAGAAGATTCTATTATCTTAAAATGTACAGCAGAAAAATCTAAAATGTAATGAACGCACAACCAGTCACTATCAAAAACTTCAGTGCAGCACTTCTATCTTTCAAACATTGACTCATTCCTCTTTTTCTACTCAACTCATATTAGCTTAAGTCATCTTTCCAAAAAATAGTTACATCAAGCATTAAACAAGAACTGCAAAGACTGACCAGTAATTAATGTTAATGCTGTACTCCTCCATTACACAGCCCAATCAATGATTGAAGTTATTGCAGACCTGTGCTTTTCAAAATTGGCACCTTAACATTCATTTCATATGCTCTGCTCACAACATATATCCTTCAAACATAGAAAAGCAAATTTGACTTCATAATATTGTCCCATAATTTCATTTTAAAATCCACAATCCTGAGTAGCGTGTCTTCTATACTGCCCAGACTAAAAAGGAATAGTCAATCATCCAAAAAGAATGCACCACTATATGCACAATTTTTTCAATTCATCATGATGTCTCTTTTAAAAGTGCCTAGCTCGAATTAAAATGCATGATACTGCAAAAACACCCAGCCACAAGCAATATTAAATTCTGCCAGTCTGTTTTAAAAGGCATGACACAATTCCTTAAAACAAAGCCAGCTGCTATCACAATCCAAAATATTTCTTCACCCCTTTCATACACGGGGCTTTTCTTAATAGAAGGCACAACTTCAAATTTTCACATCACAAATCAAAAGAATGCTTCCAGCCAACCACGACATAGGCTTGAAAACTATGGGACCCAAAATAGGAAGTTGAAATAAATACAAAAATAAATCTGAAGACATTTAATGAGCCATTACTTAGACCATTGCATTGAAGGATATATGTTTGTTGCATAATTTAAACTTAGCCACCACATTTGAAGATTCAACCGCTGATGTATCAATCTGACTTGGCATAAAGTGGACATGCAAGCAGCTGACAAGCTGCTAAAGTAGACACACAACCAGCTTAAGCATCCAGGCAGCTCAATCCAATTCTTTATTATTTAGAATGATCCTCCAGAATTTACATGACCTTGATCATCAACCTCTGATATCAATGACAACAAACTCAACAAAATACACTCAACTAGATACTATAGTTTATGAAAACAAGTTTAAAGATACATACATGGGTCCATATTTGATATTACCTTGTGTTTATAGTCCAGAATCCAGGTGATAAGAAAGTAACCTCATTGGAAATTGGGGTGCTTTCACATAGATTTCTTTAAGCTCAGTCTGATTTGATTATTAAAACGGGGTGGATGAAATGTCAGATCCATTCCTAACATGTCGCACAGTGTTGTCAATCAACACCCACCTGGGGGTTAGAGGGATGTGAGGAATACAAACATAAACTCAAATGCAAAAAGTACTAAACTATAGAAACATCAGATCTGGTAGAAAATCAGAGGGAAATCCATGGTAAAAGATTTCAAGGAAATCTAATGGACATCCAGATGAATTATTTCATTGAAACCAGTTTGGATATGAACCATCTACCTTAACTCAAACCATTCAAGCATATACCACTTAAAAAGGTAATCGGGTCCAATTTTGACTAACTCTAAGTCTATCCAAAGTTTGTGATTAGGTCTTCCACATGCCAGCATCTCATGCCAGTGCTTCCCAGTACATGGCATGATCTCACAGAAATCGCAGATCGGAAAAATAGGAACAAAGTTAAATGAGACATGACAAAAATAGAACTAAATTTGAGGACCATATCAGTCTTGGTTTCTCATTGAAGGTAAAGAATGCCAAATAAATATGAAAGGCAGACAATCTAAAACATTAATAGTCAATGACAAATAACAGATTATTACTTCTTCCCGGTACATGGTATGATCTCACAGAAATCACAGATTGGAAAAATAGGAACAAAGTTAAACGAGACATGACAAATATAGAACTAGATTTGAAGACCATATCAGTCTTGGTTTCTCATTGAAGGTAAAGCATGCCAAATAAATATGAAAGGCAGACAATCTAAAACATTAATATTCAATGGAAATAAGTTAATAACAGATTATTACTTAGGTGTTTAAACTTGAATCTTATAATCTTTGTAGAGATAATAAATATTTTTTAAATATTGAAATATTTAGAGTTCAATGAAACTAAAATGAACCATGCATCTTTATTGAAGGATACTTCAAAGAGTAATGAATAGATAATGAGCATATTTTTCCTAAAACAAAGAGTTGTCTTGAAAACATTGGACAGGCACCCATCAACAACTTTTAAATCTGTAATTATAAGCATGAGCTAGAATTTAGCACCATCATAATCTCGCTTAAAACTTGGTTATTTATAATTCAAACAGATCTAAACCAATTGCACATAGATACTCCTCCAAATAATAATACAAGTCCTACTAGTGTGTTTCCTAAAGCCAGCATGCAATAAAAGACAAGTCATACCACAAAAGTAGAAAGTGTTTCATAGTTCGATAGCCAATCCTTTTGAGAATATTTTGGCACAACTGCGAGAAGTGTGGTCAAATGTTCTGAGCTTATCATATCCTCAGCTTTCACTATGTTGGAAAGATCACGCACTGCCATGCTGAATGATCAATAAAGGCAAGTTAGCCAGACATAATATTTGGACAATTGTTCAATCAAAAAAATATTCATGCTAACCCAATATGCAATACATGGCACAAAAAACTCAATCCATAGTGTTAGCAATGGCACTTCCATGTTTAGTAAAAATTTCATTTTGATTCCTCCATCTACAAAGAAGAGCATTCTAAAGTCTAGTAAAAGTTCTGTTCGACCTTCCTCCTCTATAATAATTCCCCTATGTTCTCCAAGGTTTCTTCCACAGAGTTCCAGGTTATCAGTTCATACATTGCCTCTGGTTTATGTCATACCTTCCAGATTGCTTCCTGTTTATAGCATTAAGTTGGCTCCTGATGTTGTTAAACTCAGCCACACGTACCTGGCAAGCAAGAAGTAAGAAATAGTTAAGGTAAATTGGCGGTGCACATGTCTCTGCTAACTTCAGCCTACATAATTTTGCCAAAAAGAGGTTTTCCTACTTGCCAACCACTAGCAGGTCAAAACCGGTATAATATTTAATTTGAAATGGGTTCAACTTATTAGAGCTATAACCACAAAATACTAAAAAACTAAAAAGAAATAGCAAGAAATATTAAAGTTAATGAAGTCAATTTCAGGTGCCCTAAAAATTTAAAAAGGAAAATCTATGTACTCTTAGAAGAAATACTAAATACAATAACACTGAATATTTGTTTGGGTTTACAGCTACCATGTTAAAGCACCACCTTCATGCATGCAAAAGTGTTGTAGCACAGTTGCACCTAAGCCTTAAATATGTCAACATGTCTTACAAGTTTACAGCCACAGAGAATAATATTTGTGCCAATAAAAGAGTTTTCAAGTCATTTGGCTTGACAACACCAAACTGCTGTCTATCAACAATTTGGGGAAATAGTTATGGTTACTCTTGCTTTATGGATAATTACCTGTTGAGCCATTGTTCATTGAGATTTGACAAAAAAATATTGTAAAAGAAGACAACGACATATTTACAATGAGATGCTAAGAAAGAGAGACAATGAGACTTCAGGAAACAGAAGATTGAGTGTCCAACCAATGTTTTCTAAGAAGGAAAGGACAACGAAAATTAACAAAGGCTCTGCATAGTGCCAACAAATTTATTGAAACTGAAATTGGATCTCTTATAATTTCTTTGAGAGCGCCTCTGTTGAACATATGTCTTGTGTGCACAAATTATAGTCTCCCAATGGAATTATTCATTCATTCTAAAACAATGGAATCATTCATTCATTCCAAAAGCTTGAATCTCTTGAAATTTCTTCAGAAGCATATATTTTCTTATTATTTGTCCACTCCTATTGATTTATTTTTCTCTTAACTATGGATCTACACAATCTGTTTCTTTGTCATTTTGGCATCTGAAGCAAAAGGAAAACTAGTAACACACTCATGGAAGAGAAGGGCATTAAGGAATTGGAGAGATGAAGAAAGCAATGAAAGAGGGAAACCGGAAAAAGATATGAGATAATGCTGCATTGAGAATATGGAAAGGAGATAAGGGCCACTGGGTTTAATGTAATACGAGTGAAATTAAAATTTGGTATTTTATTTATGTACAGAAGGATAGCACACATTATCAACCAGTGGCAATTAAAAAGAACAACATTTAGCAACATCCGAAACAGTTGCTATTGTATAGATGTAAGAATGTGCAGACAAAAACAGATGCATTCTGCAGAATAGCCTGAACTGATAGGGCTCAAGGATGACCGTTCATGTCCAAAAGATAATGCAATCAACATAAAATAAGTTTGCCCAAAGAAGAAGAATTCCTCGCATACAAGGATAAAGAAAATCCAATGCAAATGAAGCAACAGCTTAGCCATCTGTAATCTGTGATCCTGTGGGAAGGCCAAATCTAAGTAGATTGGTTCTTGTATGCAAGGAAAACTGTAGAAGTAACCCTCACAGACTGCCTTCCCAATTGATTGGAAAACACTTAACAAGAGAACTTAACCAGTGCACTGGTGAAAGAATTATTTGAAAAAAATCTGTCAAGTTAGGGTTGATTTGGTATAAAAAATGGAACAAAATCATACAGAGTTGGATGGGATAAATGTTTAGGATAATAATTTTCAATGTAGATCTATGAACCTAAATGATAAACAAAGCACTTGAAAAGTAAATATGAAACTAAGTGACAATGATACTAAGGACTACGTAAACAAATTGATCTGATATACTATTCCTACCATTCATAACTAATTTTAAAACCCAATAGAACTTTGTTCACAGATGGTGATGCTGATGAAGGTAGACTATGCTATCAAAAGCTTCAACAAATCACCTATATACACAAACAACTATAAGGTCGGCTAACAAATTATAGTACCAAATGCAGAGAATGATATAGAATTATTATTAGAGAGAACAAGATTCAAATAGTCTAAGGAAGAAATGGAGCATACAAGTAACAGTCGAAGTATCAAAGCTACAAAAAATGAGAATAAAATTTAAATCTAAAATAGAAAACCAAGCAATAAAAACAACTCAAATGATCTCCATACTGATAATATATAAAAGACACAACTGTAAAGATGTGAAAAGCATTTAATTAGGTGGATCTGATGCTGAAACAGTCAAGAAACACACAGTAAACAATCACAACAGCATATGAATAACAAGATATGAAATATTGCCAATTTTGCCTATTTTTCCTTAAATAGGTATGAGAGATGGGAATATGTCATAGTCAAAAAAGCAATAGCTGGAAGTCAGCAGAAAGAACAAATTATGAGTTTAAAACTTACGATTCAAATTTTATCAAAAAGGTCAAATTTGGCAAAGTTTACGTAACAGCAAGAAAGAAAATGCAAAGTGTGTGGAAGCTAAAAATAGCAAGATGGTGATAAGAAGAACGAATGTGAATTAACAACAAAGATATGATTGACAAATTTGATAGAAAAAGGTCCAAATTGTTCCTTTCATGACTTGTAGCTTTCAAGTTTCCAAGAAGCCTAATCGTTAGTTAGCTAACAGATTGGTGCATAATTCCTTCCTTGCTAAGATAGAGTGCTGAGCTTTTAGCTCAGCCTGGATGCATGGAAAGGTTCAAGTGATTTTAATTATTCTATTCTGTATTTCACTTTTGAGGATTAAAGTTCATGACTTTTCAGCTTGTAAGTCTAAATAATCAGTAGATAAACATTAAGGTCTTTCTTCCATCTAGTCCTTTCAAGTGATATTGATGCTTTTGTAAGTAAAGCTGATTTTTGGAAAATGAGCATTTTAGGTAAATTAGTACTAAGATAAGAGCGTGATAGAAAGATTGTAACATACTAAGTACAGTAAATTTCCATGCAACTATGAGTTCTATCAATTGTGGGCATCGTTGCTTCTAAGTTTTTCAAAGGAATGAAAGAATATTTAGAAGATAAAATAACAGCTGTATCCTTCCGTGTTTTGAATTTTTCATTATTGTGCAATTTATGCAATCTTGTTTAGCACTAGGACTTACTCAACAATTATTTTCAAATTGTTTCAAGCATAGATGGACTATTGGCAGAGTACTTTTCCGAGTTTCAAAAACTTGCCGAGTTTTCTAACTTGGCAATTTTTATGAATTTTACTCACGCCAAAAACTTGCAGAATTTTTGGAAAGAACTTGTTGAGTACTTGCTGAGTTTTTGTTAAAATCTCGGTTTTAGTTTTATAACAGCAGTTAAAGGCAAAGAACAGCCCAAATCAGTTTCATTTCTCATTTCTTTACTTGTATTTTGCTGAGCGGGGAAAAGTCTTCCAAACACTTGCAAACTGATTTCAATCGATTTGAACTGGACTTGGGGTGGGTTTGAAAGCACATTTGCAGTGTGTTTGGAGTGGAGTTTTTGAAGAGGATGACATCAATGATTTGAAAAGGCATGCTATGGAGGAAGGCGTGGATTTGGTTTCATGCTGGATGACATGAGTTTAATGAGTAGTCACTACTAGTGCCAAGAGAAGCTAGAGGCAGAGATATATCTAGAATTGAGGACAAACCACAAACTGAGTTAGACATACCGAGCAAGAAGGCAATCATGGCCAGTGCAGAATTCTAAGATTAGACCCTCCAATCCTCTCCCTTAGTTTTTATTAGAACTGAGAAGAGGAAGATGTAATTAGAATGATGTATTTACTTTTCGTTTTACATAAATTAATTACTTTTTTGCTTCCAGTCATGAGTCTTCTCAAGAGAATGTGATTTGTACCCACTTTGTGTTAAAATATATCTAGACTAAGCTTGTTTGTTTTGTGTTCTCATTTATTGACTCATTGGATGTATCTTCTCAATGGATTTTGAGAAAAAATACATTTCTAATTAAATTAAAGCAATTTTTTAAGTTGTCAAGTTTTTGCTGAAAACTGGTCAAGTTTTCCCCGAATTTATTTTTCAGACCTTGGCAAGTTTTTGGCTTTGGTGAGTTTTCCAACTATGGTTTCAAGTATTACTATAGAATTGAAAAATTCAAATAAAACCTTCAATAAGATAAGATAATTTTATTAATGTCCAACAAGATACCACAAAGAAGGTCGAAGGGACTACCAAAATACGATAAGAGAAGCCAATCTAATAATAAGGGACTACAAAACCTCCCTCTAATCTCATTCTAAATGGGGCAACAAAAGATAAAGTGTATCTTTGTCTCAAGCTCTCCCATGTTACAAAGCCGACTGAACTTATCCTCCCTAGCAATTAGGTGACTAGTTTGCCTACAAATGATGAGAGTCCACCCTGAAAGACCCTACGGAAATGTGGACCGCATGTGTCCAACATCAGGAGAGGTATGAGAGTCATGCAAAGCCTCGTCCTATAAGTCTTGAAACTTCTCAAGCATAGAAGGCCATCCTCGACTGCAACTCCCCCAAGGGATCAATCCAAGTTATATGATATACTGCCTGTACATGTCCATCCTGACATGCTTGTGCAACTCCTGATGGAAATGGAGGATATGAGCAATTAGATCCCAAGAGTAGTGGAAAGGAGGAACGTAGTCAATCTTGATCCCCACTAACCTCAATAAAGCAGAAACTTGGGCAAACCAACATTGGGTTGGATGTAATATCCCTAACCGGATATTTTCACAAAACCCTTAGGGCCCGTTTGGTTGCAGGCATAGGAATTGGGAATTAGAAGAGAAAATTTGAGCGGGAATGGAAATGGGGAATGAGAATAGGAAATTACAATCCAATCCCATTTATCTCTTGTTTGGTTGCACAAACTTGAATTGAAGATTGAAGGTTCGAACCCATCAAATTTAATGAATGAAAAAATATACAATCTGCATTTCACAGAATATGATCAAAAAATCCAAAGCTAAAACCTCTATTAGAAAAACTCGAGCGGAAGAAGACGCGGCATGAGATATAAACTAAAAAATAAGGAAAATTCAAATAGTCGTGAAATCAAATGGAATGTAGAAGCCACAACGTAGAGCGAGAGTGATGAGCTTCAAGATGACAATTTTCTTCTTCATCATCCTCTGGAGGAAGATTCAGGTCCAGGCCAACCTTACGAGGCACAAATGACACAGAAGAACCGTAATTGCTACCTAGGGTTTTTAAGGTTTCAACTTCGTTACAGCTGCCATTACCTGCGGCAACGGTCGATTGTGGCAGTTTCGGCTAAAGCTTTGCCCTGTTACTCTAACAAACACGGGCGATCGATCTAGCAAACAAGTTTGACCTTGAATTTCTCTTCCATGGCAGAGAGCGGGAAAATTCATTTTCGCTTTGGTGCCTCTGAGAAATGTAGCGGCTCTATTATAATGAAGCGGATCTAAAAACATTTTCAAATAAGAAAAATTCAAAATGGGAATGGGAATAGCAATTCCAATTACAAGTATTTTGGAGAATGGACAAATGCTCATTTTGGGACAAAATGGGAATACATATTCCTATTCCCAATTCTGATTTGGCGCACCAAACAGAGAATTAAAAATGAATTCTAATTTTCTATTCCTATTCTAATTGTATTCCAACAACCAAACGGGCCCTTAAGGAATCTCAAAAAAAAAAAAACAGATATATATTGCAATGTATTTCAAATTTCAACAGCAAAAACCCCCAATAAACAACCAGATAAAAGAAGTCCCAAAAGATTATTTCATTGATCTCCAATAGAAATATATTTTTAGAATTAATATTTCATTGAAGGTCATCAGTAAAATGACCAAGAAATTCGCTCGTTGATACAATAACTACAGCAAGATTGGATAATAAAAAAGATGAACCTGGAATACAAAGTGAAACTCCTAAAGATCCAAGCTTGAAATTTTTTGTCCTCTTACTTGTTGAAAGTCGAAGCTTCTGAAAAAAGCTATCCAAGAGAGAATAAAAACCCAAATCAGAAACCAAGTATGCTAGAACTAAGCACCATCTTCCCTTTCAAGAACAAACAGGTGACTCTTCACATTCCCATTTATGTTTCTTTATTTCCTCTTTAAAATAATACTTTTCCCCCACTTAAGAAATAAAGTGTGCATAGATATTAGTGACATTAACAATATCAGCTTAAGTTATTAAGTCACTTTATAATAAATCAGTTAATCTTCAAGCATTAAAATTTTGAATCAAATGGACTAGGGTATGCATGTGTCATTACTCATCGAAAAGGTCTCGACAAGACGCTCCTAGTCCCACCTTGAAATACCAAGAATGTTAAGTCCACTAACTTACTAAAAATAGCTATAAACCTCACTGAAACAACCCCAATTAGCCTTCCACTGAAATCTCCTAAGCCAAAAATTGTTCTAACCGAATAGAAAACCTAGTTTTCCCATGGGACCAAGGCAAAACAAGCTAAAGGCACAGCAAAACTCGCTAACTAGAAAAGGGGGCATAATAGTGGCCCAGTGGAGATGACACTTGCAATCACCTCCAAGGAGCGATAAGTCAAATAGAAGTATTTGTACAACCCCTCAGCCAAATCTGCAAAGGCAAAGCACCAAAGATTGTGGAGGAACCAAACCAGGTCGAAGATGGCCCTAAGTCTTAGAGGGTGTGCCCCAAACTTGGGTAAAATAATACTATAAGGAATAGACTGGTGAAATCTGATGATATGCTTGAGAAGAAGGGTCTAGTCCCTCTCCACCGCAGCCCAATCCGACTCCACGAGAGAAGGGCCCCCAAACTACAAAATCGTAAAGCACATTCAATCTGATCAAAATGTCCAAGAGAGCCACCTTGGATGTGGAGTCATGGAAATGATGTCTAACACACTATCACTCAAGCAAAGCAAGAGCCATACCCCTTGTTAATGTGTGGTTGCATGGCATGTCTCATGTTGAAACGAGGTCTAGAAAACTTGAACCCCAAATATGTGTAAGAAGAAGACATCTTAACCTCCACAGAAGAAATGGAAATGAAAGGTCTTCAAAAGAACATCACCCAGGTCTTGCCCAGGTTAACCACCAATTCTCACAAGTCACAAAAGGAAGCTAGGTCATCAAGCAACCGCTAAAGACCCTCTAGAGAGGATGCTACAAGAACCACATCATCCAAGAAAAGTAAAATGGAGATCAAGGTCTGATGTAATAGGCAACCATCTTCCTAGAGCATGTACTCCCAAAGGCAAGCCTCCAACTTGTCAATGTAAATGCCAAATAAGGTAGGGAAGTCGGGATTGTTGGTTCCCAAAACCGCAGATTGGAATCCTACGAGCCTTGCCTGCTCGATGCTGGGATATCCAACTGGTTAAGGCCAACTTTCAATGTGATCTAAATCCCCTGCGCTTCCGGCTCTGCAAGACCGAGGCGGGTGCACCTAATCCTGGACGAAATACTTAGATCCAAGATACTTAAAACAGATCAATTAGAACACGAATACAATAAAAGTTTCCCTAATGGCAAGAACTATAGGAAAACTTTAAACTTGCAATTTCTGAACTGAGAACAAAAGTAAATGATTGAAATAATGTTTAGATAAAAAATAAATATAGATTAATGCAACAGATGAATATATTAATTCCGTAAAGGTAAGGAATGAAACATTTGCTAGCGTATGGATTATGAATTAAGAATAAAAGACCAGTGCCTAATTAAATGGGCAATAGAGTCAACATTATTAGTTGAAACGTACAACTTTATAAAGTTTAATATATCTAACTATAAATAAATTTAATGATTCAGACACGACGGATCAATTATATGAATGCAATTCAAATTAGTCTAAAATGCACTTTAACTCCTACGGAGACAAATTGGAACAATAAAGTATTTCACAATATTTAAGTTTATCAAATTTAAAATGCAATAACGATCCAGTCCACTTATCCAAATATTAAAATATTTATAGAAAATAATAAAAAATGATTATAAAGGACACAACTTAATAAAAAATTAAAACTCTAATGCAAATAAATTAAATAAATACTTCTTACTAATCCGGAAATAAAATCATACTGGAGACATTCCCTACAGGTGATCCATCCAATGTAATTCAACTCTAGAATCGCACAAGAATTTATTCCATAATTCACCATCCAGAAGCTTAGTTCAAAAAGTCATTTCCTTCGCCAATTGGAAAGATATAATCTCTCATAAAGCATAGGTGAGGAAAAAAGTTAAAGATACAAGAATGAATATTGTCTCTCTCCTAAATTTCATTTTACATCTATTTATAAGTTTTAGAAGGGTGCCGGTTATTATACTAAACATCGTATCCCTTCACAACAAAAAACTAACCAAATTAATTTTATTTGGGAAAACTAACTAATATATAATTTTATCTGAACCCAAACATAATCGGCACTTTAGACTATTGTCTTTTATATCTCTTGGGCATCGTTTATTTCATCTTCTCCTGCGCAATTCTTCACCCATGAAATGACTTCCCTGATCCAATTACAATCTGATTCAAAGATTGAGTCCTGGAAAACTCGCAATCCCGTGAGCACTTTTTTGCAAAACTTTCCACACAAAGGCAAGTAGCAGACTGCAAAAGCACCACTTCCATTCAACCTCTGCTCTTCTCCATACAATTCCTTACTGCGTGACTCTAGAGGTGATGATGCGATTTCCCTAAATCCCGTGGGCATTTTTCTTTGCAATCCACTGAACGGCTTCTTTCTCCAAAGCGTAATTTGTGACATTCCACTCTTTATTTACTTTTCTTTTACACAATATTCAAATCATATACATTTTAGAGCCGCCTTGGTTATGACTTGAAACGGGTAGAGTAATTGATGTCTGAAAACAAATATTGTGCCCCATTCTTAGATTTTAAGTCTCCACTGTCAACATATGATGCGCTCCTTGTTGGAAGTTTCATCCGCACAATTTATCTTTTCCATCGCACTCCATCATCAAACCTGAAACAAATGCAATGAAATATTAGATATATTAACAGTTGGTGCTAATTAATGTAAAATTTTCTTGATTTCTGTGGAGTGGATCCAGTGTCTGGCTCGTGTAAATCTGCTATTGATGACTTCCAAAAAATAGCAAAGGCTTTCTTGATGGACGAGGGACGCACTGTCACTGGATTCCCAGAAGCAGTTTGAAACATTACAGTTGCCTTATTTACAGTCTGCGACTTGGATCTAGTATGCAATTCAGAAAATGTGAAAGACGTGTCTTACTCCAAATTATTTTTTGCTCTCTGGATTGACAAAGAGGAATCATTTGCAGGATACCAACTTCAAAATTTGATGTGGTTTGACTCCGAGAAAACAACACTGTCACATAATTCTCTTGGGCAGCACCAAACATTTTAATATCCTTATTCCTAGTTTGAGGAACAGATTTGCAATGTGATTTGACCAACCACAAATGGTAGATTGTGGTCTCATGATAGAAGATGTTGGAATTACTTCAGGATCTTCTCCTTCAGTAGTTTGAGGCACCAGCATACTGTGGGATTCCAACACTTCAGATGTAGCATCTTCAAAACAAAGAGGCTGTGCCCTCTTGATAGATGGTGTTGTAACAGCTGGAGGGATTATGGGAGCGGTTGGTAACAGTCCCCTAACTTCACCATTCTGTGAAATATCAGCAGAGCCAGGGTCATTTTAATTCTGAACCAAAATCCTTGCCAAGAACTACCCTAGCTCTTTTCCAAGGACAAAGACGACATACAGACAGATTTTCCTGAATCTTTCTTAAACATTTCAGTAAAATCACTGGCTCCCTTTTGAAGAAATCAAACCATCTGTACTAGAATTTCCACTAGCCCTATCTTTAATCAACAAGTTAGATTTTGAGCAATTACTAAATTGCAGCTCTTCATTGCGAAAAGATGATTTGAACACTGATCGTTTACTGCTATATTCTTGCCCAGCTTCCCTATTTCAGTAGTATTACAAGTTAAGGATGAGGTACTAGCAGATATCTGTAGACTACTGGCATGAAGGTTTCAATCCTGCTCTGCCACTAATTTTCTACAATAATCTTATTCGTGTTCTGCATCATGTCCATTGACAAGGAACTCTGAATGATAAGGATTTAAATGTGGTATGTCAACAGAATTTGAGGCCATCTGCAAGGTAATTGGTCTCTGCAAAGATCCATCACATCCATTTTCCTTCGAAGAATATCTGTCATATCTGGTTTCCTTTAGCAATTAATTCACCGAGGGAAGGCATGCTGTTCTGATCCTTGTTTGCAATCGGGCCACCATTTTTAGACACAAAATATTTTCCTCTCTCGAGTTTCCACTTCCCACTCTCCCCTCTACATGGGTCACAGATTTGTGAAAAAGGAATTTCATCAGTCCAATCCATTATGATTGGAAACTTTATCTCAACCTTATATACTAACAAGTGCCGCTTCATTCCTTGAAAGTCAATCGACGATTCTTCACAAGAAGAAACTGCATCAATTTTACTGACAACAATGAAAACTTTATCAAGTCTCCAAAAATGTTTTATCACAAATGGAGGCCATATTTTAGGGCTCCATCAGGGACATCCCTGCTTCACCCCAATAGTGCTTTCTATATGATCTGAAAAACCCTACTAAGTCGTAAATCTGCCCACCACACACTCATACAGCCTCATGATGGTGGTCAAAAGAATCTCTAAAATCCCCAAGTTCTTGAGTCTCAAAAACAAGGCCACCCGAGGAACAGAATCAAACACTTCGTGAAACTCCACAAAGCGATAGTAGACTTCCACCAAACAGTACCTAACCTCTTCAATGACAGCCTGCTACATCAAAATGTGGTCCATGGTGTTAAAATCTACCCTGAAACCAACCTGCCCCCTCACCCTAAGATGATGTTGATCAATCTCCTTGGACAGAATAGAGTGCAGCACTGTAGCATATAGCTTAGAGAATGTGTACCCAACCATAACAGTCTTGTAGTTGTTGGAGTCTGAGGTAGGCCCAGTCTTGTGAATCGGATGAATAATATGTCGCAACTTAAAAGGTGGAAACCAGAGCACACCACCCCGTTGACGAGCATTATGAGGAAGGGGCCCAAGATTGTAATGCCAAGCTTGAAGAGTTCTGCCTAAAACCCTTCCACATCTTGCAGCTCTATTGTTATTCACTTGACAGCCTCACTGATGGTGAGATGGTGAAAAGATGGCAATATGGCCGGGGTTAAGGAGGAAGGGGGATTGGTCAAGAATGTTGTAAAGGGCGAAGGTGTGGATGGCCAAGGAGCCGAAATCAAGCATGGAACAAGGGGGGGATGACAGGGAGAAAAGGTGCCCCAAAAGGGCATAGGGAACTGCAAAAGCACAATTTTGTTTCTTAATTAAACAATGAATGTTAAGATGCTCACATTCATTGTGGCTCAAGATGCTTGTGCATACATATTAACAGTGATAGTATAAACTATAGCCTATATAACCCACTTTAACCACACCTAGAGTAACCATTCTTGCCTTCACTATGCACTTCTCACAAAAGTCCACAACAATGATGGGGCTATTGTAAGTTGACTTGCAGATGACTAGTTCTTGTTCACTTTTGGAAAGAAAAGAAAAAAAGTAGTTGCTTGGGGTTATGCATCTAGTTCTTGAAGTGTAAACTCATTTGGGTCTTTGTGGCTGGGTTACACAAGATTCTAGCAGTTAAAGCAACCATGTTTTGAGATCAAGCCAACTCAGGTTTTCATCATTAGCAAACTAGTGGTGTAGACATAAAATTAGTTTCAGGTTGATGCTTTGGTGATTTGATGGAGTACACAAAGGAATATTGCAATCATTTTTTTGAGGAACTACAACACAGTAACACAAGTTTCTTGCACATCACGGAGTATTGATTGAGTAGACAGACAGTCCAGATATTAAGAATGTACAATACAATCTACATTTGTTATTGGCAGTCTAGTTGAACACTTATTCTTGTTATGTTTAACATGGACAACATTTAAAACATATTTCTACCTGAAGCACAAGAATAAAGCAACCAGAATTTGAAGTTAGGAATAAGAAGGTACTACCCATTACTCAGAATTTGGACTCTTAACAGGAAGAAAATTGAAATGAAAACCATGCCACCTACAATTTTAAGAATTTTGATAAACATCAAGCCAGAATAAAAAGTGCCAAGAATGACAATTCAATATGTAACACAAAAACAAGAAGCAAGCTATGTGGCAGCATTATATGCAGTCCTGGTGTCTTCCCTAGACAACAATGATGCAAACACTTGCTGGGTTTTCATTCCAGCACATCTAGTCATAGCATGTTTAATTTACTGTTGGCTATAATCAGAAAATTATGTCTTGCTCAGTTATGTTAGATCACATCCAGTAGACGGAATCTAGTATGTGAGAATTGTGTTAAGTGATGCATGAAATCCATAGTTGAAAATGTTAATTTTTTATTTTAAAAATGAACAAGAACTAGTCATCTGCAAGTCAATTTACATATAGCCCTATCAATGGTCTGGGCTTTTGCAAGAAGTGCATGGTCAAGGGAAGAATGGTTACCCTAAGGGTGGTAAAGTGGGTTGTATAGGCTATAGTTTATCCTATCACACTTAATATGTGTGCACAAGCATCTTGAGGCATGATGAATATGGGCATCTCAACATTCATTTTTAGTGAATCCAAACAAAATAAGGATGATTTACAATTTTTCATCCAAGAAAAGCAGCATAGGTGTGCAAGGTATTTGGCTGGTAAATGAAAATACTAAA
Organism: Cupressus sempervirens; assembly: GCA_028749045.1. Classification (NCBI taxonomy): domain Eukaryota; kingdom Viridiplantae; phylum Streptophyta; class Pinopsida; order Cupressales; family Cupressaceae; genus Cupressus; species Cupressus sempervirens. The sequence goes on from CM053787.1 coordinate 527,628,630, forward strand.
TAGAGGTTATTTTTTAGTTAAGGGGCATGGATTGTAAAAGAGGCTTTCGATCAATCTCATGCAAATCTATATGAGCCATCTTTGTAATCATATAAATTCTCAATGTAAGGTATTTCTTTTAATGGGTGATGGTTTCTCTAAAAAAATGTCAGACTACTTTTAAAAATAGAAATGCTTTGGTTCCTTTGTCAAGTTCAAACAATTAGTTGAAAATCAAATGAGTAGACCAATTAAAAATGGGTGTAAGTTCACTTCCAAGTAGTTCAAGAACTGCTGTGGGAAGGAAGGAATTCAAAGAAATTAAACAGCCCCATACGCTTCTTAACAAAATGAGTGATCATAAGGAGAAGCAAGATGATTGTGGAGAAGGTTTAGTGCATGATCTAGAAACACCATGATGAAGCAGTGAATGCACGGTGTATCATTTAAACAGAAGTCCATTAAAAGCCTTGTAAGACATTGCAACCAGAAATCTCTGATCTTGGCTAAAACACAGGGTAACAGAATTGTGTTTTTGCTGCAAATGCATATGTTTAGTTCCTAATAACAAAAGAATAAGTTTGATCATAAGAGCTATGGATAATTCTTTGCTTGCTACAGTAAATAATATAGAGCACAGGGCCATTGATATTTCTACAAGTGATCTCATGATTAATCAAGATGATGTAAAAGAAACAAAACACTTCTTAATGTCTGGACTGTCTGTCTACTCAATCAATACTCAGTGAATGTGCGAGAAACTTCTGTTACTGTGTTGTAGTCCCTCAAAAAAATTATTGCTATATTTCTTCTTGTACTCCATCAAATCACCAAAGCATCAACCCCAATCTAATTTCACCTTCAGGCCACTAGTTTGCTAATGATGAAAACCTGAGTTGGCTTGAACTCAAAACATGGTTGCTTCAACCGCTAGAATCTTGAGCAACCCAGCCACAAAGACCCAACTGAATTTATTCCACTTCAAGAAATGCAAGTCTTCTTGATGGAATGGTTACTAATTAACCATCTTAGATGTTAAATTTCAAGGTAGAGTGCTCTGTTTCTACTCATCCTGAATATTCTAGTGCCGAGGTGTTTTGTTTATTAATTTTGATTTGTATCTCTTGATTCACCTTTGAGATATTTAAGTGCCAAGGTGGCTGACCACTACATACAAGCCTTTGACTACTGTTGTGATCCATCTTGAAATCATATGCCATTCTTCATGCGTTGAAAAAACCTTAAACAAATATGTATATGTAAGTTGCCAATTCATAGTTTGTGTTTATGTACACCATCCATGTCACCTACCTTAAATGAAGATCTAGGATCCATGTGGTTGAGTTATAGACTTTCCCAGTAATGTCTATAAATCTGAAGTTATGAGAATATCATTGGACCTACATTGGAGCTATGGAGATCTCAAATGAAACTTGGAAAATTTCCTGGCTAACACTTAATCATTTGCATTATGTCTATTTGAGCAATAATGCAAACTGAAAGAAATTGTAACATTCTAGTAAGTAGGATGTATTCAAAACATATTCATCCATGTATTCAATGGATGCAGATATCTAATTGTACTCTTATTCAAGTTTTTAGATTTCAATCAAAATGGGCTTTGACTCACGCACATTCTATAATGTGGCGAAAGATGAATTTGTATGTCATATGAGAAATGTCATTTTTTTTCAATATTTGTCTTATATGCAGATATACATTCTTGATTGTAAGTAATAAGATAGGTATCACATTGTTAATATTTTATGTCTTAAATGCACACATGCATTCTTTATTGTGGAAAAATGTGAATTTGTATGTAATGAATATGTAATTCGAAGCAATTAGACTTCAATGGCATAGTTTATTTTTTCCAAATTGAAATCATCAAAATTTAGAAATCAAGTAATGTATTTAAACCTCTTCCCAAGTTAATTTGAAATGCTTGTTGTACACATGCAATTATGCTTCTTGAAATTATTTTCTTGCTTTACTTGGTGAAATTGATTTCCAGACATATGCATCCTATAGGTAAATTGATTTCCAGACATGCATCCTATAGGTGTTCATTCCCTATTCATGAATGGAGATAAGGATAAAATTTGAGTGCTTTCTATATCTCACTAACTTTCTACAGTCCAAATCCCCTATTTGATGGTAGAATTTGCTAGAAACAAATTCTATTTCTCCAAGGCAAATGCAAGTTTGCCTATTAAAACAAAACTGATAAAAGGGGTGATCAGTTTAGCAAGATGAAAATTTAATATTTATCCTTTCAAAAAAGTTTGAAAGGTGAAAATTGACCCTTTGCACCTTTCTCCCATTTTTTCATGTAGAGAAATATATCACTATGGTTGTTTAAGTGCTCTCAATGCACCTTAAGTGCATTTGTGTTCTTTGATACATAAGACCAAACTCTTGTGCAATCTAGGTGAACTAGATAGTATCCTAAGTGTCGCCTTTGTTGTGCAAGTAAAACTATGAAGAAAAAGTAATGCCATATCTTTACTATTTGTGTATGCTCTTAATGGAATTCAAACAGACTTGATGGATGTGGCTTAATTCACATGCTTCCTCTTTTATGTTTAAAATAAGAAATTAACAAACGTATTGCATCTTTCCTTCTTGCAATAGTTTCTTGTTTAAATGACTAGGTGGTGGATACATGAACCTAGTATTTCTAATAGGGTGAAAACCTGTCTCCCTATTTGGTGTCATCTGTTTAGCTTGACACTTGTCAATGTTCCTTCTTGAACCTTACAGTGAGTTGTCTAGAGAGGAGTAAGTCTTCCACAAGTGCATTGTGTAAGCTTGAAGTGTGCTTCATTGGAATGTACACTACTTTCCAGTGGATTGGTGTGATTGCACTTCTACAACTTGCATATTGATTGTCATGAGAAACAACAATGTGTGTGCGCAGTGCACACTGATGTGTTGTGATTGTCAACACATTTTTAAAAAATTAGAAAATCACAGGTCATGTTTTCGACATGGTTACCCAGAGACCCATCTCCCACCTCTTAAAGCACATCTCAAAGACAGAGAGGTGTCATCAATACCGAAGACATATCTGGAAACTTCCCAACGCATGAAGTTCTTTTGGCTGCTATTTAAAAATTCTCCAAATCAGAAACCGGCATCTCACCCTCAAATGTGTAGTTTGGAACACTTAGAATTCAATGGCATAGTTCATTTTACTCCAAACTGAAATCATCAAAAGTTATAAATCAAATCATGTGTTTAAACCTCTTTCCTAGTTAGAATGAAATGTCTGCTGTACAGATGCAATTATGCTTCTTGAAATTATTATTTTGCTTTAATCGGTGAAATTGATTTCCAGACATACACGTCCCATAGGTGTCCAGACTCCAAATACCCTATTTGATGGTAAAATTTGCTAGAAAAAAAATCTGGTTCTCCAAGGCAAATGCAAGTTTTCCTATGAAAACAAGAACGATAAAAGGTGAAAATTGTGAAAGCTGAAAATTTCTCCCATCTTCGTGTAAAAACATATCATTATGGTTCTTTAAGTTTTCTAAATATGCTTTAAGTGCATTTGTGTTCTTTGATACATGAGACCATACTCTTGTGCAACTAGGTGGACTAGATAGTGCCCTAACTCATAAGTGTCACCTTGGTTGTGCAAGTGAAACTGTGAAGAAAAAGCAATGTCATTTATTTACTATTTGTGTATGCTACTTGGTGGAATTCAAACAGATTGATGGATGTGGCTTAATTCACATTTGAAATAAGGGCCCGTTTGGTGAGCAGAATAGGAATACGTATTCTGGAATAGAATGTATTCCTGTTCTCCATTTGGTTCAGCCAATATTTGATGGGAATTCGCGAACCCAAAAATTTATGTTTTCTAAAATAAAATAAAATGGAATAGGAATACGTAATCCAATACCACCTATTTGGATGGAATTGCAAAACCCCATTTTTGGGCCAAAATTGGAATACGTATTCCTATTTTACCTCATATTCCAATCCCGTTTTGGTGCATCCAAACAAGGAATTCAAAATTTTTGGAATACGTATTCCTATTCCGCTCACCAAACGGGCCCTAAGAAATTAACAAATGCACTGTATCTTTCCTTCTTGCAATAGTTTTTTGTTTAAATGACTACATGATGGATACAAGAACCTGGTCACTCTAATAGGGTGAAAGCCTATCTCCTTATTTGGTGACATCGGTTTAGCTTGATGCTTGTCATTACTCCTTCTTGAACCTCATCATGAGTTGTCTAAAGAGGGGTAAGTCTTCCACTAGTACATTGTGTAAGTTTGAAGAGTGCTGCATTGGAATGTTGCACTACTTTCAAGTGGATTGGCGTGATTACACTTCTCCGACTTGCATATTGATTGTCAGGAGAAACAACAATGTGTGTATGCATGGTCAGCACACACTGATGTGTTGTGAATGTCAACACAAAAAAATATATATATCAATGGTCATGTTTTGTCTTGGTTACCCGGAGACCCATCTCTCGCCCCTCAAGACGCAACTCAAAGACAGGGATTTGTCACCAGTACCGAAGACGTCTTCAGAAACATCCTAACTTGCAGGGTTCTTTTCTGGCTGCTGTCTGGAATGTCTCCCAACCAAAACTTGGCATCTCGCCCCAGAAAACTTTAGGGAAATGTGTTAAAGGACAAATGCATTAAAAGACAATAAAGTAAGCCAAATAAATAAAAAAGCATGCATAATGTTTCAGCTGATATTTGGGATGAAATAAAAATAGATGCAAAGTTATAGTGGTCAGATCTATTGACAACGTAGACTTTTCAAAGGGGCATAAACAGTTACATGGCTGATCTACTTTCACTGTAATGGTCTAAAGAGAAATTCCCTTTACTATTTACTGTTCTTGTAAGACTGATTTACTATTCTTGTTTTCAAAGTTCTCTATCATGATATTTTCTGCAATATAACTAAGTTATATCAAAAAAATGGTGTCTCCAAGTACCCTTATCTCCTATTTGTGGAAATTAGCCATACCATTGCCAATGCCAATGTCCAAGTACCCCATCTCTTGGTAACAAAGGTTTTTGTTCATTTTATCCCTTGTGTCATTTAGGGCACAAATATTATCGAGAAAATATCAGGAACTCAAAAAAAATAGAAAAGATTAAAAATATAAATATAATAAGGAGAAATAACTAAAAGTTCTTTTGATATTTAATGCCATCCTAATTACAGTATTTATAGGTGAGTGATTACATCAATAAATGATACATCACTGCAATTAAATATACAAGATGTGGGTGTATTCAATATTGTGATAAGTCGATAACTAATGCACTTGAAAAAACATTAAACACGGAGAAATAACTTTAAACATTTATCAATTGATCAGTTATTATTTTATTTCATTGAAAATTATATTTTTACTCATTTTTTAAGTGAAAACTATGGAATCACCTATAAGTCCTTTCCACAATTCTTCCCTAAAAGTGTTATATTTTATCTCACAGGTGCATTTCAACTGTTTATCACATCCTTTTTAAGAAAAAAGTTGTAGTAAATATTAACATACAAATAATTTTCAAAGAGATAGCACTTTTCCTGCCAGATATGAATGTTGGTATCATCACATAATACACTACAATCTCTACACCTGAAAATTTCTTTGTTCAACTCTAGCTACATTTAGTTCATCTGAATTATTCTGGACCAAATGACCCTCTGAAATCACTAGCTTTTGTGGGTGTTACTCCTTAGAATTTCTTCTGTATTGCTTGAATCATATTCCCAAATTTTCATTTGTTTCTCTCTGATATGTACACAAGCCAGATATAACCAAGGGAAAAAATATGATTCAAGAAATTTTAAAAAGGCCAAAACTGTGTATGATTTATTTGCCAAAAGAAGGCAGATAATCAGAGGAATTAACTAAACAATTCAGCTCTGAAGAATTAATAGCAAAAAAGAAAAATTCATCCCATTAATAGCTGTGACCTATTAGCCAATGCTATTTGAAGAAAAAATATAATATTCTCCTGAAAAACATTCCACTACTTAAAAGTTATATGCTCTTATAGGTCTTACTAAAACTATTAGAGGGTTACAATTGCCAAAAGGAGATAAGTGAAGTAAAATCCTACAGGGGTATGTGAATGGCATAAGGCAGAAAACCTAAGATAATAGTAAACAGAAGCCAAAACACCAGTTTCCCATTTACCTTGAGACCATCTTCAAGCTTTGATACAGCCTCGTGAATGGTATTCACAGTCTCTCGAAGGGGCGACAGTACAGGGTACTTAGCTTCATCCCATGTAAACCTGCACAAGCAAACCAACATCAAGCTTGATGCTTTGGAAAAATACAAATAAAATAATGCGCACTGTAGATAGATTGAATCTGTATTGAAGCTTTTTAAATTTTCTTTATTTCCCTTAAAATAATAAAAACTCACCCTCAGTTATGTAAGTTAACACAATTAGAATGAATATGGAATCCATGTGATTCAATAATTACTGCATGTTAGATATAATATTCAAAAAATGGTTTTCAATATCACTTTCTCTATTTCCAGCAGCTGATTAATCACTCCCAATATGTTGCTGATAGTACAGGTGAATTAATTTATAATCAGATTTGCATTATGGTGATTCTAAGTCAAATCACTCTTCTGGCTTTTCATTCTCCAATTCCAAGCCTGTAGGAATTTCATCTTCAAATTGTTTGAACCATAGTCCTTCCTCCAAAAGGAGTGATAATCAAATAAATAAAAAATTGTTCATACAATGCTTACTTATCCTTGTTTGGTGTCTCTTATGTATCTTTTTCCTTCAATGGTTGCAATTCTTTGATTCTTCACATGCCCCTTGACTTTTGATCACAGTAAACTTTAATTATATTTTACAATTATAATTTATATTCCATTTTACTTTTTATCATTCAATATTTTCATTTATTATTATTTATTATTTTTATAATCTCGTTTAGAAAAGGAGCATTGCAGTCTGCCCATCCCAAGATTTTTGGTCACCAAGCAAACAGATCCTATGATGCTCTTGCAACTTCTTCTCCACTTCACCAAATCTTTCTTGGATATAACAGAATCCCAAACCAGTCTTGGAAATATTGTGAGTCTCTCTAAGATGCAGTGCAAAGTGTTTTTGAACAACTGTCCTTCATGTCTTCAAATCATTTTGCTTGATGATTCATGTTGTCCTGCAAAGTTTCATACAAGATAGCCGACTCTGCTAATTGATCTGTTACTGCAGCTTCCAACTTTTTGAAGGGCCATTTCTCTCTGAAAAATCATTTCAGCATTCATCTTCCACTAGTCTGATATCATCACAAGTTGTGGAACTTGAACCAAGATATCTCTCTTCCTTTATTTCAAAAACTTGGTTATCCCAATTGACAAATCTCTCTGCATCCATGTTACATCCCAACTTTTGGCTCAATTTTAAATGTTTCTTTATAGCCGTTGAGGCTTCATGAGAAGTTGAGCGATTGGTTAAATTAGTTATCCGTTACAGTTTTGTGTGAAAATGAAGTGTTGATTATTCGTTATGATCTCATGGGAAACTGGAATATTGGTCAATTGTTATGACAATATAAATTGTAAATGGATGGCTAATATGATCATATTCTATGATAATTTTCATTTCATAAAATGATGAGATATATGTTATTACCATGATAAATTTCTCTTGCGAGAATGCAGCAAAGGGGGGGAAGCATTGCCAGAGAAGGAATTGGGCATGAGGGCACCATCTACCATTGAGCCATCAAGTATGAGTCTTAACCACCATGGCTAAGGGAAAATAGCTAGGCAAGCAAGGGTATACCAAGGGACTACCGTGAGCTAACTGGATTGACAACTTTAATGAGATAATAAAAGTTTTCCATTTGAGCATGAAAAGAACTAATAACAATTGTAATATATATATATATATATATATATATAAAGATCATTATATAAAAAATATTATTTACATCTTAAGCCAATGTTTTTATAATATTATTTTTTCCATCCTTGGCTAAGGTCTTATTATTTTATCATGAGCGGCCACTTTGCTAATTGTTTCATCGAGCCTTATGTCACCACGGTGACCACTTAAGCGGATGGCTCCTTGTCTCCATTGCAACTCTCATCGCCACCTTTGTCTTGGACTTGCTTCTAACCGAGCATGGAGGAGAGCAAGTTATATGCGGTGGGATTCAATGACAAAGGCCCCAATTTCCATAGTATTTACCAAGTGCCGTAATTCTGCTATAACCATCCCTCGGACTTGTTTAGCTTTGTTATTATAAGCTTTTCCACAGTGGGTATACTCTGCAGTTGATTCCAGTCTCTATCTATTAGTACAATCGCAGTTTGTACTGGAGATACTCCCATCATACCACAGTTGTATTGACTGCAATCCATCCTTTTCTTAGTTTATATTTTGTGTCATCCCGCTTCAATGCCATGAGCCCAGATTGGGGCTTCACAATTGGAAGGTCTCAAATTATATTTTTGCAAGTGCAAGAACCAGATATCGCAACAACCTCTATCACAAGAAGGCAGGTCAAGCCATGCATTCTTTTTAATATTCTTTCAAATTTGATAATAGAAGTTTGATTCCTTAAATGCTAGAGAAGGAAATCTTTAATCTAGACCTGATAGTAGTATCTATCAGAATATTGATCCAATATGGGTAATTTGTTTAAAAGGATTCATATCAGTGCAAGCTTATACAGAGGCATTTCCCATATGTCTCTGAGATGAGAGACATCACTCTCTAGAAGAACCAGTAAATAATTTGCAAGTAGCGTGAATCTTTTGCTAAGCCACAAGTCCACTGGATTGCGCAGAATGTAAATGGTCGTGATAAAACAACATTTGGACCTTCACCCCAGAAATTCCTCAAGGATGACCAGTAGAGTCAAGATGAAGCGAGTGAACTAATAAACAGTAAATAGTGTGCTAACCCTGCATGATTAAGAGAAGAAAATCAATAATGAATAAACAAGTAATGACTGTAATTAATCAAACCAAGTCACTTCATGGTGGTCTAAGGGTATGATTCTTGTTGTCAAGCCAGTTGTGGTGTGACATTCTATCACCTGGATGCTCAGTGCCAGGACAGGGGTGTCTCATGCCTAATCCCAAGTAGGGAGAGCCTTTTCAAATAAGATTGTGTGGCGATACGTAAGGGTCCATGGTTGGGAGGTTAAGCCCTTGACAATGCTTCTCCTCTCCACTAGATGCCAAGGCTTGTACAAGACAGAGATATGATCTGCATTCAAATTATTTTCTTTTAACAAATATTTTCTTTTTTATGTACTTGCAAATTCAACTGAAGTTGCGTTTAGATTGTTAATATCATTTAAGCAGTTACTCTCTTTTCGATTGACTAGTATTCACTTAATCTGTTCCCTTTCATTTGATTATGTAACGCAGTTGTCATAACTGTTTTTCAAGTGAACAGGAAATGTAATTTAATTATATTTAGTCATTTTAAGAGGAATGGAAAATAGCTTGTTACAGAAGGGGGGTCAAGATCTGTATTCTTAAGCCATTCACGAATAACGGTATTTTACTTTCATATTGTTAAGGTTCAGTTAAATATGAAATTATCATGTGACGGTTACAAATATTTTCTTCAGTACTGATCAGTTGAACTTAGTAGAAAAGATCTCTCTTTCCATTTAGTAACAATTAGTTACAATGGCAATTATATATATCATATTTGTTGGTTGAATGCTCCTTCAATTGATAGTTACGATATTTCAGTTGAACTGATTCTAACCATTAATCTCTTTCATATGAACTAGCTGTTATAACTGCCTTCTCACGCTCATGAATATGGAAAAGTGACTGTGTTCAATAGTTGTTAGTTAAGGATGGAAAAACAGGATGTTAAAATCCATTTCAAAAACTATCCTTAGCTTCCTTGATCTTCATTTGTTTCTTACTTTGGTGATTGCTAAATCTCTGTCAATAGAAATTGTCTTTTGCTCCTTTTTAGATACTCCAAAACTTTACATAGGTTTCTCCAAAGATTCTATAAGTGTCTTAACATGTCTCTTATCTTTATTTTTCAGCTCAGATTTCTTTTCAATGGTCATATTTGAAGCAAATTTTGGATCAACAAATTACATCATTTGCATGTGCTTGTGAATCAAGTTTCTATTCCATCTCTTTAAAACCAATAATAGTTGAAGATGTGAAAATGTCTTCACACATCAATACTGGATTCTACTCAATGTTTTCTGCTTCTCCATGTCTATAATGACTAACATTTAATGTCTCCTTAGATCTAAAACCCCATCTTCCTCGTTTTCTTCATCTCTTTAATACCAACAATAGTTGTAAATGTGAAAATGTCTTCACACTTCAATACTGGATTCTCCTCAATGTTTTTTGCTTCTCCACGTCTATAATGACTAACATTTAATGTCTCCTTCGACTCTAAAATCCCAGCTTCCTCATTTTCTTCACTCCTAAACTAACTATTGTCATGTTCAATGTTTTCACACCAAAGTCTGATTTCTTTGTTGGTCCACATCTCATCACCAAGGCTTATATTGTTACCACTCTTCACCATGACTGTCTTGCTATGGCTTGAATCTCTAATTGCTGAGGTCTCAATATCAATTGTTATGCTACAAGAATTCTTGCCAAGGTCATCTAGACTTTCATGTTTATGGCTGCCTGCTAACTTAATACCACTCTTCATATTCATGAAATTTGTGAAAGACGTGCTCTAGGGCTCTTTATTGGAAAATATTTATGAAATGCATCCATGGTATCAATAACATCTTGTAATGTGATTTGTGAATTCCTCACATTTAATTCTTCTTCTCTGACTCCTAGAAGCATTTGTATTATTTTGCTTGATTTTGAGCATTTGATCCAACATCTCTATCATTATATCAATCTTCTTTTCAAACTTCCCTAAAACAACTATCCCCAAAGAAAATTTTCTCTCCATCTCCCATATTCACTGGTTATGTCACTAAACTGCATATGAACAAAAACTGATAAGCTGGCAAGATACAGCTCCCATACCATTTGTAATGTCCTTTTTTAATTTTTCTAATTTTCCTTCAAATAATAAAATCTAACCCTCAATAATAGAAGTTTGCACAATTAGAATAAATTGAAATACATATGACTCAGAAATCTCTTCTAGAAATGGCTTTAGTTGATTAGATTTAATATTCAAAAAATGGTGTTTATGATGAAGTCATATATTTCCAGCAACTGATTAATCACTCCCTTTCCTTCTGCGGTCATCTATAACTCAATGAAGCATCCTTCCTGCCCTTACTACAGCCTGATATTTGACCTTAGCTAGTCACTATCTGCTGCTAACTGGAAAGGTACTTTATTTCGAACTGAATTTGCACAATATTGAAGCTGTGTGCAATAACCCTGAAGAGTTGCAGTTTTTGTCTTCCAACAACAAGCCTATAGAAGTATCATTGTTAAGTTGTTTGAACCATAGTTCTTGCACAACATGGAGTAAATAATCAAATATAAATAAAATTCTTCGAATGGTGCTGTGAGCTGTCTCTTATATATCTTTTTCCTTCAATGGTTGTGATTGTTCACAAGCCCTTCATTTTTTATTAAATTAAACTTTAATTTCAAATAATTATTATATTTTATTGTTTGCTATTTTAAGTTATTATTATTTATTATTATAATCTGTTTAAAAAGTAGACATTACAGAATCATAATGGATTTTTCGGAAAAAACATCCCAGAATGACATCATACTCTGCCCACATCACCAGCCTAAAATAATGTGCTTTGTAAAATCACTCAATGCATATAAACTTAATTCTTCACAAGGATTCAAAGATAGGATCATTTTATGTTGAGGATCATCTATGTAGATGCCAAGTGTTCCAGCTGAGCTATAAAGCAAGGAGCAACTTAAGTGAATCTGAACTAAGTAAACATTTGATAGGCATGAATTACATTTGAATGGCAACATACTTGACAAATTTGCAGGAACATGTCACCCTTCTAGCAGCCATTATTAGCTGTTTGCTTTACTAGTAATACAGGATTCTACTTTTGGTTAGCTTTTAATGATTTCCAATAGCCTTTTGACAGCTATAAGATGCACTTTCTTGGACAGTTTTTTGGTTAAAGCTACTGTAGCATCGCATTTTTAGGTTGATGTTTTATAAACAAAAAGTAAGTTTTATTTTGGCATTCTCTGCTGAAACAGAATAACCTTCATGTTTTGCAATGCAACTTGCATTCCAGAAATAAAATATAGCAAGTATATTTGTCTAGCTTAAATAACGGTGCAACTGGATTGTAGCATGGTTTTATTTGGGTCTGAAAATACCAGTTATATGCTAATACTCTACATTTGTCCTGCCAGATTCATTCCTCTCTCACACCAGCACTCACATGTAGCATCAGAGCTTAATGTTTTTTTAACCTTATACTGAGCATGTAATGTCTCTGCTGGATGAAAGCCCATTATGTTATCTAAATCCCAGCAGACATTCTTCCATTGTGCTAGCAAGCATGTACTCGAACCAGAAGGTGGGCCTAACAGTCATGTGTCCATGAGAGGGCTCTGATCTGTGCTGACCATTCACTATCAATCTAGGCCTTTCAAGTTGCTATCATCCCTCTTAATGATGCATGGATAAATAGTAAATACACCAGAATTCAAAGGAGAGAAATATGAATATTGAAGAGAAATATGAATACTGAAGAGAAATATGAATATTGGAGAGAAAATCGGTGTGAACGGGAATTTGTGACTGCGTAGTTACCAGTTGTATTGCTCCTGCTAATTGGAATGCCTTACACAAAAATAAAAGAGATTGTTGATGGAAGACATGTTTTCATTTGCATAGTGGGCTGCAAGAATGCACATGATGCAGTGTGTACCTTGAAGAGACATCCTACAAAGCCTGAAGGAATAGAAAAGGTAGAAGTAACAAATCTCCAACAACTTGAAAATATATTTCAAAGACATGAGAATGAGGAAACTGAGACTAATTTTGTGCCAGAGATAATGACATGTTGCATAAGATGAGAGGGTATGGAGAAGCTATCAAGGAAATAGTGATTGTGGGGAACAAATTGAGATCACTGACTCCTAAAAGGCTTAATATTGTGGCGACCTGGCAGAGTGCAAGGACATGGAGTTTGTAGGTTCGTGCTTTTCTCATGAAGACAAGATAAAATACGTCTTTGGATGGCTCTAACCAAAAGGGGAAGGAACAATCTAGAACCAAACTAAAGAACACCACATGTTACTATTGCAAAAATCATGGTCAAAGAAAGAAGATTGCAGAATTTTAAACTGCCAAATCACAAGGAAATCAAAATAGCAGCAACAATATATTTTATCAAGCACACCATGATGGTGATCAACCAAGTTATTTAGTCCAGTGCAACGAGATTTATAAAAACATGTAAGGTTAAAAGGACAAAGAGAATCGTGTAACCCACGTGTGGGGTTATGCCAAATTGGTGTCTCACTTTGCGATGACCCAAAAAAATCTAGCCCGAGGATCGTATAACAATTGCTTTAGAGGTTTGCTCTCGGCAGCATGAAGAAGCGATATAGCCGCTTACTCTACGCCAAAGGGAACAAATGTATCATAATATCGACTGCATTTTGATAAAGATTGTGGTCTGTTGTGATGGTAAGTTAACCTACAAAAAATGAAACAGGGAAAAACAATTTTTAAAACGCTAAAACTATACCTAGTAATGTATGAATCAACAGGAACTCCTTCCACTGTAAGTCTCCCTGAATCAACATTAGATGCCCGTTCCAAATCTTCAATCTGTCTCTGAATTTTTTGGGTTACTCCTTCCACAAATGAATTTGCCTGAAATTCATATGAAAGGAAACTAAAATCATAAATTGGATCTGCTTTAGCCTGAAGGATTATCGGTTACCTCTGTCATCATTGGAGAAAAATCAATAGAGTGGACATATTAATCTTACCTTGACTAGATCGTCACTGAGAGCTAACAGAGAATCTAGCGTTCCAATCCGAAGGTCTGGTATATAGAACTGGAAATAAAGAGTGAATTCAATATTTAATGGAACGAGTTTGGAGATAAGAGATCTATATGATAATTTAGCGGATCTATATGATATTGTTTACTTACTCTATAAGAAGGGGTGTCAAATGCATTCTTTGAGATTCCTTCCTGCAGGATTTGCCATGTTGAGGACGCTGAATTGTGGAGAGGAAGAGACACCAACAAGTACTTGCTGCTTCCCCCCATTGCAGACCTCGCTGATGCCGAAGCCTCAGAAGAGCAAGAGAATTAATGCAATCCGTTCTAATACCTGCACTTTTATGTGCTAACCGAGAAACGCCTTCTAGCTTTTGTATATAGAGGCACCTATCAGGAATCCATGCAAATATTTGGGTGCCCCTTGCGATGATAAAAATTGTATCCTCTTTTAGTTTATAGTTTTTTTTTCTCAAAAAGTGTATTTTTATGGGATATTTAGTATAATTAGAGGTAAGTAAGAGATATTTTTCAAAGCAAGTCAAATTATGATATTACTATCAAGATTTAATGTGTGATTTTTGAGTCAAATTCATTGATCCATATTTCATGAGTAGTTGTTTACCAAACCCCTCTCTCATGAGAATGAATGGAACACTTAGCACTCATTGGATCTAGTTGATGCTCACAGAGGTGAAGCACCAGGACTTTCTGGGAGGTCATCCATCCCACTACTATTCTAGCTCAAGCGCATTTAACTACAAAGTTTCTTCCATGGTTAAACCCATTCCGCTTGCAACCCCATTTGCAAAACATTTACCAAGTGTTGTGCCTTATGAACCATTCATTAGAAAGCCCCTTAAGCTCATCAATTGATAAGTAGGAGATATTTTCCACAACAAGTCAAATTATGATATTGCTATCAAGATTTAACTGTGTGATTTTTGAGTCAAACTCATTGACCCATATTTCATGAGTAGTGGTTTACCGAACCCATCTACTTAGCACTCATTGGATCTAGGTCATGCTCACAAAGGTGAAGCAGAAAGACTTCCAACGAGGTCACCCATCCCAATACTACTTTAGCTCAAGTGCGCTTAACTATGGAGTTTCCTCTATGGTTAAACCCATTTTGCTTGCAACTCCATTTGCAAAACCTTCACCCAAGTGTTGTGCCTTATGAACCATTCATTAGAAAGCCCCTTAAGCTCATCAGTTGATAAGTAGGAGATATTTTCCACAGCAAGTCAAACTATGTTATTGCTATCAGGATTTAACTGTGCGATTTTTGAGTCAAACTCATTGACCCATATTTCATGAGTAGTGGTTTACCGAACCCATCTCTCATGAGAATGAATGGAATACTTAGCACTCATTGGATCTAGGTGATGCTCACAGAGGTGAAGCATTGAGACTTCCTAAGAGGTCACTCATTCCAGTTTACTCCAGCTCAAGCGTGCTTAACTACAGAGTTTCCTCTATGGTTAAACTCATTTTGCTTGCAACCCCATTTGCAAAACCTTCACCAAGTATTGTGCCTTATGAACCATTCATTAGAAAGCCCCTTAAGCTCATCAGTTGATAAGTAGGAGATATTTTCCATAGCAAGTCAAATTATGATATTGCTATCCCAATTTAATTATGTGATTTTTAAGTCAAACTCAGTGACCCATATTTCATGAGTAGTAGTTTACCGAACCCATCTTTCATGAGAATGGGATCTCATTCAGGGGCTTAAGCTTCTATTTTGTTAGGAAGAAGGGGATTTGTAAAGAATAAAATGAAATGCTACAAGATCATTTGAAATCTTCTCCCACAAATAGGAGCCCCTATACTATAAGGGGCTTATTTGAGTAGAAAAATAATGGTGGGGCTAAAATTAGCTCCACTTAAGGAAATATTTCTAAAATTATAAATTCGCGCTCCAATAAAAATTTAGAAGCAAAACTTAGAAGGCACAAATTTCCTTCAATTTTGAAGCTTACATTTATAAGCTATATTGCAATAGAAATTCATGGGGTCATTGGAATTAAAATATTCCTAAAAAAAATTGAACATTCAATTATAAAATTTAGGAAGCCCCCCTCCATTTGATCCCATCCTAAGTCTATTTTTATGCCAAAGTGTTAAAAATAATAATTTAATTTGTTTGAAATTTACTATTTAGTTTAATTTTTTAATAATTTAATTAGATTTATAAGTGGAAAAAATTTGTGATATCAAAATGATAATATAATTTTTACATTGGTTATGTTAATATTGTTAGCCCCAATTGATGATATAACTGAGAATGTTATGAATGTATGTGAAAGAGTCATATCAGTGGTTATGTTGCCATTGATGTGAAAGTCTTAGTTGGCTAGACATTATGTTAATTTAGTAGAGTGTCATATCATTTGATTGATGAAGAGGATTTGAAGAAAGTATGTTGATGATAGAGTTAATAAGTATGGTATTCAATGGGCACTTGAATGAGTTGGACAGTGATAATGTAATGTTGGTTTGATTGTTTTACAATCATGTGATAATGTAATGTAATGATAAAGTCTATGCATTCGTCAAGTTATACATGTTGCGCCGAGTAGCAAGGTGAAAGAAAGGGTGCAGTATTAACTGAGCGTTTGGCAAAGAGGAAGTTAAAGTTTAGTGTTAACCAAGTAATTTATAAGTTAACTGAGTGATGTATTGCTCGAATGAAATTTAATGGTCACCGAGTATGAGCTAGAAGAACAAGTTAAGAATGATGAGATCCGAGGCTGACTTATGATGAAAATAAAGAATGTTCAAGAAGTTTGAAGGCAAAAGTTAAAGTTAGTTACAAGATCTACAACTGAAAAAATACAATGAAGATTGGATGATGGACATTGAAACAAGATAAGGATGAGCACAAAGTTCAATAAAAGTTTTATTTTCTAAGTGACTAAATACATTGAATTTGAGATCTACGGATGTGGTTAAGTGACAAAACCTAAAAGAATATGGAAGCAGAGAGATCACTATTTAAGGAGATGTTCAAGCAAGTTTTTTGTGACTGATCATTATTGATAAGTTGGTGATTTGTGCGAAGCAAAGAGAAGGAAAGAAGCAAGGTGAATCGAGTAGAGCAAAAGGAAGATCAAGCGGAGTTAGAGAATGAGAAAATGTGAAGAAGTGAATCAGCCAAACAAATCTCATAGAAAGAACATAGAGCAGGACATAGATCTGAACAAGCAAGGTAGTGTTAAAACCAAACATATCATTTGACTATTACTTACTTACCGCTGTAGCAGAAAAATCTCTTAACTGAGTGGACCTAACAAGTCTGTGAAATCATACATGGTAACATTGATTAGTGATATTTGTAAGTCCTTAGAGTAGGCCACTCTTTAGATAGAATCAAGGAGTGATAAGGTCTAGATGATCTTTATGTTAAACCCCTCTAACCAGGTCACACTAAAAATGTGCATATAACCTTTAACAAGGTTGGTTCTTAGTAGATCTCACTTCAAAAGATTAAAATTATTTGGGTTGTTGGTTTCGGGTGGTGTTTCCCTTTGCAAGTTTTGCACATTAAATCATGGTGTCAAATGTGTGATTGTTTTTATGTTACAAGTTTATTTTCATGATATTTACTTAATAATGCAACTTGGTAAAAGCTAAGTTATATTTTTGATACTTGATAAAAATAGAAATAGTGAATAACAGTTTGAAGTAAATTGATTACAAGATTGAATTGTAAGTTGAATAAGATCACCAAGTTATTACTATTGAAGTTTATGAAGTTTGAATTAGTACTAAATATTTGAAAGAACTATAGGATAACTAGCCATAACTGATTCAACCACCCCCCCCCACCCCCCCACCTCTCAATTATCTAACAATTGGTATCAAAGCACAATGCTAGGAGGAAGAAGTTTGAAGGAACTTACTTGAGCTAAAGATTCAAATATGTATACGAGAGAGGTATTAAAGTTGAACAAAGCGAACTTCTCCTCATGGCAAAATAAAATAAGACTATACCTGTCTAGAATTGGTGATGTTGTTACATATTGGTTGGATAATGAATGCACCGCACCACCCCTTCCTATGACCATTGACCAAATGGATGACAAGAAAGATCATAATAGTCTGATGATTGAAATTGCATATACTCTAAATGATCTTAAGTTTGATGATGTCAAGAACTATGCTCATGCTAAAAATATGTGGAAAAAATTGGCACCTGTACATGGTGGAGATCCAAATGTGCTAAGAGGTTAAAGTAGAAAGTCTAAAAGGCAAGTATGATGACATGAGAAAGAAAGAAGGTGAGAATGTTGCACAATATGTAAACTAAATCAAGGAAGTAGTAAGTCCAATCAGAGCTGCTAGAGGAGTTATTAGTGATTCTGATATAGTAAGTAAAGTTCTTAGAGCTCTTCTACCCATTTATGCTATAAAAGTTTTTGCAATTCAAAAAGTTAGAGCTATGTTTGGTAATGATCTGACACTTGATGGTTTTGTTGATCGGTTGACTACATTTGAGTTGAGCAATTATGATCAGCCACCAAAAACTTGGATAATAGATCTATAGATGTGGTTAAGTAACAAAACTTGGAAGATTCTAGAAGTAGAGATATCATTATTTAAGGAGATATTCAAGAAAGTTTTTGGTGGCTGATCATATTAATAAGTTGGTGGTTTGTGTGAAGCAAAGAGAAGGAAAGAAGCAAGGTGAACCAAGCTGATTAGAAGGAAGATCAAGAAAAGTTGGAGAAAAGTGAAATTGTGAAGAAGTGAATCAACCGAACAGAGATTAAAGAAAGAAGACAAAGCATAATAGAGATATGAACAAGCAAGATAGTGCTAAAACCAAACAAATTATTTGATTGTTACTTTCTTACCATTGTAGCAGAAAAATCTCTTAATTGAGTAGACTTAACAAATTTGTGAAATCCTATATGATAACATATATTAGTGATGTTTGTAAGTCCTTTAGAGCAGGCCACTCTTTAGATAGGTTTAAGGAGTGATAAGGTCTAGATAATCTTTATGTTAAAACCCTCTAACCAAATCACACTAAAAATGTGCATGTAACATTTAACAAGGTTGTCTCCTAGCAAAGCTCACTTTAGACGATTGAAATTATTTGAGTTGTCAGTTCTATGTGGTTTTCCCATTTGCAGGGTTTCCACACTAAATCATGGTGCCAAATTTGTGATTATTTTTGTGTTGTAAGTTGATTTTCATGATATTTACTTAATGCTACAACTCAGTAAAAGCTAAGTTATATTTATGATACTCAATAATAGTAGAAATAATGAGATAACAATTTTAAGTAAATTGATTTCAAAATTGAATTGTAAAGTTGAACGAGATCATCGAGTTATTGCTATTGAATTTTATGAAGTTTGAATTGGTACTAAATTGTTTAAAAGGCATGTAGGATAGTTGGACGTTACTGATTCAACCGCCCCCCCCTCCCCCCCACTTTCTCAGTTATCTAACAAATATCTTTTTAACTAATTATTATGCATCAGTTTGGGTATGAAATATTCAAATTGTGCATACTAAAATATTTTAGATTACGATAAAAGCAAGTTTTGAAGGGACCTAAAGCCCTTTACAAAAAACTAAAGATAAACAATAAAGCATCACCAAGTTTTACAAGGACCTGAAACCTACAATTTAAAACATCAAAATCAAGTTTTAGAGGGACTTGAAACCAAAAGTTTAAACCATAGAAAATGTTAAATGTCATATAAAAGACAAATCTTAATTCATCTTTATATATTAAAAATTGTCTAAGACATTTGCACTATTCATTACGTTAGAGTGAATAAAGTTTTATGTCTAGTAAGGGTCTTATACAAGTTATAATTTCTTAGTAAAGGGGATATATTCATGTGTTCACCTAACTTAAGACTTAAATTTCATTATAGAAGTTAGTTATAATGGGGTCATATAGCCTTTACTTGTATTAAGCTACCTAGTAATTCTATGTCTGTATCTAGGTAATCGCAACTAATGTGACAAATAGAAGTCATGTAGACCAAAGGAACTAAAAGGGATATATGTTTTGATCCTGTATTTTTAAACTCAAAAAGGTAGGAAATCTTATGGGAACTTCAAATGGTGTGGGACCAAGATTATTCGATTTGAAATATCCTCTGGGATTGAGAAGCCAACTCTTCATGAATAAGGATGTTGGAGAGGGGAGGAATTTGACTTAAAGTTAAAGGTGATGTGTTAGATTATTCATAGTAGTTTAGAAAATTGACCAATGAATTGAGCTTGGTCATATAAGTTAGAAAGCACATATTGTTTTATATTTTGGGATAATATACTGCAACCCCTCCACTGTTGAAATGAGAACAGAAAAATCAGATCTAAAATATGTGTAATAAATTTTTGGCTCATTTCATGGGTGCATCTATAGAAGCTAGAAAATAACAAATATCTTGAAAATATTCATATTCATCTATCAAATTTTAGCATTATCACAAACATGTAACAATTCTAGATACTAAATCACCTTTAAATAGAAGAGTTTTTGAATATGGTTTAAAATTAAATTTGATTCAATAAATGAAAACACGAGTTAAAGAAAGACACCAATAACTTAAATGACATAGCTCTCCTATATATTTAGTGTCAATTTCCAAGAGGCTCAATTAAGCACAATCAATCTTTTAAATTAACATAAAAAACATAGAAATAAAGTTTGCAAATAGGTCTCTTAAACAACACTAGAAAAATAAAAGTCTTATGATGACCCAATCCAACAATTAAAATAGAACAAATTCTCCCTTTATAACCAATCTCATTGTAGACTTAACTTGTGCCTGGTGTTGATTATCATTGATATCAAGACATCCATATCGACACTTTGGTTATATTGGTTGTTTGATGACAAGTTTTAGATTTTTTTGTATATTATGTGGTTTGTTGGTAACAATAGCCTTACAATTTTTTTGGGTGTATACACAAATGTTCCATAGTATAGATATCTCTCACCACTTGGTTTTTTATGTATGTGTCTACATGATTCCACTGTACACTCAATGTTGTTGGTGATTTTTGCAACTATAATATATTTACTCAAATATCCTTGTCATATATAGTAACTTGTGTAGATAATCACTATTTGTCTCCATTCTTTGGATACAACATGTGATGGTCCTTGATTTCATCTATTATGTTGAAGTACCTTATATTTCCATATTTTGGTCTTGGTTGTAGCACTTTAACGATGTCAATAGTTGTGATGAATGATTAAATATCTAATGTGTGAACTATATACACAATGCAACATTATGGTAATATATTTTCTATATTTAGATATGATGTTTAGAATTAATTTTAAAACTCCAAATAAGTGCATAATTTTTATCACACATTTTGTTATGATGTTGGCATGTGTGTGCTTGGATAAGAAATGAGAACTTTTTATATCCAAAGTATGGTGTGGATAGTGGGGTATCAATATAATTATTTTTTATAATGATTTAGAATAATTGGGAGGGGGGGAGGGGGCATGGGTGAATCAGTTATCCCTAGGTCTAGATGTACCAATTCAACTTTCACTAACTTCAAACAGATCAATCAGTCTCAGTAAACAACTTTGTCTATACAACATGTAATCAGAAAATCAACTTTTCATGCAATTTATCAAGTCTCTATTTCCTATATATGTCAACTACCAGTAAATTAACCACTAAAAAAAATAGGATGCATAATAATAATATCGACACATGTAAATAATATTTTGACACCAGAATTTAACATGGAAACCCAATTTGGAAAAAACCACCAAGTAACATGCTACCAATTTTTCACTCTTATAAAGTGAGATTGATTAAGAGCCAACCCTGTTAAAGGTTATACAATACACTATTAAATGAGACCCTATTAACGGATCTAATCACCCTATTAAGAGTGGCCTTATTAGAGGACTTTGGATCATTCTATTAGAATGTCACCTTGATTAAAGGAATTTGATTGATATCATGGTTAAAATGTAACAGTAGGCTTGATCTGTAAAGTACAACTCACTTTGCAAATTCATATCTCCATTTAGTCGTCTATTGGTTCATTGACTAGCCTCCATTCACATCTCCACCACTGATCTACTTAGCATCTCCTCATTTAATCACTCTTCACTTAACTCTTCACACTTCACTTATTTTGTTCTCCTCTTCATAACTTCTCCTTAAGATCACCAATCAACAATGAACCAACCTTAGAAAACATCTCTTATGCCTCCTTAAATAGGTGATTTTGATCTTTTATTGCTTAAACATCATCATTGATCTTAGGTTTAGGTCATATGCATTGAATCCCTCCATCATTTTGTTCTCCTTTCTTCTTCTAGAAACTTCTAATCAAATCCTTTCCTTTGATCACTTAAAAAACTCTCCTCCCGTGCATTAAATATGCTAGCTCATCAATCCTTATCATTCATATGCTTTGACTAATTTAAAATTTCAATTATATGAGCCTCAAATTCAATTCTTTCATAAATTGTAACTTTTGTTGCCACTCGACAATCACTATGTTCTTCTACTTGGTCATCATTGTGTATCTTGACATACACTATACTGTCTCGATCAGCATCAACAGGCTCGCTCAACCATTACTATGCTCGATCTCTATTGGCAATTCTTCATACATTTTCTCGATAATAACTATCACTTGACTTCTACTTGAGTTCCTTAATCTCTTGCTTCAGCTCCTTCATTGACCAACCAATACTGATACTTGTTCAAGCTTATCCTTTTGACTTGTTACAACTCTAACCTTCATCCAACTATCTTCTTCATTTCATGTATTGATTGAACAACACATTATCTTTTGAAGGACTAACTTATCAAGTGCACATTGTATTTCCATGATACTTAACTTCTCATCACTTAACAACACTGCTAGCTCACCTTGCTATCTCTTCTTTTAAAATCATCTTCATCAATCAAATGATATGGCACTCTACACTATTAGCAAATGTATCTCTAGTAGGTTTGACACTTTGTCTTACCCTTAGGTTTGACATCGATGACAACACAATAATTGCTCCAATATTTGTTCCCAACATTATTGTGAGTGAGACAACATATGTTTTGAATGTGAATCATATGTGTGTGATGCAAGTATGAACTTACCTCAATAGCTTATTTAAGGAGTTGTATACAATAAATAAATATAATTACAAAGACTCAACAACTATACTTTGTGTCGATTATACTTTCATCCTATTGACAGTGAGCCTTATTTTATTGCAAGTGAACCTTACTGTACTTTTGGGGTGTGGTTAACCTAGGATTAAGCCTACTAGCATAACACTTTCATATTGCAGTGAGCATTTTAGGTAGTTAGCCTTGTTGTAAGAAATCACCTCATCTAATGTTTTTCATTTCATGAGAATTATCTTCTATGTATTTTTTCTTAGATTGAATTTTCCACATAAATTCTAGTATTGATTGTGTTGGTGTTTTTAGGCTTCCATTCTTATCTTTATATTGTCGATGGACCATGCTATAACTACCAAATCTTAAGTGGTGGTTGTTGATTATTAAGTATTAACTAATAGGTCAAAAGTTTAAGTGTGTGGAAATAATTGATTCACCCATATCTTTTTTATTTAGTTTGTTCAATAATTGATATTAAAGCATAGTCCCTTGGTAATAGAGCTTAACCACTTGAAGGAGATCTTGGAAGGTTAGGAAGATGAGAGGATAATATTACTCTAATGAAGATTAGAAAGGTATAATGAGTGACATAGAAAGTACCAAATCAAAAAATAAGGAACCTAAGGAAACTTTGAGATATGATAATGAATTTATTACAAAGCTTGGAGATCATACCAGAAAATTCAAGATAACACATAAGGGTGGGAACCAATATTTAAATAAAACTAAAGAAAGAATCATAGAACTAGAACAACAACTACGAAGACCAAAAAAATTAGAAGACATTCTTGTAGATCTAGAATCATAACCCAATATTTCAAAATAAATTGAAGACATTAATAAAATTCATGAGAAATATATTTATGGAAAGACTATAGTAAATGATAACCTAATTTATGATTGGTTAGCATGTTGCAATTTGGATGTGTCTATGGAGGAATTGAAACAAACTAAATATGATTTCAAGGAGATGATCAAGAAATTTTTTGAACAAAATGAAGGGAAAGAAAATGATTTGGAAACAATAAAGACAAGAGTTTGTGAGAATTGTTCTACCTTAGATTAATTACTCTTACAATAGAATGATGAAAAAGGAAAAGTGTTCTTGAGACATATGGATGAATGTTCATATCAAAGTAAAATTAGAAAGAAAAGTTAATAAAAAATAATATAGATGGTCAAGCTACAAGCGAGATTCAAAAGCAAGACACATTATTTAGGAAATCTCTAGTGAGACAACCTAATACTCATAATTATTCTGCTTTCAACGTTTTTTGTCAAATGTGCAAGAACTATGGTCATAAGGTAGTTTATTGTAAGATGAGAAAAGTTCAGAAGACTTAGTACTTTAATAGCAAAATATCAATCACACAGAAAAAGATTGCAAAAATCAAAGAGAGAATCATCAGGAAGGGAAGGTAATGATTAATATCTTTCATGGAACTTGTTATGTATACAATAATTTAGGGTGTAAGGCTAAGCAATGTAGATCAAGGCATCAATTGGTAAATAAAACATGAAATGGTTCAAATGTGGGCCCACAACCCATACACTATGCTAAAAAAATTAGATCTGAGAATTGTTGAAATTACAATAGGAAAGGTAAACTTCTGAGGGGGGGGTGGTGAATCAACAATTTAAACTTGGACCCATAAAACTTTCACCATACATCCATCTCATGCATTCAATGAGTAAACTGACATAACATGTAAATCATGTACATCTAAAACATGTAATCAAGTAAACATTCACACACACATAACACTAGATATGATTACCTAGAAGCCCTCCAAGTGAGAAGGTAAAACTGGGGTGGAGATGACACCCACAAATCTTCACTACTATAGTAATAAAGTGTATCCAATGAAGGTTACAATGTTTTGACCATGAAACATGATCTACCACCCTGTGAAAGGTCTCTCTTCACTCCTTCAACATTCATAGAAATTTTAGGATTTATCCTCCTTAAGAAAACTTTGGTGACAAGATTGAATCTACAATTGAGATTCATCTATTTTGTTGCTTAATCCTTCCCATTTTCTTATTAACTGCATGTAATTGCATAAGGAATCCAACTTAAGATTCATCCTTATCTCCACAATGTCGTAATTCATCCTTAAGTCATTTAAAAAATGGTTTACATAGTTGTTTGTGCCATTACAAACAAATATGTCAAAACTGTCTTACTCAGCATCTAAAGTCTCTAATGCTTGATGTACACTAATCTTTTTGCTATGACTCGACATTTATATCACTTGGCATCCACTTTTTATTCAAATCCTGAATCACTTGGCATACACTGTTTGCTTGGCACTTAAGTGACTCAACACATGAATGGCTCAACACTCACTATGAACTTGGCATGTTCTAATATATACATGTTGTACTTGGCATATACTACTTGTTTGGCATGAACTAAGTAAATAACTTAAGTGTGTTGACACTCACTTGTCAAAACTAATATGAGATCAACAACCTCCCCCTTTGACATGAGTGTCAAAAGCACTTGAGTATACATTTATATCCTTAATCTTACGAGCATAACATATCTCTAACTTAGCTTATATACAAAACTTCAAAATTTTAAAATTTTGTAACAACTTAGATACCTCAAAATATTCCAACTCCCCTTGAGTTGATATGTTTGTTCTATATCCAAAATTTTGTACTCCTGGTGAGTAAATATGTCTCATATGACACTCTTTGACTTCATGCTCTGTTTTATACCTACTCTTGCTCCACCTTAGCTTGATCTGACTTTCTTTGTCCCTTTTCTTGCTTTTCTTACTCTCCCCAATTTCTCACTCTCCTTATATCTCTCCAAAATTATTATTATTCTCCCTCAAAATATGTCTCCCCCTTTGTCTTAATCTCTGCCTTTTTTGACACTTATGTCAATGGGCTATACACTTATAGTGTGCTTGTCTAGAAAAGACTTATGGACATCCAATATTATCTTGAGAACTGCATCCCAGTTCTCATCAAATGACATGATTTGGTTTCCTAGCTTGGTAGCAAGGTGGACTAGATCATCTAGTGTAGAAAGATTTGGGTGTTTCTTCATTAGGGTTTTGGCATGGCCTAGTTCCTTGTGCAAAATTTCCATATGAGGGGTGAGAGTGGTCTAGATGCTAATCATTTTGGCCCTTATGTTGGCCTCATCTATTGACAATGCAGCTAAATGACTTTGGGTTTGAAGCAATGCCCTGAGGTGCTTCTCACTTTGAGCTAGATTCATCAGCAACTTTGTACCGGATGCATTGATGTGGCTCTCTAGGCTCAAAATGTGACTTCTAGTCTCTTGGGTGAAGAGTGATGGATTGCACAATTTAGTGTAGAATGAGAATATGTTCTTAAGTACCTTCTTCACATCCTCAACCTTAGTTTCCAATGCAACTTGTGTTAGTATTATGTCGCCTAATATCTTTTCATTCACTTTGTTTTGGAACTTCTTTTCTGACCATTCTAACAATTTAGCATTAGTATCTAGGTCTTCATTGCTGACCTTCTCCACTATGTCTATCAGATGTTCCATTAGTGGCTTGGTCTCATTAGGAGATGTTAGACTAAATGCATCTAAAAAAATGTCTTTCATATCCTACAGTGCCTACTTCTGTCTATGCTCCCTTCTAAGCATTTATTGATGCTTCTTCCTTGCTAGGGCTTGTTGGAGTATGCCCATCTGTTCTATGGTCATTGTATCATAGTCATACTTGGGTAAAATGATCTCTTCATCAAGGCTCACATGTCCATACTATATGACTTCCTCTGCCTTTAATGAACTCGAGCTCGACACTAAGATTTGCAATGGAGTTGCTTGGCTTTTGAAGAGTGTTAGTAGAAGGAGTGCCAGATGTTGGTAAGGTTACTAGGGCTTGGATGGCAACTTGCTCCTTCACCTTAGGTGCCAGTTATGCCTCTTTAGGATTGCCATGTTCTTCCACAGTGACTTGGCTTGCACCTTGATCTTGTGTTATAGGTGCAGATAAGTCTATCTGGCCTATTTCTTAATGTTCTACAGTAGCAACTTGTGTTTCCACTGTGCTCTTCTCTATTGTATCAACCTTGGCAATTATATCTTCTAGTATTTGGACCAAAGGTTGTACATGTGTGACTGGAGGGATGATAGAAGGTGGTTCTTTTGGATTCACCTTTTCCCTTGCAGTATCAGTCACTATCTTTTGTTGTTCATCCACACTGACCAATATAGGATTATCATAAAGTTTTGCATGTAGTGTGGACTGATCTAATATCTGCTTGAGATCTTCCTTAGTAAGGGGATTGATGTTCTAAGTTGTGTCATCAAAAAATCCTTAACAGTGATTGTTTCAATATCCATACTTATTATATGTTGAGGACTGACACTCGACAATTGTGTGTCTTGCACACTATGTTCTTCATTCTGCTCTGGCTTAGTTGTTGCCTTGTCATCTAGTTGCATTTTTGTTCCTTTCTCAACTATGTCATCATTTTTATCATCTTCTTCATCATCCTTCACTTTAATGGGTTCTTCCTCACCTTCCTTTGTTGTAGTCAACCCATAAGTTACTTTCCACATTTGTGTGGACTCGTTAACAATATCCTCAATATTATTTTATAAAATGTTGGAGGCTCTGTATTTAGGTACAAACCTAACTACACATTTCTTGATGGCCTTAGCAATCTGACCCTTACTTAGTTTAGGCATCACTTGTGCTAGTGAGGTTTCTCTAATTTGTCTCTCCAAGTCTAGACAATAGTGTCATTTCTACTCAACTCTATCATATAAACTCTTTGGCATTGAGTTGGCAAGTTCTAGTGGGGCAGTCTTGAATTTTGCCATCATAGCATATATGGCTTCCTCCACTTGATTTTTGTCCACTTTACCAAATTATCAAAATCTATATGTTTAAATCCTAATAGATTTGCACCATTTTTAACATTTTCACATAAATTTTCTAAGTTTGAAAGAGGAATGTGACATACCACCTTAAATTGGTTGGTGTCATGTGACTCTATTTTCTCTTCATTAGACTTAGCTTGTGCCACATATTTCCTTCTTGGCCTTTTCTATTCTTGACCTCCTTGCTCTACTAATTTGGTCTTTTCTTTAGCCTTTTGTGCTATTGCACGCGTACTAGCCCTTGTAGTAGGTGCAACTGGCTTGAGCTGACTTGGCTTAGCTACCTTCTTGGATTTTGTCATTGGTTGGGCCTTAACCTTCCTCTTCTTTAGCTCGATAGGAGTAGGTGCTTCTTCAACTTCTTCTCCCTCAGCACCTTTCAGTCTTCTCCTCTTCTGGCTGATCTTTACCCATACCCTAAGTTAGTGCAAGAGGTGCTTGTGCTTGAGAATCTTCTTTCTCTTCATCCTCCTCCTCCTTCTCCTCCTCTTCTTCCTCCTGCTTGGCACCTTCACCAAATTTTGCCTTTAGATTATTTACCAGCCTATCCTTCTTGGTAAC
Organism: Cupressus sempervirens; assembly: GCA_028749045.1. Classification (NCBI taxonomy): domain Eukaryota; kingdom Viridiplantae; phylum Streptophyta; class Pinopsida; order Cupressales; family Cupressaceae; genus Cupressus; species Cupressus sempervirens. The sequence goes on from CM053787.1 coordinate 527,657,152, forward strand.
TAAGGTAGTCTTCAATTCCATTGTGATTTTGGACTTTGCCAATTCATAATTCCCAAATGCCTTAGCATTTTTATCCACCTCTTCTGCAAGTAATGTAGTTATAGCTACAAAGGCTTCATCCACATTTATTTTGTACCCTAAGGGTCTCAACCATCTCATCCTTGGTGTAGCAACTTGTACAAAAGTATAGTCAGCATCCACTAGAAAACATACATCATCATAGTGTTTCTCTACTAAAGACACTGGTATTCTCAACCTCTTCTTCATTGATTGATTGAAGTCTTCAAAATAACTTGTCATTAAGGATTCAAAATTCTCACCTAATTGCTCAATAAATTCACCAATCTGCACTATCATTGTTCTATTTGTTTTCCATCCCACAGTGCCAAATGTAGGGAATATGTTTTCAACATAAAATAATATGCATATCAATAGAGAACCAAATTTACATTTTGCACTCTGTCTTTCTAATTGCTCCAAGGTTCTCCATTAATTGTTGAAATTGTAGCTCTGCTAGATCCTATGTGTGATCTTTCTTAACAATTTTGTATCCCACATCCACAACTATACAAGGCACACCATTTAATCTGCTAGTTTGGTAGAACTTGTGTGATATAACCCTTGCAACAAAGTCTATTAGAGGATCAATGATTGTGTCAACTGCATGCCTCTCTTGTTCCATACTGCTCCACTATTTTTATCAATCACCTCCTTTGAATCACTTCTCAATGTCTTAGGTCGATCTAGGGTTGGGTAACCAATCACCCTATGAATTATCCTTTTAGTAATTTTGATAGGTCCATTGTCCAGCCATAATGAACTATCATGAATTCAGCTAGGTACTATCCTTATCCATTTTGTTTTAAACACATTTGGAAAATCTAAGGCTCGTGTCAACCTTTTCTTCTCTACAATTTTGAATTCTTCCTTTAGTACACCATTATCATAGAGTTTTCCATATGCTTCCCTAATCCCCATATCACCAATGCTACCAATTTTATAATTATAGCATTTCCTAACATCTTGCACCAGTAAAACATTCGATGGTATCATGGATAACACACTAGAAGGATCTTGCTTATAAGAAATATTAGCAATAGCTTTGAAAATGGGTTGCTTGACCTCACTACTTACTAATTGAACATTCAAAACTTCCTTTCCCTCTACATTCTTTGAACTCGATGCCATAATGTGAAACTAGGGTTTACAAAAAATTTAAACTGTGTTGCTTGGCTCTTGATAAATACCTCATGAGATCTGATGAACTGGTGATGAATCATTGCTCAAACCTTTTACAATTTCTTTGGATGGATTTCTAGATCATCTTCTACTCTACTTGCTCTTTCTCAGATTTGAAATGATGTGAAATGAGCTAAAATCGATCAAATACCCTTTGAGAACCCTACAATAAATGTTGAGTGCTTACACAACTATAAGCTTGATATCAACCGATTTCAAGCTCTCTTGGCATCCATTACCATTCCACTTACTCTGCAACCACTATGACCTCAACATTAACTAGCCAATTTGTTAGCTCAACATCTTCTAGCATTTCACTCAGCATACATAGGAAATATTTCATGCTTGATAGTAACATGAAAAACTTAAAGAATTATCTTGGATTCCTAATAACATCTTGCATCTTTATTCATGCTAATGTAATCTTTTTAGTACTAAATCCTTTATGATGTATTATATAACCTTTAATTATCAATCCCACATACGTGTTGATTGCCTAGTTTGATGAGGTGTGATCACTTGACCCATTGGGTGAAGTAATCCCTTCTCCATTTGATGTGCTATAATCACCTTTCTTCTTCCATGTCTTGTTCATTTCATTTTTTACATTTTCAACATCTGCCTTGCCTTTGCCTTATCAAATTCACAACTTGGTGCCTTTGACTTTGTTGGACAATATCTACTAATGTGACTAGTCTTCAAACAACTAAAACATGTGGTTTGACTCAACCAGCTCTTGTAGTCACCTCTGAAGTGTGTCCTAATACAATACTTAGGAACATGTCCATATTTTTGACAATAATGATAGCTATACCTTCTATTATAATCTGAGTTATAAGAGTTGCCATTGTTCCTTACCTTTTTTTTCCTATTTGATGACCACATGGATTTGGATATGCACTCAAAAGCACTATGTCCATACTTTTGACAATTGTAGCAATATCCTTCAAATCTTTTTGTGTGCATGGTCTTGGTTTTGCATTCATGTGCCTAATGACCTTGTTTGTTGCACTTATGGTAGTGAACCATGCTCTTATGATTGACATTCTGATTTGCAATCTTTCTCATGCACACATTAGTAGTATGTCCTTTCTTATCACAATTACGACAATTAGGTTTGGAGCTCTTACCTTTGTCATTCCTTTCTTTAGCACTTTTGGATGACTCTCCTTCTTTAGTGCTTGTGTATCCCAGTCCTGATGTGTCATTATTGGATCTAGGGAATCTCAATAATTGCTCAAAGTATTTGATGGCTTCATTTGGTTTGTTGAAATTTTTAGCAAATTCCTTTTCCCTTGTTAGGTCACTTTGAAATTGCTCATTCTACAACTTCAATGTAGTTAACTCAATGTCCTTGACATTTAGCTCATAGTTGACATTCATCATTTGACTTAGAGTATCCAATTGCATGTTGGAAATCTTGCTTAGTTCTAATGATTTCTCTTCCACTCTATTGACCAAAATTCTTTTGTCTTCTTCAATCATTTCTTTGTCTTCCATGGCTTTCTTCTTCTTTTGTTTAGTCACCTCACATAGTAGTATGTCTTGTGATTCTTGCTCTAACTTGAGATTTTTGATTTCCTTAGGTTGAGCTCTATTCTTTTCCATTAGATATGTAACTTTTGCATCAAATTCATTAAAATCTCCATCTACAAATAGCTTAGTAGTGTCTATCTCTTTGTATTGTGTGTCATTCTCTGCAATAACAATTTCCTTCCTTCTCTTTAAGGATTTCTTTAGTTCTTCTCTTACTTCATTCAGTTGATGTAGAATGATATGTATTTCAATCTCTTGGTTCTCAATAGTCTTTCCTAACTTGTAGACTTCCATTTCAAGATCTTTCCTCAAAGTTACAAAGCTTCTCTTTTAGAGAATAGGGCTCTTATACCAATTGCTGGAGTTATAATAGGAAAGGTAAACTAATGAGTAAACTAAAATAACATGTAAAGCATGTACATCTAAAACATGTAGTCAAGTAAACATTCACACACACATAACACCATATATGATTACCCAAAAACCCTCCAAGTGAGAAGGTAAAACTGGGGTGGGGATGACACCCACAAATCTTCACTACTATAGTAATAAAGTGTATCCAATAAAGGTTACAATGTTTTGACCATGAAACATGATCTACCTTGTGAAAGGTCTGCCCTGTTAAAGGTTTACAAAGATTGTTAGGTCTCACCTTGTTAGAGGACTTTAACACCTTGTTAGAAGTGTGCCTTGCTAAAGGACTTTAACTTACAACTAAGTAAGCACCCTATTAAAGGATTTCAACACAACCTTTTAGGACTACTTTGTTAAGAGATTTTGACTGAAATCACCTATTAAAATGTCTCAGCTCTGATCCTATAGTTAGCACTTGATTTCTTGATAACAAATCACCTCTAAACAATTGTCTTCTTGATCCTTCTTGATTAGATACCTCTTTACTATATACACTTCTCTTTCCTCTGTTATACTCTAACTGGTTCTTGTAATGTTGTCTCAGATCATAACTCCTTAGCCACCATGAATGCTCTACATGAAAACTTCTCTATTCACTCCAACATTCATAGAAAATTTAGGATTTGTCCTCCTTAAGAAGACTTTGGTGACTTAGGGTTAGGTATGAATCTACAACTGAGATTCATCCATTTTGCTGCTTAACCCTTCCCATTTTCTAATTTGCTATATGTAATTACATAGGGAATCTAGCTTCAGATTCATCCTTATCTCCAAAATAACGTAATTCATCCTTAAGTAAGCTCAAAAATGGTTTACATAGTTGTTTGTGCCATTACAAACAAATATGTCAAAATTGTCTTACTCAACATCTAAAGTCTATGATGCTTAACATACACTAATCTTTTTGCTGTAACTCAACATCTATATCACTCAACATCCACTGTTTACTCAACTCTTGAATCACTCGGCATACACTGTCTGCTCAACACATGAGTGGCTTGGCACTCATTATGAACTCGACATGGTCTAGTATATACATGTTGTGCTCGACATATACTACTTGTTCGGCATGTACTAAGTAAATAACTTAAGTGTGCTGACACTCACTTGTCAAAACTAATATGAGATCAACAAGAATGTATCTATTAGAGTGATAAGATATTTCCTTATTAATTAAATCATTTTGATTTAATTATTAAGTCACTTATTATCTTTAGTTTACTAAAGCTAAACTTTAGACATATAATAATTAATTCTTTTATTAATTATTATTATGCAACCTATGATATTTTACTATTAGGGTTTTAATCTCCTTCAATAAGGATTGATCTCTTTGTAATTTATTCATTCACTTTTGATAATAGCAATTTATCTTTTTGTTCATCAAGAATGTCTCATCTATGGATCTGACAATTTCAACCTCCAAATTTTTGTTCTTCTCTCTTCTATAATAGGTGTTTACATGCAGGTGATTCTTGGAAGCTATGGGGTTGATCTTTCATCAACTTCTACATGGTATCTAAGCTCTAAATTTTCATGCCCCTGCTATGTTTATGAGAAGTTTGGTTTGGCTTTCAAATTCGTGCTTTTTCTTTCAAAGGGTTTCATTTTTTAGAGTTGTTTTATATTGAATCTAGGGGGTCACTAATTTTTGGGTCACTTTGAGCCCAAACAAACATCACCCTTGAGCTCAAAGTGCCTAAAAACCCCTATTTTCATATAAAATTTGTTTAATTTGGAAACAATTGAAATTTGAGGTGAAACAATTGCTCCTAGATTTGGGCACGCTTCCCCAGGTGATAATTTATTTTTTATTAGAAATAAATAAATCGCAAAACAAAAAAGGAAGAAAGCACTTTAAAAGAAAAAATAAATGCACATTTTTCTAAAAAAATAAAAGTTTCAAAAAGCACTTGCATGCTTTCTTTTATTTTATTTTATTTTTAAAATCATGTGATGCTTGCATCATTGAAGGACACATATGTCAGCAAGATACTGATGCATATGTCAGCAAGATGTTGACGCATGTTAGTCTAGGTACTGACACATGTTAGTCCAAGTATTGATGCAACAGGGCTGATAGCCACAAGTGTGATGTCAGCAATTTTGGAGCCGAAATTTGATGACCTTCAAACTGTCTCTTCTTTGATTTGTTTTTTCCTAAAAAATTGTTTGTGGTTTTTTGGCCGTATCTTGGTCATATGAAAGTATTTTTTGACAAATCTTATATTGTTGAAAAGCTATTTCTAAGCCTATCATGATGGTGTAGTTTATTTGGACTTTTGATGTTGTTTGGTTTCCTGTTTATGCACTCAAAGCCATAAGTTCTATTTTGCACTCCAAGAGACATATCTTGAGCATCTGATCTTTGATTTGGGAATTCTTTATATTTTTTGAAAGATCTTTGAGATCTCTTTCTAGTGACCATTTTTTTAATCTAGATTATGCTTCAAGAACATTCTATTTAGTCTTTTGCATTTTGGTGGATATCTTGGTTGTTTCGGGTCCGAGGATCAATTTTGTTGCTTCAGATGATTTTTCATGGGTTGTAGTATTTTTTATATCAACCTTATCTCTCTTTTGATTTTTTTGACATCCTAATGTAGTATTTTTGCAAACACATTGAGATAAAGTGCCACTCTATTGCATTTTGAGATCTTGCACATATTTCTATTTTGTTGTACTTGCACTACATTATAAAGTGCCTTGGGGGGTTTTATGTTGGCCATATTTGCCATCTTCCTTTGTCAAGTGAGTGTTCCATCCATGAAATTAGCCTCATGATGTGTCAATGACACATGCCATATAGGTGTTTGTACTTCTTTTGCACTCTCAATGTTCCTAGTTCTTCTTTCTGTAGGAGATATTGCATTCAATTTCAATGTTCATGTCTTACCTCTCAGCACTATAGGGGGTTATCTTGGTTCTATTGCTTTCTTGGTTCAATGGAGTGAGCTATGCATTCAGTATTTGATCCTATGTACTAGGTAGTTGCAATGGTTAGATACCTATGCATTTTGGTGAGATGGATCATTTACCATATAGACATTATTTCATTCCTATTTTTGGAGGCCATGAAGATACCTTCCATCTTCAATTGATCAGATCTTCAGACTTAGTCTTGTTTACCTAGATATGTTTTATATAGTGGAGGTTCTTCAGATCAGCAGTTTGGCAGTGTTTGCAGCTTCATGCTTCAGTGGTGTTCTTAATGATCATCCTTTGTTCCTATCTTCTAGAACATTTTATTTCCATATCTTTTTGGAGTAGGGTTTTTCCCACGTGGTTTTCTCTATTTCTCCTCTTTTCAGAGATTTGGTTGTGCTTAGGCACCTCATCAGGCCTTGTTATCAGGACCCAAATTTGCTTTCAGTAGTAGTTTCTAGGTTTTTATCTACTCCCTAAGTTTATCTTAAGGAGGGGTATTAGAGTAATAAGATATTGCCTTATTAATTAAATTATTTTGATTAAATTATTAAGTCACTTATTGTCTCTAGTTTACTTGAGCTAAACTTTAGTCATATAATAATTAATTCTTTTATTAATTATTATTATGCAACCTATGATATTTTCTTGTTAGGGTGTTGATCTCCTTTTATAAGGATTGATCTCTTTGTAATTTATTCATTCAATTTTAATAATAGAAATTTATCTTTTTGTTCATCAAGAATGTCTCATCTATGGATCTGGTAATTTCAACCTCCATAACTTTTTTCTTCTCTCTTCTATGACATGTGTTTGCATACAGGTGATTCTTGGGAGTTATGGGGCTGATCTTTCATAAACTTCTATAGTATTAGTTAACATTAAAAAAGATGTTCAGAAAACTATAATTAATAAATCACAGACAAAGAATTAATGCAGGAAGAAAACTAATTATGAGGAGAAGCTAGTAGGGTCATATCTAGACACTAACTCAACAAACAACTAAGGTTGATGCTTGGGCTCAGAAGGAGCATAAATCATTTCAAATTCTTAAAATTACCCTCCCCAAAGTTGTGTCAGATGCCAATAGTTTTCTACTTGTGAGAAAAAGGTTAATGAATTAGTAATGACAAGATATTGTTGTAGAAATCATGTGGATTGTTAGTGATAATCAATTTGAGTAGGATTTTTCAATCATGAATAATTATGTTTTTAAGAGGAGATCTATACAAATATTTTGGTAATGTATCTTGGAGTTGTACTTTTGAATTAATTGTAGAGCACTTAACAAATAGAATATTATAGAATTCTCATTGCTCCTAAGTTTTCTACTCATGTGAGTGTGAAGAAAGGAGAGATAAACATTTGTCTACACGAGTTTGATTAGGAACAGATAAAAGTTTTAGAATATGGGTTACCAAAGGAAGGCATGAAGAAAGGGAAGGACCATGGTCTTGACATTTGGGATGAATACTCATGGTGTAATGACACATAATTCATCCTATTATATTAAATAGGTTTTAGCAAGAGATTTTGTGTTAGATAGAGCTTACACAATAAAAAAGGATGTGATCAAAGAGATGATTGGGTTATGTAGTGAAGGAGATGTGTCTACAAAGGTCTATTTGCTATGAAGTGGTGGAGGACCTAATTGAAATTTAAAGGGATCTGTTGTTAGATAATTGGGGGGGGAGGAGGGTGAATTAGTTATCCTCGGGCCCTTTAAACAATTCACCAACTTTTACCAACTTATACTTATTAGTAAAACCACTCGACAAACATGTAAACCTTAATTAACTTTATGCTTGCAAACATGTTTCAACTTCCTACAGAGTATTAACAATTAAAAATACTATGCATATGATAAACATGAAATAACTTATTCAATCATACATTTACACAAATATTTTTAATATGGAAACTTGGTTAGGGTAAAAATCACTTGAAAATTATCACCCAAATATAATTCACTCTTCTAAAGTAAGCTTGGTTAAGAGTGAACCCTATTAAAGGTTACATGCACATTTGCTAGATGTGACCCTATTAAGGGATTTTCACAAAGATCATCTAAACCTTATCACCCTTCAATGAGTGGTCTATCTAAAGGACTTACAAACATTCAATGGAATGACACCTTACAAAAATATTTACAAATAGAATTGTTAAGCCTACTTGGTTAAGAGATTTTCTACTATAGTGGTTAGAGAGTAAAATTGAAATGATCTCATAAATTTTCAACTACCTTTTTCTTTCTCATATCTCCATTTATATCATATAATTCCTTAGTAACTGGCCATCAAACTAACTCTTTCACTTCTCTTCACTTTATGTCAACTCCTTCAATAAATTTTCCATCAACTTGACTAGTAAATAGACCAATATTTTTTGACTTCTTGTCTCTTCCTTAAATAGACATATTTTTGCCACTTCATCTCATTCATAGGATTTGCATGAATTCCTCTCATCCACATGATCATTAACCAATTCATATTCATTGAATATGGCACTAAGTAAACCATTTTAAAATCTTGCTAGTTGTATCTCCATGTTGGAACTTTTCTAAGATCTCAAAACATGTCTCAAATCTTTACCACCAGATTTTACCTTGTTAATTCCATTCATTGATCTTTCTAATTGGCTTCATCCTTATCTTAGAATCTTTTAGAATAGTCTAGATCTTCACTTGATGTTTTCCTTAACTTGATCTTTCACAAATGATTCTATTTTATTGAACTATTTTCTTGCTTTATTGAACAACTCAATTACTCGGTTAACACTATATGCAGTTAACACTATTCTCACTTAGTTAATGTTGTTCTTGCTCAATAACCATCCTTTCTCATTTACATCTTCTGCTCGGTAACACTTGACTTTCTTAACATTTCTTTCTCTTCATTTACCAACCACAATTTCTAGCTCGGTATAGCTCACTAATTACATACCTTTTCACTTTACAAATTCATTCCTTTCTATACTAACCAAAATAACTTGTGTGTGCATTGTCTCAACACTTTATCAAAACATGTAAACAATCAAGCCAATATTATCTTTCCATATATGAATTCATCAATTGCCCCATTAAGTTCATATACTTAACATCACTTCTATATCTCATCTTCTATCTTTACCATTAATTTCTCTATTTAACACCGCATCCTTTGAATAATTTGAAACTTGCATGAATCAACACTGTCAATTATCTTGACATCAATGACAACATAAAAAATGATCTAACTCTTCTAGATGCTTGTAGGCCTTAAATATTCCTATACAAAATACACCATGAATTTTTTAGTTTCTCCTTGATAAACTAGAAAGAAAGCATATTTTCACCATATTGGAGGAGAGGACAAAGGCACTAGGGAAATAGAAAAAAATATGTTGTTTTGGGAAAGAAAAAGAAGGTACCTCACAAGATATTGTTTTTTCTATTTCGAATAGACTAAGGTATGGGGCTTGCAAAAGAGCATTTTTTTGCGAAATCACATGTACTAGCAAAAGGTGACTGTGAAGTGGAAATTTTTTGTTGTCTCATGGACACTATTGAATGGGTAGTGTAAAGTGGTGACTTGTCACTATTTTAGAAGGGGTAGCTAGATTACTTATAAAAAATGACTTATAAACATATTAAAAGGTGGCATACATCATTTAGCTTGAAGTAAAAAGCATTAATTACAAAAATGTTTGTATGATGGGTGACCGAAGTATAGAAATTACCACTTGTATGAAATGTCTGAAGTCATGAATGTGTATTACATGAGGAATAAAGACAATGATTTATTAAATATACAAAATTATTCAATGTGAAATATTGTATGGAGTTGAGGAAGAGTTTAGGGAATGAGAAAACAAATTATGTGTGGCCTTTGCACATTTCGAAAACTATAAGTTTAATTTTCTACCCAAACTTGAGCTTCTTTTTCAAATGACACCTAAGAAGGAAATCAATTCTAAGAAAAGAGTAACTATTAGGAAGGATAAGGGAGAAAATACTATTTAGAAAACACTTTTATATTTCTTTCTTGATTCCTCTGCTACTGGAACTATGTCAATATTTTATAATGAGTATAATGGGTGTAAGGATGTTGTTCTTCCAATTTATGGTAGGTCTTTATTTTAATATTTGGATGCAAAAAAAGATGAGAAGGAACCCAAGAATAACCCTTAGAAACTAGACCTAACCAATATTATTGTCCTAAATATGTTTATAGATGTTGAGCCCATAAATATTTTAGCTAAGCTTTACAAAACCAATAACAAGGACAGTTAGGAAACTAGACGGAACAACCTTGCTAGTCATCACTAAGTTATGCATCAAAGAATGTTTTAGTTTGAGCACTTATGCCCTAAAAAAATTTGAGAGGGATTGGTTTAGAATAAATTATGAAAGGACAATGAAGTTTAGATGCACAAAAATTTCCCATTTGATGATGAGAGGTTAGAATAATAGGTTAATGCCAATTGAACATATGGGCTCTCATTTTATGGATATATTTATGGGTTTTAAAAAAAAAAAACACCTATTATGGTTAGGCTCAATTATTTGGAGAATATTCAAAAGAGATAATTTCTCTTGATTACATGTATATGTGTGTGAGGATTTAAAACCCTTATTCTTACCTAGAATTTGACTTTGCTATAAAAATTAAGAGGACACTTCACACTTAACTAGCTAGATGGAAGACCACAAAATATTTCAAGAATTATTCTCTATTATGTCATTTACTCATGTTTCAAAATGCTAACCAGTTAAAGAACTTCTTGAAACTAACCACAACCAATGACCAAGGTAACCCATTACCTATTCAAATGTGGTGTAGAGCCTGGGATAAGCATGGTAGAGATGACTATGAAATATTTAGGGATGTATTTTTTGTATGGATCACTAGGTCGCTCAAAGGATCAATTACAATAATACTCAAGTAGATTAAGATTATGTTGAGACCTAAAGAGTACTTGCCTGATAGAAAACATGAATTCAACTCTGGGGATTAGGTGTGTGAGCCATACTTCACACTAATCAAGCTATATGGGTGTAGGCAACAACCTCACAAATTACCCCAATTTGTATCTAAGGGTGTAGGATTTTTGAAATTCATATGGTAGCTATAATGGAGAAAGGGGGAAATTGCAAACCCTAGAAGAAAGGGGAATCATACATTTCTTTTCATTATATTTGATGATTTTATAACAGGGTATTAAAATGTAAAAGAGGTGCATGAGTATACCATGAATAAATTTGGATTTCAGAATGACAAAGCAAGGCAGTATGATCTTGAGGGACACATAAAATATTTCATTGCAAGACATGATCATTAGTTCAACATGGAAGAAGATGTCATCCAAATTCATGATAATAATTCTGAAATGATGCAGAGGGTAAAGAAATGGGAAAAAAATTTTGAACATAGAAAATTAGACTTTGAGTAAAGGACTTCCTTATTTCCATGATGAAATAGAGTTGGAAGCAATCAGGGTTGACAAGCCCATCCAAGAATTTGACAAGTTGTATCATGAGCACTTAAAAGAAAAAAAAGAGAAAGAAAATTGGACAACCACAACCCTCACTAGCCAAGAATAAAAGGAAGTTGAAAAAAAGTGACTCATTCTTCTTCCCTAAACAAAAATTTGATGCACTTGAAGGAAGTAGCACTCCCTTGGTTACATATGATGATCCCGATGAAGGAGAAGGGTTAGAAGAAGTAGCTCATATCTTGAGGAGCTTGAAGGAGAGCACTGCAACCAATGAGTCACAACCAACCCCAATGTTCCAAGAATGAGTGCATGGTTATCATGTGATGACAATGGAGAATGATTTCCAAATAAACAAAGAGCATGAGAGGGAGGCTATCTCTCAAAGATTTATTGAACAAGATGAGTTCACTAAGATCCAAGAGTTCAAGGACTTCTAGATTAAATATAAAATGAAGGATTTTGATGAAAGAAAGAAGAAAAAATTAGGTGTAGATGAATCAAAACATGTTGCTATAGTACAAAAAATGATTAATGAGTTTTATTTGGATAACATCTCTTCCATAGAAGAAGAAGCTGGAGAGATTGTGCAGAAAAGTGGCATCCTTGTTGTGCCCGAGCTAATAATCAAAGAGTATTCCTACTAGACTAAGTGAGAAAATAATAAGATGCTATATTTGTGTCTGAGATTGAGACATTGGAAAAGATAGAAAGGTCTAGGTTTGACCCTAAAATAAAGACTTTTTTCACTTGGATGACTTTCAAAGGGGATAAGCCCAAATTGATTGACAAACACAAGGTATGGAAATAGTTTAGATAATTAATAACAATAATCCTCTAGTCTTTGCTACTAAGCTAATGCACAATACAATGTTTAATAGAGCCAAGATGAAACACATGAGAGAAAGGATCAAAGAGCTACAAAGAAGAGAGACATATATGAATTTGATGATAAACAAAATGCGCACAAAAACTAGGAGATTGGAAAGTGAAGTCAATAGTTTGAAAGCACTCCCTACGCTAAATTATATTATGGTCCACTAGGCAACCCCTATTGTTATAGTTGAAGAGAAGCAAGCTGAAGAGGTAAGAAAAGAATATGTACATAAAGAATGCACTTGTAGGAACTTAGACTAAATCCTATTCTTTAAGATGAAGATGATTATGGCAAAATATGATGAGATGTATACAGGGTTCCAAAGTGTAAATTACATTCTTGACTTCTTCAAGAAAAAAAAGAGTCATACTCTTTGAATTGGAAAGAAAATGGAAATCCTCTCGACTTGAATAAGGTAGGTTCTATGAGATTACAAAGAGGGATCCTAATGCTCCCCCAAATATTAAAGGTGTTGTTGATATGTTGGAAGCCATATTAAAGAATCTGGTAGACATGGAATATGAGAAAAAAAGATTGAACAGAAGATAATGATCATTTCTTCTATTGAACATTGTGTTTTACCTACTTTAAAAGATAGTTAGGGAAGAACCAAGGACTTGGAAGGTTGCATAAATGTAATGAAAACACTACCCTAAAGAGCCATGACTTGGTTAAGAGAAAACAAGAACTTTCAAATGAATGAATTTCATAGTTTGTTTGATAAGATTATTACTTTGGAGAGTAAATTCATCAAGTTCTTGATAGATGTATGTGTTGCCATAGGAAAGAAATGGCAGGGCCTACAAATTTCATCCCTGAAGCTTCTCAATTTGTATGATCAACACATGTCCAAATTTCAAAGTGGATAAATGACTACATGATAGTTCCTTAATCAACATAGGAAGAAGCATGAACCAATGAGGAGAAGGAGGCCACCATGAGAGAATAACAAACATAAATTTCAATCAAATATTATTTAGTTTATGTGCATATTTAGTTTATAACCATATGGTTAGTTAGGAATAGTTGTATTTTGAAGAGATCTAAAGCTTTGTTGTACCCCTTCATTTTCTAATTAGGGCTAACAAGATCTCATTTTGATACTAGTCATACATATAAAATTTCATCTATTAGATGTTGAAGTTGATGAAAGATCAACCACATAGCTCCCAAGAATCACCTACATGCAAACATCTATTATAGAAAGAGAGAAGCAAAAGCTATGGAGGTTGGAATTCCCAGATCCATAGATGAAACATTCTTGATGAGAAAAAAGAGAAATTGCTATTACCAAAAGTGAATTAATGTAATAATATCAAAGAAAGATCATCCTTATAAAGGAGATAAAAATCTTAATAGGTAACTAACCTAGGTTACATGGTAACAATTAATAAAAGAATTAATTATTATATGCCCAAATTTTATCTCAAGTAAACTAGAGATAATAACTGAGTTAATAATTAAATCAATGTGATTTAATTAAAAAGATTTTTTTTTTATTACTCTAACACCCCCTCCCCAAGATAAACTTATGGAGTAGCTAAAAACCTAGAAACTACTACTAAAAGTAAATGTGGGTCCCAACAAAAAAGCCTGATTAGGTACCCAAGCACAACCAAATCTTTGAAAAGAGGAAAAATAGAGAAAACCACATGGGAAAAACTCTATTCCAAAAAGAGATGGAAATAATGCTGAAAAGAACTTGTGAAGGATTGAAGAAGTCTCCAAACTAGGGAATGTCCTAGGAACAAAAGATGATCATGAAGAACATCATTGAAGCATGAAGCTGCAAACATTGCCAAACCGTTGATCTAAAGAACCTCCACTATATAGAACATGACCAGGTAGAGAAGAATAAGTTTGAAGAGCTGATCAATCAAAGATGGAAGGTATCTTCATGGTCTCCAAAAATAGGAATGAAAGAATGTCTATATGGTAAATGATCCATCTCATCAAAATGCCTAGGTATCCAACCACTGCAATTGTCTAATACATAAGATCAAATACTAAATACATAGCTCACTCCATCAAACTAAGAAAGCAATAGAACTAACATAACCTCCCCATAATGTGGAGAGGTAAGACATGAACATTGAAATTGAATGCAATATCTCGTGTAAAAAGAAGAACCAAGAACATCAAGAGTGCAAAATAAGTACAAACACCTATAATGACACATGTCATCGACACATCATGAGGCTAATATCATGGAAGGAACACTCACTTAACAAAGGAAGATGGCAAATATGACCAACATGAAGCCCCCAAGGCACTTTATAATGTAGTGCAAGGACAACAAAACACAAAGATGTGCAAGATCCTGAAATGTAATAGAGTGATATCTTAGTGCATTTGCAAATATACTATGAAAGGATGTCAAAAAAGATCAAAAAAGACATAAGGCTCATAAAATAGATAGTACAAACCATGACAAATCATTTAAAGTAATAAAATCAATCCCTAAACCTGAAACAACCAAGATATCCACTAGAATGCAAAAAAACAAAAACCTAAATAGAATATGGCTAGAAAAATAACCAAAATCAATGGAAAGAGTAAAGAAAGACCTTTCTAATGATATAAACAATTCCTAAATCAAAGATCAGATTCTCAAGACATGTCTCTTGGCTCGTGCAAAATAGAACCCCTCACTTTGATAACAAAAATAAGTACCATTCTGAAAAACTTTACTAGTAAAACCTATACCAATGCATCTGGATCAGAATGAGCTTTTCAACGATATTGTCTTTGCAAAAAATAGAGTATGTATGCCTAAGTTATGATAAAAAATATGAAGGCAGGTCCAAAATAGAGTTAGAATGACAAGCAAAGGTGAACTGCCTCAGTTTTCATGCCTACATATCTCTATTTCTACACTAAAGTGTCTTGATTTTCATTGCCAACATGCACATATATGAAATCCGAGCCAAAACTCTCATAAATAGAATAGGGGCATGAAAATATAGAGCTTTGATACCATGTTGAAGTTGATGAAAGATCAACTCCAGAACTCCCAAGAATGACTTGCATGCAAACACCTATTATAGAAAGAGAGAAACAAAAGCTATGAAGATTGGAATTCCTAGATCCATAAATGAGACAATCTTGATGAGAAAAAAGAGAAATTGTTATTATCAAAAGTGAATTAATGTAATAATTACAAAGAGAGATCATCCTTATAAAGTAGATCAAAACCCTAACATGTAACTAACCTAGGTTGCATGATAATAATTAATAAAAGAATTAATTATTATATGCCCAAATTTTAGCTTAAGTAAATAAGAGATAATAAGTGACTTAATAATTAAAATCAAAATGATTTAGTAAATAAGAAAATACTTTATTACTCTACCATCAGATATAATTCCTTTCATGCAATATTACCAGACAAGTTGAATGTTGATGATTTAAATTTTAAGGTTTATTCAATTAACACTATTATGTTATTGTTCCTTATTTGAAATGGAAATATAGAGATACTCTTATTTGATTCTCAATTTAGATATTTGGATGTTCAATAACTCATCATCAATACTATCCTCTTGAATTCATGTTATTGTTGATAAATTGAACTTTATATACATCTTTGGTTATCAAATATTACATGCTATGTAATGTTTGTCTAATTAGTCTCCATCATTGGGGTTAAATTCATTGAGAATATGATTCATATTCTTCAAGTTCTTTCTCCAATAATTGACGGTGTGTATGGTGTCTTCATAGTTTGATAATATTTTGACTTTGTAGGTCATAAGCTATTTACCCAATAATAAAGGACTAGTCTTTCTAGGAATGCAGTTGATTAATAGTTGTAATTAATGGAGTTCTTTACTTGATTACCTACACCACACTAAGTCACCTTCATTCATTATTTCCATTTGTCTTTAAAATCCACCATAAACATCTAATCCATATTTCACCTTGAGAAGAACTTTAAATCTCAAGAATATCATTTAACAAGTATGCAAAAGTTATTTTTGAATCAATTTGAAGAGTTAAGATAGAGTTATAACAGCCTTGGTTGGCAGATCCTAAAGATAAGAGAATTTAATCAAGTACCAGTCCTAGTCATTAGCCAAATTGTGTTGAACTATTGAGTATTTAGTAGGCATGGCTCATAGGTTTTCAACCAACAATTTGAGGAACCTGTATCATCTTAAAATGAAAGCACTTCTATGTTAAGAGTGTTTAGCCCTTTGAGTAAGTGGTTTGGGGTCATGTCAAGTGCCTTGAATGGGTCTTTGCATGGATATGCTTGGTTCTCTCTCTCTCTCTCTCTCTCTCTCTCTCTCTCTCTCTCTCTCTCTCTCTCTCTCTCTCTCTCTCTCTCTCTCTTTCCAACTTCTTTCTGACAACTTTCTCTATGAAACTGAGGAATTTCACTTTTTGGGTCAAGGACGACCTTTTAGGTTAAGGTTGACCTTGACCCTAACCTAGGTTAAGGATGACCTTGACCCTAACCTAGGGTAGGGTCAACCTCATCCCTGACCTTAGGTCCATTTTCTAATTTCTGGGAGTTTTGGGACATCGAGCTTTAGAAAGTTTTTTTTTTCCTACTTTCAAGTCAATTGTTTCTGGTTTCAAAATGGAATTCTTAAATTACATTTAATATAGGTCCATTTCTAGGGGTTATGTTACTTGGGATTCAATTCTCCCATGTTGGCCTTCTCCAGGAGTTTCTGCCCTAGATCTCTATATAAGGAAGTCTTCTTCCCTCATTTTGACATCAATTATCTTGGACATCCACCATCCACTATATAGGAGAAAAGTTAGTTTATAAAGTGAAGATCTACTAGCATTCAATAATTCAAGTGTTCAAGCATCCAATTCAGCAAGAAGATCCATTGTTAGGTATTGAAGGATTCAATCTCTATGGAGCCCCCTTGTTGAAGTTTTCTCCATCCACATTCATTCAAGCCTTCTTCTATGTAAAGATACTTTCAAGGTTGGTGTTGTGGATCTAATGCCATTGATTTAAGACATCCTACACATAATTATACATTCATTTGGAGCATTCGTACTTGTGGATTCAGGGATTTGAATCCTCTACATGGATTTCACTATAAGCAATATGAATTGTTTTATTTACTTTGTTTATACATATTGCAATTTCAATTCAATTTCAAGGCTAATTCCAAACTAGGGCTTGACCAAGGCAAACCCCCATCCAAACAAACAAACCATTTTTCTTGTAGATATAGGTGTGGAATAGTGAATTGAAAAGCATGTTTGGATACCCTTTTCATCAAACTTGCAGGATCCACAAACATAAATTTTGTTAGAGCAGTGCAGGTCAAGGTTGACTTTTCAGGGTATAATTGTGCCTCGAGGTAAGATTGTGCCCCGCTATCAGGGTCAAGGTCGACCTTCCTTCAAAAGGACAATTTTTTTTTGGGTCATCTCAACATTTCCAATCCAAAACAGGTTGCAGAGATCCCCAAAACCATATTTAGACACCAAAAATCAACATTTTCCAGAATTATTCTACTTCAAGTTTAGTATTTGTCTTTTATCTATTTTAAGATTTAAGCTAATACTTCCCAAATAGGTTGACCATAGATCCTTCCTTCTCCTTATTTTCCATCACATGATCCATTTGTGCATTGATCACTTTCTTGTGCTTAATCAATTTGGAATATTCTTAGTGGAAATTAGGGTTGAGGATAGAACCTATTTTCTTTCTATTCATTTCTATGAACCCAACACATTTACCCTCTTTTCTTTTGTGGAATTAGATGCCCTATTGTGATTTTTACTGTTATATTTCATTTTCATATTTGTTGTATCTTTTCTTGCATTAAGATTAGATTTAGTTTATGCACTTACATTTTTCAAAAATAAAGTAAAAATTGAAATTTTTTCTTTCAAAATACAAAAAAATTCATGCTTTATGTTCTCTTAGTTTAGTTCATTACATTGCATTGGTTTATGAACTTTATTACTTCTAGTCCTACTTCTAATCTTAGGGTTAGACATGGTCGTAGACTTATGGGTACCTTTGAACCTGAGTCTTCCTCTCCTTTCCTTAGGATTTTGGATGAGACTTTGATTCTTCCTAATTCTAATCCTCTTATGGAGCAAAACTCTTCTCACTCATCTCATGACAAGGATGATGATTTAAGAGTTCCTCTCAAACAAGTCCAAAAACTTTCAAATGAACTTGATAAAATGGGTAATTAGCTTCTTCAAGAAAACCATAATCAAGATTCTATTCAAGATATCAAGTCTCTTAAGAAAGTTCTTCATGATAGTGACCAAGGTGTTAATCTCTTGCATGTTATTACTCACCTTGTGCATTCCAATGTTAAACCTTTAGCTCAAGAAGCTCAAGATTTAGGGTTGTTACCTCCTATCACTAGTGTAGAGCCTTCTTCTATTACTCTTCCTAGTGTTCCTATTTATACTCCTTCTTTGGTGACTACGATGGTTCCTTCTATTCCTATGAGTGTTCCTCTTGTATCCCTTCCTATATCACAACCTTCTTATCATATTGTTCCTTTTACTTATTATACTCCTATGCCAGCTATAGTTCCTAATGTTCCTCTACTTGTGTCTTATATTCCTATAGCTTTGTTCTCTTTACCTAGTGTTTCTAATGTTTCTAGTTCTCCTATTTCTTCTCATGATCCTACAATTATTAGTTTGGCTCAAACTCTGCCATGCTTACAATAACAACTTGCATCCTTGACTCAAAATAAGTTTAGTATTCCTACGTGTGACATGAGAAGTCCTTTGTCCCAAGATATTATTCATACTCATGTTCCTCATCAAGCTGATATGACTGGCCTTGAGAATTATAATGGTGAAGGAGACCTTGTTTATCATGTTCAAACATTTCAAATCCTTTGTAGTGATTATGCTCATGATCATAGGATTTTAGCTAAGTTGTTTTCTCAAACTTTTGTGACAAGGCATTAAAATTATTTTGTTCCTTGACTTCTTATTCTATTACTTCATTTCCTCAACTTGCTAATGCTTTTATTCAACAATTTCAGAACAACATTGGCCCATAATGTCTTTGACTGATTTGATGTATTGTAAACAAAATTCTAAAGAAAAATTGATTGAATTTATTGGTAGATTTAAGCATTTGCATGCTTAGATTTCCTATCTTGTTCCTGATATTGATATTCAATGTATGTTTATTTCAAATTTGTAAAAGGATATTAGAGATAAGATTTCTCTTACCGATTTTGCTTCATTTCAACTACTTTGTGCAACACTTCATCATTATCAATTACAAGTGAGTCAATTTGAGAGTACCACTCCAATGGATCCTATTCCTATTGACAAAGGTGATGCTACTCCTAATCCAAATAAAGTTCAAAAATTCAACAACTATGTCAAGATAAATAAACAAGTGAATGCAGTTGCTGATCAAGTTGTTGTTGCATCTCATAATGCCACTTCTACATCCACTACTTTTCAATTGATTCATACATTTACTCCTCTCTTCAAATATTTACATTCTATTATGAATAGGTTGTTAACTGTTGATATGATTACTTTACCTCCTATTCAACCTCTTGTACCTGCTAAAATGGCATCAAAATCTTTTGATCCGAAAGCTTTTTGTCAATATCATTGTTAGAATGGTACTGATACTAAGAAATGTTATTCTTTAAAACATAAAGCTCGGGATTTTATTGATTCTAATGTTTTATTTGTTGATAATTTAATGGTAGTGTGAATAAATTTATTTCTCCTCCTAATCAAAATCTACAAATCTATATGAATCCTTTACCTACATATGATACTAATACTATTGCTTAGCCATCTTCTATGTATATTGTGTATTATTCAAAGATGGATGATCTTAATCATGTTGTTAATCAAGTGGGGCATGTGGTTCAATTTGTATCTCTACCTCAGTCTTAAGCTCCACTTCAATATCAAGTTTCAACTCAACCTCATCTAAAACCTAAGTCTAAATTGAAGCTACAACCTAAACCTTGACAAAAATCTAAGAAAAAATGACCTCGGGAACTTTTGATTACCTTTGATGATTTTGAGACTATTAAAGCTCCTGATGGTCCCCTTTATATTCATGCTAATATTTCTAAGATAACCACTCATGGTTGTCTTGTTGATTTTACCTCCTTATTTAATGTGATTACTGAAGAAAATCTTTTTATGAAAGGTTTACAATGTGATTTTTATGATACATCAGATGTGTGGATTCAAACTTGTAATAGTTTTCTTTATCCATCATTTGGTTCTATTGATTTACCAGTTGAACTTTGTGGAAACATGGTCAACACTACCTTTGTTGTTGTTCCTACTTTTGATTAGTTTCAAGTTAAGCTTGGTTTACCATGGTTAAAAGTCATGCATGTTGTTGCTTCTCCTATTCACAAATGTCTTAATTTTATTTATGATGACAAAGTGAAGATGGTTAATCATAGTTTATATCAAACTTCTTGGCCCATGGATTCTACTACCATTGACTCATTTTGGCCTTCATTACCTAATTCATGTCCTTTTCAACCTAATCATCTTTTCCACTCATATCAAACCTATAAGCATCGTAAGATTCTTGAGTTAAGTTTACCTCCTATGGATCTCAACCATGGTCTTTTGCCTACACCTTCCATACCTACTTTACTTATGGCTTCTACATCTATTAATCAAGCTCCTCATGTTGCTTGTCAATCTCCTGATAATCCTATTAATCCTCCTATGGAACCTATTAAAGATCCTGTAATTGTTCCCTGTAGTTCTCAACACATTTCAAGTAAGGAAAAATGTAATTGATATGCTAACGAATGCCATAAAAAGTGTCGTGCTTAGGCTAAAGATCATAATTCTCTTCTTCACAAATCTTTACCTTCTTTGGATACAACTATGCATGATGTATTAGAAGAAGTTGTTGCTAATACATATGTTAAGCTGCATGATTCTGATGATTCTATATGTATCTTAGATCCTATTTTGATTAATTTAGATGAAGAAGATAATCGTAATGATGTTGATGATGTCAATAATGAATATGAAACTATTGACATTGAGATTGATTTACTTAATATTCTTTCCTCACAATTGACACTTACACCTAGTATTGAACATTGTGTTTCTCAAGAGGATCCTTGTTTGGAACTGGCTATCATTCCTACTATGTTGGATATAGTCCCTCTTGAAAATTATCCACCTTCCCTAAATGATATACAACAAGATGGGGAGAGTAGGTGACATGCTTGATTGGCTAGTCCTTCATGGTAGCTATCTTGTGTGTTTGTTTGTTGTACTATATTTCTCTCATGACATGTTTCCTAAATGTTGTTAGATTATTTTATATGATCTTTGTTGCTCAGTTGGTGCAAGGTGATAAAAGAATCAAATTTGTTATAGCATTCCTCTATATGTATCTCTATTCTTCCATATGTTGTTGAATGTTATGTTGTACTTGCACTATTGTTCATGCATGTTTCCTTGTGTAAATCTACTTGGATTCGTGACTTGGTAGCACCGATTCTTTTTGGTCTCTAGATCATGGTCTGAAAAGATTCTCCTTTGTATATCTTATGTGATCTTTCCTCCTTTGTGATTGTAGTTCTACTTTCTTTGGGGAATGATGTAAATGCATTTGTAATAATATCATATATGTATTATCTTATGATCATACTGACCCCATAGTAGTTAGAGCCCTTTTGTGTTCTCTATATGTTTATGTTCTATTTCCCTTTATTTGTCTTTGTTTGGGGGTATCTCATAGTGGAAACGTAATTAGTGGAGTTGTTTATGTTTACATCAAAGACATTGCTCCTGTTAAAGTGTTAGTAATGACTTTAACATGGGGGAATACACTCTGCACACTTATTGCACACACACACTTTTCATAACACATATTATTTTTCAAGATACCTTTTCTCCCTTTTTTGATTAGTGACTAATCCTTGAAGCATGGATTTATATTTTAGGATCTCTTGATCCCTCCAGTTTTGATCCCTTAAGGTTGAAGGTGTCCTTAAGATTGGATCTCTTTTTTCCTTTTAATTTTACTCTTATAGAATAGAATATTCTTGAGGGTAAATCCTTGATGGGTTGACTAATGAGTAGCCACATTCACTAGGCGGTTCAATTCCATCTTTCTAGTTGCACAGTTTGCTTGTGTGGTTCATAATGAGACATAAGTTCTCATTGGGTGAGATAGTCATACTCTTTTTTCTTTTTCTCTTTTCTAGAGACATCTCTCTTATTGTGATCTTAGAGTTGACGAATACTTGAGTCTCTAGAGGCTTGAGGATCTCTTTGTCTCTTAGATTTTAATAAGATTATCTTTTCAATGTTATCTACTTTACCAAGAGTTTACATCGAGTCCATACTCTTGCTAAAGTTGGGGCTAAACGTATCATCTTAAAATGGAAGCACTTCTATGTTAAGAGTGTAACCCTCTGAGTAAGTGGTCTAGGGTCATGTCAAGTTCCTTGAATGGATCTGGCTGTTTCTCCCCTATTATGCTTCTCTCTCTATTTCTAGCTTATTTCTGACAACTTTCTTTGTGAAACTGAGGACTTTGACTTTGTGGGTCAAGGACAACCTTTTAGGTCAAGGTTGACCTCGACCCTAACCTAGGTTAAGGATGACCTTGACCCTAACCTAGGGTAGGGTTGATCTCGTGCCTAACCCTAGGTCTATTTTTCAATTTCTAGGAGTTTCAGGACATTGAGCTCCATAAATTTTCTTTTTCTTGCTTCTGGGTTGGCTATTTCAGGTTTCAAAATGGTACTCTTAAATTACATTGAATCTAGGTCCATTTATAGGGGTTAAGGTTAATTGGGATTTAATGTTCCCATGCCAGCCTTCTCTAGGAGTTTGTGCCTGAGATCTCTATATAAGGAAGCCTTCTTCCCTCATTTTGACATTGATTATCTTGCGCATCCATCATCCACTATCTAGGAGAAAAATTATTTTATAAAGTGAAGATTTACTAGAATTCAAGCATTCAAGCATTCAAGTGTTCAAGCATCCAATTCATCAAGGAGATCCATTGTTAGCTATTAAAGGATTCAATCTCTATGGAGGCCCCTTGTTGAAGTTTTCTCCATCCACATTCATTCAAGCCTTCTTCTATGCAAAGATACATTCAATATTGGTGTTTAAGATCTAGTGCCATCGATTTGAGACATCCTACATACAATTCTATATTCATTTGGAGCATCTGTACTTGTGGATTTTAGGATTCAAATCCTCCATAAGGATTTCAATATAAACAAGGTGAATTGTTTCATTTACTTTGTTTATACATATTACAATTTCAATTCAATTTCAAGGTAAATTCCAAACTGGGGTTTGATTAAGGCAACCCCCCCATCCAAAAAAACAAACCATTTTTCTTGCAAATACAAGTGTGGAATACCAAATTGAAGAGAAGATTTGGATACCCTTTTCATCAAACTTGCAGGATCCATGTACATAAATTTCATTAGAGTAGTGTAGGTCAAGGTCAACTTTTTGGGGTACAATTGTGTCTTGGGGTAAGATTGTGCTCCGCTATTAGAGTCAAGGTCGATCTCCCTTCAAAAGGACAAATTTTTTCTGGGTTTTCTCTGTCTCAAGATTTCTAGTCCAAAATAGGTTTTAGAGAACCCCGAAACTATACATAGGCACTAGAAATCAGAATTTTCCAAAATTATTCTACTTCAAGGTTAGTATTTGTCTTTTATCTATTTTAAGATTTAAGCTAATACTTCCCAAATAGGCTGACCATAGATCCTTCCTTCTCCTTATTTTCCATCACATGATCCATTTGTGCATTGATCACTTTCTTGTGCTTAATCAATTTGGATCATTCCTATTGGAAATTAGGGTTGAGGATAGAACCTATTTTCTTCCTATTTAACACATAAACTTCATATCTTAGTGCTAACCTTGTTCCTCATCAACATCACTTTCATTCATCAGCATTAATTGTGTCCACTAATCTCCCCCTTTGGAATTGATGGCAACACATTATGAAATATTTCATCCAATACCAAACTTCATCATCTTCTCAAAAATACCTCTCAATACATCTAATTCATTAAGTCTCCCCCTTTGATTATGCTTCCTTATTCTATTTTCATCTCTTCTCACTTTAAGATCTCATAATTTTAGTCTTCACTTCAACAATCTCAACAATATATCTCCCCTTTAGAATTTTCAACATCTCCTTTACTCTTCTTCATACCTAATACATATGCTCTACTCTTCTCCAATTTACAACTTATCTCTCATTTCATCACATTCTCCCCCTTATCTCATACATACATTCAATCCTAAATTAAATCTAAATCTCTCCCCCTTTCTACATTTTTCATTTGCATGTAAATATCTCCTACCCATTCTCTTCCCCTTTGACAACATTGGCAAAGGTATATAAACTTCTGCTAAAAACTTATTTTTCTATTTAGTTATATCTTGCACCTTGCATGTACTAATCACTTCTACTTCTTTACATGATTTTTACAACTTCAGGCAGCTCCTAAAGAGTGAAATCTTGCATCAACTCATAAATAGATGTTATGATAAAGCATGAATTGATGCAATCTTGCATCTTCCTTTAGTGAACATTAGATAGGGGAATGACCCCTAGTTTACTTCTTAGATATTCAAAGGTATCCTTAGGTAATAGCTTGGTAAATATATTTGCAATTTGTTCCTTTCACTTCACATACTCCAAACTCTCTTTTTTTTCATCTTCTTCTTCTGAATTTGCTCTCTCACATAGTGATACTTGATTGATATATGCTTTGTTTTTGCATGCATTACTAGATTCTTTAAAATGTTCATAGCATTTTTATTGTCATATTGGATTGTAACTGTATTAGTTACTTCCTCTTGCATACCTTCTAGTAATTATTTGATCCACATAGTGTTAGAACAATTGATTGTAGTAGCTACATACTCTACCTCAATAGTGGATTGTGAAATACAATTTTCTTTCTTTCTTATCCATGTCACTAGTATTTCTCCTAAAAATAAAGTTGCACCACTTGTAATCTTTCTATCATCTACATTGCTTGCCTCATCAACATCAGCATAGACCCTCAACCCAAAATATTCATCTTTCTTGACCATAAACCATAGTCCTCTATCCCTTTCAAATATCTAAAGATTCTCTTCACAATAACCATATGTGTTTCCTTAGGATTAGAAGAAAATATTGCCACAATACCTACAAAATGAGAAAAATTTGATATGATATGAACAACATAATGTATATTAACAATCATAGATTTGTAAAGTGTTTCATTTACCTTGGTAGTATCATCTTCCTTTGATAGTTTACATCTCGTGATCATCGATGTAACAACTGGTCTTGAATCTTCCAAGCTAAGGGTTTTCAAGATCTCATTGAGATATTTTGGATTAATTTATGTAAATAACATCCTTGAATTTTTGAGATTTCAATCCAATAAATAATTTATCTCTCCAAACATTGACATTTTAAACTCTTTTCTCAATTCATCAGCAAATGTTCTACACATTAGATAATGTCCTGCAAATACAATATCATCAACAAATATTTCAGAAATTAAGATCTTATCTTTAGATTTACTTTTCAAATATAAATTAGTATTCTCACTAGTTATAACAAAACTAATTCTCATCAAATAAGAGTGTAATCTTTCATACAATGCTTGGGGTGCATGCTTCAATCCATATACTGCCTTGTGTAACTTACATACAACGTTCTTCTGATTTGGGTCCACAAATCCTTTTGGTTTCTCAATGTAGACTTCCTCTTCTAGAATTCCAATAAAAAATGCAAACTTTAAATCCATTTGATGAACCTTAAATTCTTTGAAATTATCATATGCAAGTAATATTCTTACACCTTTTATTCTAGCAATAGAAGAAAATATCTCATCATTGTAGTGCTTGCCCCTACTTTGCATTTTTGTTATCATTGCCGAACTCTTTTAGGTCATTTCTTTTGGGTCCCTTGGTAGGGCATTACATTTTGGTATCAGAGCTCGAGTTTCTACATTGGGAGCTCTGCGTATATTAGAATGCCACTAGTTGATAACTAATTGAACAAAAATTGAAACTTAAAACTATTATGTATATCTATTTCAAATTGAAACCTGAACTAGTCGAACTGAAACAAAACTTAAACTTTTAGTTGTATATTTTTCATACTTCAACACTTAGACTTCAAAACTGAAATTATACGTAAACCTAAATATAGGCAAACTAAAATTTTGAAACTATTTTGTTTGCAAAACATGTGTCTTCTATCTTATGGTTATTATAGCATCTTGTATGTTTTCCAATGGATTAGGGATGTCGATCCTTTGTTTAGAGTGTTTAGGGGATCTATTTTAGTATTTGTTAAAAGAATGAATGTTGGATCAATATGGTTTTCAATTTATTATTAAACTAAAATCATATTTCTCTAAGTGACTAAAAGTAGTACGTTATATGGTTATCATAGTACCTTGTTATCTCAGATATTATTGGTGTAGTGTTATAGTGGAGTCATATCCTCCTATAGGGGGAAAGGGTCCAATGGGACCTGCACAGTGAATTATTTAGTTTTACCATTCTTGTAAGCTTCCAAGAGTAAGCATAAGTCTATGAGGGGTGGATGTAGTGCCTGCCCCTAGTTGGCATTTCTGTTATCATTTCCAAACTCTTTTAGGTCATTTCTTTTGGGTCCCTTGATGGGGCATTACAATCATAGTCAATTCCTTCTTCCTAAGCATATGTTTTACATACTAGTCTTGCTTTGTTCCTTATTACTTCTCCATTTTCATTCAACTTGCTTATGAAAATCCACTTTGTATCAATAACATTCTTATCCTTGGGTCTTGGTACCAGTATCTATGTGTTCATGTTCTAGTGCATCTTTGACTGTCCTGGGCTCAAATTCAAAAATTAGACATGCATTGTTTCTCAACTTCTTGTCATGCCTCTAGCATTCTTGTCTTTAATAATCAGGTTTGATGAATGATTCATTCTAATACACTTTTCTAATATAAGCTCAGTTCTTTATTGTTCATCATCTTCTCCACTTGGTGAGAGCTCAATAGGTTTCTCATTTACTCATTATTTCTCAGTGGCTACGTGTTGTTGCTCAGGTAGGGTAATCGATGCTCCTTCTTGTACATAGACAAATATATGATAATCCTAAGGTTCTTTCTTTCTTTCTTCATCATTATTTTCTACAAACTCATCAATTCTCACATTGTTAGTTTCTACCATATTGTTAGTAACCTTGTTCAAACATTTATATGCTTTTCTTCTAGAGCAATAACCTAGGAATATAGCTTCATCATATTTAGAACCAAATTTTCTATTCCTAACATCTTTTACGATATAATATCTACTTTCAAATATTTTAAAGTAGATAACATTCAGTGTATGCCCATATCACAGTTCATAAGTTGTGTTTCAAGTTTTAGAGCCAACAGAAGGTAGGGCGTAGTTCTAGACATGTTTGAAAAGTTGAAGAAGGATCTATTTTCAAGCTAAGTAAAATATCTACTTTGTTAGATCATTCCCTATTTTTAGTAATCTCTACAATAATAAATCGTGTTGAGGGTGGACCCTAATAAGTTCTTTGCATTAAATCCCCTAACAAGGTGACACATTAACTTGTGTTTAGAAGTCCTTTAACAAGTCCACTTCTAAGAGGGAAAGAATTTAATAGGTCTCATCAAAATACCTTGATTGGGTGACACCTAACAATGTCTTTGTAAATTTGTTAACATAGATAAGCTCTTGATCAAGTGTACTTCGAGAGAGTGCATGCTTTGTGAGGATCAACTCACATACTTTGGTTTTTACCCTAGCCGAGTTTCTATGAGATAAATATTATTTTATGTGTTGCTATGTTAATATTCTTTATTTTTAATTAATCCTTATCAATTAAATTGTAGTAAGAAAAATATTTGTAGACTAGTGTAAAGTGTCATAGAATTTAAAAATTTGAAACTAGTGAGTATACAAATTCACCCCCCTCTCAGTCTACTAACTTGTGGTTGGACCAATATTCCTATATTATAACACAAAACTTGAGGTATAATATATTTAATTATGTCCTCCCCTTCCTATTATTCTAATCAATTCAAAATTTTCCTACACTGAAATAGGATTTCCTTGAAATCTACACTTGATTTCTAATTTCCAAGACCTATTATGGGATCTTGAGGCTTCCGCGGGGACTACACCTAGTTGGTAGGGACGTAGTGTTCCACTACCCAATAATGGATGTAGTACATCACCATTAGACCAATTAGAGATGTAGTACATCCTTAAATGGGTCCAATTTTGGGTCTTGATCATTAGGCCTTTCCACGATGTTTGAACAGGAACTTGGTCTTTGAGCCTGGTCAGCCCACAGGAGAAAGTTAATTCAGAGTCCTTTATAAGCATTATCAATTGCTTTATTCAACATGATGTGATATTTTATGATGATCAAGTAATCATAGGTGAACAAGTGCACACATACCTCATGTGGATAAGCCATTGTGGACATCCCAATCTATCTTAGTACATTTGCAAGGTAAAAGAAAGGAGAGTTAAAAATGTCTTTTAAAGAAAGAGACTAATTCACATTCTCCTTCCGTTATATCATTCAAGCATTCAAGATTCAATCATGGAGTAGAAAATATGAATAATGAGTATGGCTTAGTGCACTTTAGCCTCAGATTCTTGGTATTCTTTTTAGGTTATCCTCAAATCCATGCATTGTTGCTTCGTCATCATTTAAGCAAAAAATTCATGCTAGGGTTTGGAAAAGTATATTCTTTTACCATCTTCATAATCATTAGATCTTAGATCATAGTTTGAGTTTATGTTCTAATATCATTTGGATTACATTTATCTACTACGGTTTAATACCTTTAGGATTTGGTTGGAAAAAATCATTTTCCTTGAACTCATCCTCTTGAGGCACGAGGCTATATGATGAACCTAGGCTTGATGCCTTTGATTCACATTCCCCCCTACACCATATCAATGTACTAAAAAATAATGATAAGAATACCATAAAGAAACTCATAATACCATATTTTTATGACTAAGGAAACCATGGTAGGGATGGTACCCACAAAATGATCCACTAATCAAAAGTACCTTGTAAAAGGTTTTGACCCTGTTAGAATTCTATTATATGCATATGGTATATATGTCCTTGTTAGAGGACTTAGCACTGTTAGAGGTCTCAATACTATTAGGAGTTGGATTAAAAATGGCGATCTCATCGTTCTTACAACAATATACAACACTATAAGTAGTATAGAGAAAATGTGAAATATTTGACTATGTTGATATCTCAAATATTTGATTAGTCTTTTGTTATTCCTTGGTTCTTCTTATGCCTATATACAATATATTCTATGATTTAATCATCAAAAAATGAGATTTCAATCATAAGAAAAACTTGCATATCATTTATTGGCATAAATGTCTTGAATCTCGAAGAATGACCGATAGATTGACCGGTTGACCTAGTTATCAAAGAATGTTGTCATTGATATCAAGACACAAGAAGGAACCAAGATTAGTATGGAGAAATGGGGCCAACAAGACACATTGATATCAATGATGATGATAGAAGATATCCACTTAGATGAGAGCATGCTAAGTGAAGACAATTTGAGCAGAAGAATGCCACGTGAAAGGAACTTAAATTGAATAGTGATCGTATAGGATGGTTGGGTTGAGTTAGAAAGGAAATAATGAAGTAGGATACCTATGACTTCCACATCATGAAGAGGGTAGGAGTGAACTCATCATTATACATAATGGTTATGGCTTAACATATTTCAGAACAGTTGAAAGAATTCAAATTTGAATTCTTTCCAACAAGGGCAAGCCATCGAGGACACATGGCACCAATGACTCATGTAGAAACATGCTACATATGACAAGAGGGACATACTATTACAATGAGAAGTTGAGCTATAAGTAGGGCTAAGAATAATTTTTTTGAATTCATAGATTAAGGAATCAAATCCAAGTAACAGGTGAATATAAAAGAAGTTAAGAGTCAAAAGAGAAAATGTTAGATTGTGAGAGAGTTGAGTTAAGTGTAATATCAAAGTGTGAAGGAGGGTGGAAGAGATGAGTCATTTCTAAAGTGTTAATGAATGTGTTGAGGAGAAGACAATGAGCTAAAAAATCACAAGCACGATCATGTGCAAGAGCAGGAAGAGACAAGAACGCAAGTGATCAATTCTAAAGTTGTAGAGCCAAGAGAAGGAAGAGCATAGTTCTCAATAGGTTAGAAGAGGTGAAGAAGGGTCCATTTCAAGGTAAGTGTAGTAGCTACTTTGTTAGATCATTCCATATCATCTACTAATCTTTAAAATAGTAAATACCATCGAGGGTAGATCCTAATAGGTTATTTGTATTAAATCCCCTAACTGGGTAACACATTAACTAGTATTAAGAAGTCCTTTAACTATACTATTCCTAATAGAGAAATACTTTAGTAGCTCTCATCAAAATCCCTTAATCAGATGGAAACTAACACTATATTTGTAATCTTATAATAGAGATAAGCTCTTGACTGGGTGCACTTTAGGAGAACACAAAATTTGTGAGGATTGACTCACATACCATGGTTTTTACCCTAGACAAGTTTTCACAAGATAAATATCATCTTATGTGTTTTTATGTTTATGTTCTTCATTTTTACTTGATCCTGACTAGTTGAGTTGTAGCTAGCACAAACTTTTAGACTGGTAGAGAGTGAAAAGTTGAAACTAGCGAGTATACTGATTCAACCCCCACTCTTAGTATACTCACTTGTGTTTGTACCAACAATTGGTATCAAAGCCTAGGTGCTCTAAAGTAAAAGAGTTTAAAAACTCAAGAAAAAGATCAAGATGTTTGAAAGAGATGCACCAAAATTTTCCTAGGAAAACTACAGTTCATGGTGTAGAAAGATGTGTTTGTAGAAAGAAACACACACAACCATAATGGATTCTCTAGTAAGCACCATGTCCTGCTATGGGTACAAAGATGTTGAAGACTTGTAAACAATATATGAGATGTGGGAGAAACTCAAAATCATCTATGGTGGCAATAAACAGGTCATGAAGGCCAAAGTTGAAAGCCTGAGAGAAAAGTTTGATGACATGAGGATACAGGAAGCGAAGACATTGAGGACCATTAAAATAAAGTGAAGGATCTTATGCTAGCCATCAAAGCATCTAAAGGCATGATAAAAGAATATGAGTGTATAAGAAAGATATTAAGAATCTTGCAAGCCAAATATGCCATAAGGGTGTCAACCATTTAAGAGCTAAGAATAATAGACAAGATGGAGGTATCTCTTTGTGCCTTAGTAGAAAATCTCACTGTATTTGATCTTATAAAATTTGATAACAGTCAACCAACCAAGGTTGAAACCACATTTAAAGTCTCAATTTCACCAACTATAACACAAAAAGAAAGGGAGGATACTAAAGAGAACTAGAGAGTCTGTATGTTAAAGAAGTTGAACAAGAAGAGTTGGAGGCTCTATTCACAAAAAGAATGGTTAGAGAAAAAGGGAAGTACAAAGGTAAGATTCCTTTCAAATTCTTTAACTAAAAAAAGGCAAGACAATATGTTTCTAGATGTTCAGAGAATGTGAAGAAGGATACTGAAAAAAGATGGCAAAGCTCCAAAGGGAAGGAGAAGAAGATATGCTACATTTCCAAAGAAGGTGTGACTAATGAAGAGTTGACTAGTGATGATGATGAAGATAAGTATGGAATATCTTTTT
The DNA here is from genome assembly GCA_028749045.1 of Cupressus sempervirens. NCBI lineage: Eukaryota > Viridiplantae > Streptophyta > Pinopsida > Cupressales > Cupressaceae > Cupressus > Cupressus sempervirens. Next base: position 527,689,317 of record CM053787.1, read on the forward strand.
TTGCCATTATAGAAGAAAAGTGGAGAGAGCTTTGATAACTAGTACCAATATCCACAAGAGCTGGATAATAGATGTACCATATTAAAATAGATGTACTTCATTTTGAGACCTTTTAGCCCTCCTTAGTGTGGTTTTGGCCACTTTTTCTCCTCTCCTCTTCCATTTCCTGCTCCTTCATTATCTCTTTCTTTCTAATATGGTCTTCTAGGTACCATCTTGATATCCTTTTGAACATATCTCCCATTGTCTTCTAGTTTGATTTGCACCACATTCTGGAGTTTTCTGTGGCTTTTTTGACTTGTCCACAAGGACTAGGTAAACTTGGATTAGGTTGACCTTGTCTAGGACTAGGTTGACTAGGTTGACCTTGTCCAAGACTAGGTCGATCTAGTCCAAGACTAGGTCGACCTAGTTGTAGACTAGGTCAACCAAGTTGATCTAGTACCCAATGATTTCAAAGTTTAGGGCCTAAAAGTTCTCGAGTTTTCTACTTATTTTATTTACTTCCCCAGTTGGCCTGAGTTATTTTCCCACCCAAAAACTAGTATAAAAGGAGGCTCAGGGGCTTCATTTTCATATCTCATTCTCAAGTTATCTCATCTCTACAAGTAAGTGTTCAAGTAATTCTTCTTCTTCAAGCATTCAAATCTAAGCATCTCTTTCTTGATCAAGCTTTTTACTTCAAGATGGTAGTGGAGTTTGGCTATAAGGAGAAGATCCATCATTCCAATATTTCCATTCAAGATCTCTTATTATTCATCCATGACATGTCACGTACATTTCCATACATGAGGTTTCTTCTTCTTTGATTTCCTTATGGTTTCTTTGAGTCAAGGCTAATACACTTACATACTTGATCACATATCAAAGGCGATTGCATCCTCAAAGGTAATTGTATCTTTTACTTGATATTATTAAGATCTACTACATCCAATCATTTCTATTACATTTACATGTCTCAATTATGGTTAATTCCTTAACCTAGGGCTTGACCAAGGCAAGCCCTCATCAAACCCCAATCCAAACCTTTCTTTTCTATGTTATAGGTTGGAAGAAAAAGATATTATAGATCTGGAACCTACAATTTGTAAGCTTCTTGGAGTCATTAGTTTTAGAGTTATGGACTACATTAATTTGGTGGAAGGTCATCTTCCCAAGTTGACCTAGTCCTTTAGTCTTGGGTTTTGGGGATATTTTTGGGTTTTGTCCCTTTCATCACTTTATTTAGAGATCCACGGTTGGAAGTTCAAAAAAGAATCATATCTAAAAGTTCTTGAGCTTAAATACATCTTCCTCTACACATTTCAAGGTGAGGCTTTCATATTTTATTTCCTTTCATACCTTTACCCTAAATTTACATCTTAATTAGGCTAACTATCTTTAAATAGCATCTAAAATTACATTAATCAAGTAATTAGTACAATTTCACATTCACATTATCCAATCAAAGGGAAAAAGATCACATTTCCTTGTATTGTATCCCTAGAATTTGAATTTAGGATTAGGATCTTTCCTCTTTTGGGTCCTAGCTAATCTAATTTGGGTTAGAAGTGAAATCATATTTGGAATTTCCCCACTTTTCCTTTTACATTGCAATTGAATGGCTCAACGACCATGTAAAGTGGCAATTCTACATCTTATTAAAGTGCTTCCATTTTACCGCTAAATTTTTGGGTGAACCCAACCTTCTTACCCTCTTTCTTCAAGTTAGATATTCTTCTTTTGACAATCTCTCTTCTTTGGCCTCAACTTCACCAACTAAACATTTTGGTGAACTTGAAATCCTACCCACTTCTCTAGGATTTAGATATTTGTCTCTTGATATCTCTCTTATTTTTCATTATCTCTCTTTTTATGTAAGGTTTTGGTGTATCTAGATTTATTTTATATGATATTATTTGCATTGGTGGTATTTAGATATGTTTTTGCATTATTTCATATACTTGCATTTTGAGAATACAATTTTTTTGCATCCAGGTCATTTTTAGATTGCATTTCCTTTACATGGGATTGTTATCTTCATTTTCAAGTTATCTTCATGATCTTTAAGATATTCAATTTTATGCATATGTTGATGGTTCGATATGTTTTTTTTTATTGAGGCTCATCTTCCTAAAGATGATGTTGATCAACCTTTGGATGATAATGCAACTATTTTGGATGAACCCTTAGTTAAGGACATGGATTATTCCCTCCCTTATAAGGAAAATTTTACACACTTTTATGATACTATTATTACTCCTTATGATCAACCTCTTTCTATGCATCCTATTGGCATTCCTTCTATAGATGAGGCTTTGATTAGATATGTTTATCCTTCTCCTAAGAGTACCTTAGTGATAGAGGACCCCACATTTGATACTCCTCCTCCTTCTTCTTACAACATATCTTACTTTAATTTAGGTGTTGTTGAAAAATATGATTCTTACAACCTTATTTTTACCAACTCAAAATTTGATCCCAACGATCCTATTCACATTGACTCTATGAATAGTTTCTCAACTCTTAAAGATTTGGAAACCCTAGATTTCACACTTATATTCTCTATCCTTGATTTTGTGCATCCAATACCTTTATTTGATGATGATATGGCTATTGTATATTTCTCTTTACATTTCCACCTAATTGAACCTAAGAGATATTCTTTATTAATGCTTCATCCTTCTTTTCAATTCATTTATTATGTTATGTTTTATATGACTTGCAATATTGAATGATATCTTTTTCATGATCATTTTACTTGATACACCCATATCCCTATTATGTTGCTCATAGCTACAAGATATTGTTAGCCTATCTTTTGGAGGCTCATTGTCCTACTTGGTGAGTAACATAATAGTCATTTACCTTGTCTCCTTGCTTGGGGGTCAAGGCTATATTACCTCTTCTTATATATATCTTAACATCCATTTTCTCCCTTTGATAACTTGTTTTCCTTTTATATGATGGGGTAAAAACATAGATCTATGTCACCTTTTAGGACCTCTAAACCCATTTTGGTCAAATCTCATTTCTCTATCAAAAATCAACTTTTTTCAAAAACTAAAAATGCCCTTTTATAGATCTTAGCATTAATATCATCATTATATAAATTTTATAGTGTTTTTATTGTTTATAATAGGTTATAATTAAAAAAATTTATTAGTAGGTATTTTAATATTCGATAAGATGCTCCCTTTAAAAATGAAAAAATTAAATCATATTAACAAATTTAAAATTTATATTTATCCCTAGAGGAGAGTCATTTTCAAGAATATGTAATTTTTTTTCCAAAAAATGTAGATTTGATAGGGAAGTTTTGATGGGAGGTGAAAATTGTTGGTTTTTGATAAGGTCAAACTTGAGTACTTATAACAAAGATAATATACACCAAAAACTAATATTTGTTTTTTCGTTCCCTAGCTATACATGTCATCTATGACATATTTTCAAATTAGAGCAAAAAATGATGATTTGCATATACTTGTTTGATGGGATCTACACCCTATATCTTTCACAGTTAAAAAATGTTCTTAAAAAATAAAAAATATAGGCATAAAATTCATCCAATTTGACACATTTCATCAGTTTACATCATCTTCAAATTCTAAGCACAAATATCATTTTTATGTCATTAAAGTTGAATAGTTTGTGTTTTGGGATCATTTTCTTTTATAAAAGGTGACACAAGTTTGTGCTTTTACCTGATGTCATGTTTTCTTGTACTCATTTTATGTAATTACTTGAAGATTAACATCCTAAGTGCAATCTTATGTTTTCTTGAAATTAGATGTGTAGTATAAATTGAAACCACTTAGGGAGGTATAATGTGATTCTTCTTCTCTTCTTTTTTCCAATATCCTTTATGAACTTGCATTCTCTTATAATTTGATGTTTTTTCTTGCATTCATTTATTGTATGGATTAGTATCCTAAGTGCAATATTATGTTTGCAAGTGCATATTTATTATAAAGAATCTCTCATTTAGGGCATATATTGGATTTTTCTTTCTCTTTCTTCTCTTAAGGGTCTGTTACCTTTATTATTCATTTCATGATATCTAAGTGAGTATAATGTGGTATCCTTCATCCTTTCACCTTCATTTCTCTATAGATTGCATTTTTTTACAGTACATTCTTATCTTTGGCTATGAAAAGCTTTGTTACATATAGGATTATGTGTCTAATACCTAACAAATATCTTTTTATACCTTCGATAGTGATGTTTATTATTTAATAATAGTGATATCTTTTATAACATTTTGTGTTGTTTAGAGTTAGGTATCCTAGGATTTTTCTTGCTTTAATCATCTATGGTGTTGCTCTATTACATAACATTTCTTGTTGGATATGGAACACTTGTATTTTGTGCACAACCATTGGTTATTTCTTATGATTCATCTTTATATCTAAAGAGATGTTTCTTTATAATCTTACCATAGACTTTCTTTCTTGTCTCATACTTGGGGGTCAAGGTTCCTTTGTGCATTCTTTATCTCTCTCTTTTTCTAAGGATTAATTTTCCTTAGTATAGCTACATTTGTTTATTATGTGACATTCATTTCTTATAGATAATTGTGTCTTGTCATCACTCTCTCTTCTATACAAGAGGTGCAAGTCCTTGATCATCACCTCTTCTTTATTTGGAAAACTATGTTTATTATAAGCATTTACCCTTACCATGCACTCTAAAGTTTGTCATCCTTATTTCAAGGATCACTATTTCACCTGTATACAAGGGGGATAAATAGGTTCATTCTTGTTCCTCTTATTATTTGTCTTCAAGTTGTATCTTTTTTCATGATCCTCGTCTTGAAGGTAGATCTTTTGTACACAAGATCTCTTCCTTTCAAGGGTCTCTTCTCATTTGCAACATCCTTTTATAATTTACCTATTTCCTTAGCTTATAAGATTCCATGCTCTTTGTGAATTTTATGGTATACATTGTTGATAGATGATATCTCCTTGCTGATATAACTAGTTGTCCTCAATCCTCTTCCTTACGATGTCTATGGATACATAGTTATCCTAAGGAGGGGGATATATATATGCCCTCTTTGTACATAGTTTCTATGGAACACAAATACATATTTGAGTATGGCTTGGAGTACTTTATTCTTAAGCACTTGGTATGATTTCTAGGTCACCCTCAAATCATTTCATTGTGGCTTCATGTCTCTTTTTTGCACACACAAGCACATATGCTAAATATCATACATATGGGCAATACATGACAATTTTAAAATACTCTATGGTTATTAGTGAAACTTCTCCATCTTGAGGAAATGCATCTTTTCTATTTTTATTTTTGCTCAATCCCTCCTAGGGTAACACACACACATTTACACGTTGTGGTGCTACCACAAAATCGATCCATGGGTGATAGATACATACATACACACATACATACATAAGCCATTGATGGGTGCACATGATTAACTGTACCAGGCACACAAACCCGCTAGACCTTTTGATCTTGGTTTTTATTTTTTTTTGGATTTATTATCAAGAACAAAAACCTACTAGACTATTTAGTCCTTCCTCATTGTGATTCATAGTAAGGGACACAAACCTTACTAGACTAGACAATGACACTCTCTTTATGCTTTCATATTGGTGGGATAAAATCATGAGGGACATAGTCCTTTGTGGCATTCTTGCCTTTCCTATATGGTCTCTTATGTTTTTGTAATAGCCTTCCAAATATGATATTAGTGAGCGAGATATTTTCTTAGTTAAGGTCTCTTTCATTATTGATTTGGGATTTAGTACTAACCCTTTTTATGTCTTTTGATTTGTTTTCCTTTTGTTTTCTTTGGCTTTCTTTTTGCTTTGTTTTCACACTCTTATGCATGAGAATGGAGTTAGGATCCTAGGTTTGGGGGTTTGTGTCCTTAAGCTTAGTGATGCCCTACCTTGATGTGTCATTTTCTCTCTTCTCTTCCTTCCTTTACCGAGAGTCTGAATTGCCTCATACTCCCTCTAAAGTGGGGGCTAAATATGCCATCTTAAAATGGACACACTTCATTTTGATACCTTTTAGCCCTCTTTAGTGTGGTTTCAATCTCTTTTTATCCTCTCCTCTTCCATTTCATTCTCCTTCATCATCTCTTTCTTTTTGACATGGTCTTCTAGGTACTATCTTGATACCCTTTTGACCAAATCTCCCATTTTGTCCATTATCTTATAGTTTCATCTACACTACAATCTGGAGTTTTATGTGGTCTTTCTAACTTGTCAATTAGGACTAGGTTGACTTGAATTAGGTCAACCTAGACTAGGTTGACTTGGAATATGTGGACTTGGACTAGGTCAACCTAGTCCAATACTAGGTCGACCCAAGTTGACCTAGTCCCCGGTGATCATCGAGTCTGGAGCTCAAAAGTTCTTGAGTTTACCAATTATTTTATTTACTTCCCCAATTGGCCTGAGTTATGTTTTTTCTTAAAAACTAGTATAAAAGGAGGCTTCAGGGCTTCCCTTTTATATCTCATTTTCAAGTTATCTCATCTCCACAAGTAAATGTTCAAGGCATTATTCTTCTTCAAACATCTTCAAGCATTCAAGTCTAAGAATCTCCTTCTTGCATCAAGCTTCTACCTTCAAGCTGGTAGTGGAGTTTGGCTCTAAGGAGAAGATCCATTATTCCAATCCATTCAAGATATCTTATTATTCATCCATGTCATGTCAGATACATGAGTTTTTGTCTTCTTTGATTTCTTTATGGTTTTTTTGAGTCAAGGCTATTACACTTACATGATCACATATCAAAGATGATTGCATATTTAAAGGTAATTGTATCTCTTACTTGATATTATTCAGATCTACTACATGCACGCATTTTCTTTACATTTACATTTCTCAATTATAGTTAATTCCTTAACCTAGGACTTGGCCAAGGCAAGCCCTCATCAAACCCTAACCCCAAACCTTTCTTTTATGTGTTGATTTGTAGGTTGGGAGCAAAACTGATTATATATCTAAACCCTAGAGTTTGTAAGATTTTTGGAGTCATCAGTTTAGAGTCATGGACTACATCAATTTGGTGGAAGGATGTCTTCCCAAGTTGATCTAGTCCTTTAGTCTCAAATTTTGGGGAGATTTATGGGTTTTGTCCCTTTCATCATTTTATTCAGCGATCTATTATTGGAAGTTTAGGAAAGATTCAGATCCAAAACTTCTTGAGCTTAAATCATCTTACTCTATGCATTTCAAGTTGAGTCTTTCATATTTTATTTCCTTCATATCTTTACCCTAGATTTACATCTTAATTGGGCTAATTATATTTACATAGCATCTAGATTTACATTATTCAAGTAATTAGTTCAATTTCACATTCACACTATCCTATCAAAGGGCCAAAGAGAATATTTGCTTGTATTGCATCCATCCTATAATCTAGATTTAGTATTAGAACCCTTTCTCTTTTTGGGTTTTAGCTAATTTAATTTGGATTTGAAGTGGAATCATATTTGGAAATTCCCTTGTTTCCTTTTTACATTACAATTGAATGGCTTAGTGACCATGTAAAGTGGAATTCTATATCTTATTAATGTGCTTCCATTTTACCACTAAATAATAGATAGGGGTTTGTCGCACCATATTTCTAGTGACAGGAGCAACTTCCATGAGGTCAAGGCCTACAATGGAGGAATGGTGAAGTTCAGGAAAAACTCACCATGTCCAACAATAGGTAAGATATTTTAGCCCTAATTGAATCCACTACCTCTAAAGATGTATATTTATTAGTGTAACCACCCAAAAATGGTCTAATAGATTATGAGTCCCCTTGCATTTTTTAATTTCCTAAATGCTAGACTAGATCTCTTTTATCTACCATCTTTGATCAAATCTTGATTTAATTCAAAATACTTTATACTTGACCACTTTATCCTAAGTTCCTATTTAATTAAAGAATCTTGCTTCCTTTTAATTAATAATATCCCCAAATCCCACTTTATTCGTATGTGTGCACATAAAAGGATTATTCTTATTTAAAAAATAAAATAAATACATTTTTGTCTACAAATATGAGGGCACACTTTTTAAGGTGGATGAAATCTCTTTTATCCTCCACACATCTTTTTTCTCTTAAACATAACCATTGATCTTGCCTCTCAAGATTCTTGTGCACCAAAGTTAACTTGAGATTGATTCTCAACCATAGATTTTGTCTCTTATTCTCTATCATCCATTTCTCTTTAAAAGGAGGCTCTGTCATCACTCTCACATATCTTATTCTTACACTCTAATGTTATGTTGTCATTTTGTTTACTAACACTCTTGAGCACATTTTCACTCACTTTGCTTTACTTGCATTGTAAATAACTCTCATTATTTGCATAGATTTCCTTCATGTAGTAGCTTAACTCACATAGTCTAAGTAGGGGTCTTTGTAATTCTCTCATGCTTTTTATCTTAATCTTGAATTTTCATTTCACTTAGCTTTAGATTTCATATTGCATTGCATATTTGTAATTTTTGGATATTGGCACTCTTGCCTCTACTCCTTCGATCTTTTGTTCTATGGTGTACCTTGCAAGGGTCACTTGAGTATGTTCATTTGAGAGAAACTATACTATTTTGAATCCTTTCATGTCATAGATAGTAAGCTATAGGATACCTCTTGGGATGCTTTTTATCATGGGTTCTCTCAAGTATAATGGTCTATAGAAGTGTAACAACTTTTGTATACACATTTTTGGTGCCCATTGTGGAGCACCAAAAAAGATAGGTTAGCATCTACCCTATTTTTTGCTCAATATCTTGGTGCAAGGATCGATGTGCCCACCATGAAGCACCAAAAAACCATAGGTTAGCATCTAGCCTATTTTTCTTCTTAATATCTTGGTGCATGGATCAATCCTTGTGGACTACCTAGATCACCCCAAAATTTACAGTCACCATATGTGTTCATTTATATGTAGATAACCCATCTACCACAAAGCCAATATCTATTATGGGCAATCACTTTGTGTAAGGCAAGGGAGCATCAAGTTGTGGGCCAAGCTGTCTATTATTGAGTTGTGACCTTAGGTAGATCTTGCTTAATGTGTTGGACCCATGGAAATCTTATTGAACATACATAAGTGATAGTTTCATAGGGTTTTACTTTTTAAACCTCATAAGTACTTGTATTGGCAATGTTTCTTTGTCCTTTGTCCAATTGTTTGAAGATGAGTGTTTGTGTCACAATTGATTATCAAAACTTGCTATTAAAACACCATTTTTCTATCAAAATTGGAATTGAACATTGCTACAATAGTCACTTTAGATTGCTTATTCAAAAAATTAGTCAAATTAGGTCTTTCAAGAAACAACATGTCACAATCTATCCTTGCTATCAAATTGTCAAATTGCACTAGTAAGAAATATCGTACGACCCTATCAAGTATCATACTACTTCATAAGGTCTATCTTAATTCTATCTTATTGTTTATCATACCTTCACTTTCCAAAATATAATATTTCACTAAAATATTAAGTTTCTTCTTGTGAAGTATCGTACACAACTTTCTACTATCCTTTTGTCACCTTGCTTCTTGAACTATTTTGCCAGATTGTTGAACCTAGTTGGTGTTGCTTCAAAATTGCTCTTAGTTGGTATAAGGTGCCTATAATTGGTCCACCTTGGTTCCTTATTCTGAAATATATGTGTTAGGGACTATTTAGGTTAATAAAGATCACATTGATATCTTGGTTACATCCTTGATTGGGAGAGTTGTTCACTTGTCTTCACTCATCTTACCTAGCTAGTTAGCTACTTACTTATCTCTTGGCTTGAGTCACAAGTATCACACATAGGGTATTTTCTTCTACTTGGACACTTTTCTTGATAATTAACTTTGATCTTCTACCACTCTTTATTTTTGATAAGTGAACACTTTACTTTTCTAAGTTTGGACATCAAGTCATCTTGTGTTATCCAATTAGCTAAATACAATATCTTTCATGTTGGTTACTGTAGGTATTAGATTGGTCAAGGATGTTATCCTCCTATTAGCTTTGAAAAATTTCCTTACCCAACTAGTAATCTATGTCATCTACACTTTGATACTGAACCTATCTTTGACGAAGCTAAAGAGGATAAATCTACAACTTGGTTTGATCCACTTGGCCACTTTGGTAGTACTTTGAATACCCCACTTGAAAATTCTAGTATTGAACATGAATTTGCTTTCACCATATTTAGGTAAGAAATAAATAGATGCTTAGATGACCTTTTTAATGACATATTGAGACAAATGGAAATAAAGAGAAGGGTCTTTATTGATGAACAAGAAAACCTTATGATAGCTAGGCTCAATGCCAACATCTTTGGAGATAAAAATGCTAATGTCAACCCATTTGGAAATAATGGACAAAATATAAACAATACTCCTTCTAGAACTCCAAGATCTCATCTTAATGGTTTTTTATCTCCACCAAGATCTTCTACTACAAAAATGATTCTCATAGATCTCAACATGGAAGTGAAGTAGATAATGATGTCATTGAAGAAGAACTCTTAAAATTTCAGGAAGATGATCACTTCCAAAACTTGTTAGAAAAAATGGATAATAATACTTCATGAATTTTGGCTTTTAGGGGACTGAAATTTCCAAATAAATTTGATGTTATAAAATCAATCCAAAATAAAGAACCAACTCCTCTTGAAATTACCATGAAAGAGATCAAAGACTAGAAAAATGAGATGTCAAAATTGAAGAAAGAGAGGGAAAAAACTAAGTCCTCCTTGGCTATGTAATCTATATGTGCATAACCTTTTGATAAAAGTATTTACATGATGCCTTTCTCTTGAGATATTGAGATCCCTAAGTATGACAAATATGATGGAAATAAGGATCCACATGATCACACAGGGAAATTTTATGCTCTATGCATGGACTTTATGTACAATGATACTTATCTCATGAGAATTTTTCCAAGGAGTTTAAATGGTCAAGCTATGGAATGGTTCACAAAGATCACACCCCCTCATAGTATTTTGATAAACTTGTTCAAAGGTTTTTTCAACACGATTCCTACAACATTCAACATCTTTTCATGATGCTCAACTTATGCAATATTAAACAAAGACTAGGCAAATATTATGTTACCTTCTTGCAAAGGTGGATAAATTTATATTCTAGATATTCTCAACAACTTATTGAAGGTGAGAAAATTGACATTTTTGTCAATAATCTTATACCAGAAGTCCATTATGACCTTAGGAAGCAAGTGTTTCTCACATTTAATGGCATGATTGAGAGTTCCTTTCACATAAAAGATGTTGCAGTCAAGAAGGGAGAGATACATTTGAACAAGGACAAGTCTAATAATGGAAATGGAAATATAAAAGACAAGAGTAAAACTTGGAACAAAAATAACAATGTTGTCAATGATGGGGTAGTTGATGTACCTAAGACTGAGGAACCTATATTCAACTTAGCTAATGTCATAATAGCAACTAAAAAATAAGAGGCTGCCAAGACTAATGACTCCAACAAGTCTAAATCTACATGGACATAAAAACCTAAGCATGATTTCACTCCCTGGGTAATTATTGTGATGTGATCCTTAAAATTTTTCTTGCAAAAAAATCACTATACTCCATGAAAATTCACAACCTTATGAACCCAATGTCAAACCTCCATGATGGTAGAAATGATCACTACTAAAATTGTCATAGGAAAAATGGTCATAGTACTTCTGATTGCATCAAATTGAAATGCATTATTCAAGACCTTATTGAGAATAAGAAGCTTGGTGTAGATGGACTTATTAAAAATGATGAACATAGGGATTTCAAGGAGCCTCTTACCAAGTATGAGCAAGAAGAAACATCAACATATAATAAGAAAAATGGAGATGCTAAAATCAACTACATTTACATGAACAACGACAATGCCATTCACATGCTTGAGCCTATAAGTGAAAGCATTCAAATATTGAAAACAAAATATGATGAACTTAACTATGGTTCATATCATGTTGATGAGAGACCTAAGGTTATTTTGAGAGGTGTTGGTGTGAGGCCTCACCCCAACCCATTATAGTATAGATGTTTATTTGCCTTTGGATACTTTATGTTGTAAGACTTTGTTGCACTTAAGACTTATTTGGATAGTGATTCAGACTATTAGATATTATATGATGATTAGAACCTATTTATGATGCTTGATGATTATTTAAACTTATGCACTTAGTTGTTTATTTAATTGATGGATATAGAATCATTATTTTATGTAAATGTTAGATGAGTAATAATCATAAGGTTAAGAAATGATGTACATGTATACAACATAATGTTTTGAATTTTGCAAGTATTATATATGCACATTGATTTAGGAATAGAAAATGATATTTAAAATCGGATTGAGAAATGGTTAATGCTGTGATTCAATTACGAATGTAGTTTTGATTTAATTTATATATGTATGTAATTTCTTTTATCTTGGACTACTGATATGTGGTTTGAGTGTGTAGGAAAATAACTATTTTAAATTATATTCATTTTGTGAAAATTGATTTGTCACACATAATGTGAATTATGTTTTATGGTGTCACTTGACACTTGTAATGTTTACATGCATAGTAACATGTCAAATTTAGGTTTTGGCAAGAGCTACCTAACTTGAGTCTAAACGAGTTAGAAATGCCTAAGTTTAATCCAGTTGCAAAGTGTTGTCATGTGAAGGCTTCAATTCGATTAAATTAGAAATCTAAGTTTAGGGTGACTTTATAGGGCCTAATAAGGGTCCTATAGTTTTCTTCTAGTGAAATCAAATTACCTATATGTTAGGATTTTGATTTTGACCTTTCTAATGTTTAAATCACTTTTATGACCCTTTCAAAATCTTTACCAAGTGTTGTGAAAATTGAAGAAGTCATTACCAACTTCCCATCTTATCCACACTTAGTTGAAGTTTTATTCAAGAAAGGAGACTTACGTGGAAATTATACGCTTCTCTCATTTATGATGAATAGGAATTTAATTAAGTTAGTAACATGGACACTATATCAATTGGAAAAAGACAAAATAAAACATATTTAAAAAGGAGACCTATAGGTCTTGGATTTTGTATGGGAAAAAATTAAATCCTTGTAGAAAAATTATAGAGTGTATTAAATAACTTTTCTTATCTGACTCCTAAATTTGTCCTATTTGGAAGGCTTAAGCATAGAGTCAACAAGCACTAATAGGCTTATGTGAGAGCTTAAAAAAAAGAGAACTCAAATAGGAATCTATATATACATGTAAAAATTCTAAAATTAGTAAGTTAATAAATTACCATATAAAAAAAATTCTATCCTATTTTATAGGTAATGAGGTAGTTATCAAATAAATAGTTATTCAATGGGCTATAAACAAAATTATTTAAACTACACACACACACACACACACACACACACACACACACACACACACACACACACACACACACACGTGTGTGTATATATATACATATATGTGTGTGTGTACATATATGTATCTATATATGTACATATGTGTGCATGTATCTATATATGTACATATATGTACATGTATCACACACACACATATGTATATATATATATATATATATATATATATATATATATATATATATATATATATATATATATATATGTACATATATATATATATGTACATATATATATATATGTACATATATATATATATATATGTACATATATATATATATATATGTACATATATATATATATATATGTACATATATATATATATATATATGTACATATATATATATATATATATATATGTACATATATATATATATATGTACATATATATATACACATATATTTATGTGTGTGTGTGTACATATATGTATATATATGTATATATATATATATATACATGTACATGTATCTATATATGTACATATATGTACATGTATCTATACATATATGTACATATATAGATAATGTACATATATGTTCACACACAAAAACACACACACATACACACATATGTATATATATAGATATATGTACATATATGTATATATATAGATATATGTACATATATGTATATATATAGATATATGTACATATATGTATATATACATATATATGTACATATATGTATATATACATATATATGTACATATATGTATATATACATATATATGTACATATATGTATATATACATATATATGTACATATATGTATATATACATATATATGTACATATATGTATATATACATATATATGTACATATATGTATATATACATATATATGTACATATATGTATATATACATATATATGACATATATGTATATATATAGATATATGTACATATATGTATATATATAGATATATTTTTTTGCATAGAGTTGTTCTCTTTGTGAATGTAGTGTGAAATTTGTAGTTGGTGCATATATATTTTAAATTGTTCATGTTGTGGTGTTGGGTTTGATTAAATTGCTTTGCTTTCATTTCTATTTTGATTTTTGATAGCATGATGTTTATGGGTGTGAGAGTACATCACTCACCCTTAGGAGGGAAGTGGTGGCCTTTGGATGAAGGGGTTAGTTGGACCATTACTTGAGTGTAGTGTCTCTTCCCTAGAAGAAAGAGGGATAAAAATGAAGTATGGGCTTCATGTGTCGATACAATGTTTTGCACTCAGGGGTGACAAGTGGAGAAAGTTTGAAATTAATGGTTTATGCATTGTGAGCCTTGTGAAGGAATTCTATTTTATGTATTTGTCTTCTCCTCATGGTTTAGGCACACCTTCACCCTTCTTCATGGGTTTCCTTGGTAACTTGTTATTATACTCAAAATGGGAGTTCAATGTTGATGTTGTATCAATGTTGCATTGTGAGCTTGTGCTTATATGTTACCCATTTGGTCTTGGTTCTCTAAGCTCAGTGGGTGGTCTCATAGAGACCTAGGTTGGGAGGTGAGCTCTCCATGGTTGCATTTTTTGTTTATTGTAGGTATTTATGTGGTCATAGGTTGAAGGAAAAAAAAACTTTGGAATTTGATCACCATGTTGGTGCTTGTAAAGAAGGAAGAAAATGATATATTGTGTAATTTCATTTTAATGGAGAAATCTCCATATGGATATGTATCTTTGTATTGTCATATAGATAGTCATGCAAGGATAAGGTTATCTAAGATTCTATTGTGATGAATTTTGTAGAAATAAGGATTGCAAATGTATAATCTATGTACTGAAGTTTTGAAACTTATTGTGAATATGGAATTGCAAGAAGATGTATTGTACTTAGAGATTTGTTTTTAATGTGTAAATTTTTTATTGAGAATATATGAAGTGATTTTTGAAGACAATGTAAAATCTAAAATTGAAATAAGAAAAGATTGGATTTATGTAATGCTTGCAATGGTGAAATAATTCTTGTTTTGGAATTCACAAAGGAAAACTTAATAATTGATATTGTTAGTCCTAGTTTTGAGTCACCATTATAGTTTTCCAGTTCCTGTTTAAAATCCAAAATCTCAAGTCAGTAGGTTCCTTGCATTTTCTTCTTTTCAAAAGTCATCATGCCTTGTATATGGGAGTCAGTCTTGTGATGCCTCTTTGTGAGTATTTCTTTTCAACTGCTTTGAACCTTGGTTCAAAGTAGTTCAAAGCAGTTCAACCAATTTTTTTGAAACTAACCTTTTTCTACAGGTGTGATCTACTAAGTATAGCAAAGATGTTTACTTTGAACCACTTTGAACCTTGGTTCAAATCAATTCAAAGTAGTTCTACTATTGAGGATTTTGCACATGAATATTAATGATTCTTAGAAGATGGTAGTTCCTAGGAGATTAAATAAGGTGTTAGAGTAATGATTAAAAGGTCCTTTTCAATTCATCATTGCTTGACATGAAGGTTGAGTTGTCATCATAATTAATGGGAAGGTAGATCTTTCATTTGGGGGCCAAATTGGATGTCAAAAGTTTATAATTATTGCAAGGACATTCTCGTAAGGTGATCATTTAATGAAGGAGTCCTATCACAGTTTCAAGCATGCATGTTAAGCCACAACAATCTCACAAAAAATACCTCATTATGAGGCAATACTTTCACCATTATGTTATATTTCCTTTAAACCACTAGTTTCCCACTTAATTATTTTATCCTATGCAAAGGTGAATTAGAAGCAGAGTAGTAGTGAAAGAAGGGAAGTTGTTTGGTTTTCTTTCAACTAGTTATAGGTGAGAATATAAGAAATCTCTTGTCCTTTCTTCTGTGTTGTTAATTTGAGAAATAAGATCAATGTTGGGGTGTTTCTTTCCTTTTTTTTAGAATGAGCTCTGTTCTACATTTTTTTGGGAATATTTCTAGTCTTGAGTGTAAAAGACTTGTCATTTTTGTCACTAATCTAGAAGGGGTCAGGGTTGAGAATCTAGAAGAGAATTTTTTTGATTGCTTAAGCTAATGAGGTTAATGGTTGTTTAGAAGTTTTGATGAGTAATTTACTCAAATCTGCTACTTTTCCCTTGGCCCTTTTAAGCCCTGAATTACTTTAGTTGTGCATTGACCACTATGATGCAAGAAATAAGAGTATTTTGAATAAAAATGCGGAACCCATGTTTTCCATTACTAGGGAGACTATCTCATTAGTTTTGCATTTGCTTGAGTGCACCTTTGCTGCTTTTGGTCCTACCCAATCTCTGGTTGAATACCAAGAGAACCTAGACAAGTATTGTAACATGATGGTTTGGAAATGGACAAAGATGAACTATAAAGGCTATTCAAGGTTACCCAAAATAAACACCAAGGATCACATGAAGCCTCATGTCTATGACCTAATGGTTTTGTTACACTAGTTTAAAGGGTCTGCTAATGTCTTACTTTTTGAAGACTAGATGTACTGCTACATAGACATTCTCCTGATAGGGAAGCAATTTCTAGAATGGATAGAATTGATAGCCAATTCACTAAGGAATTAGCTTAAGCATTCTAAGATATCAAGGGAAGACTTCCATATGTCCACCTACTTGACCTATTGCATTGCATGTGTTAATAATATTACTCCCTTCCCCATGAGTGTTGGAGCAAAGATATAACTATTTACTAGTATTTCCTCTTGTTACAAAAGGAAAAGTGTTAGAGGAATTCAAGAAAACACATGATGTTTTGATAGAAAGCTTGCATTTTAACCTCAAGAAATCACCAATGCTGAGGATATCCCCAGAGGTGCAAAAGATAATTCAAACCTATGGAAGCTTTTTTCATACATTTACATAACTGCGAGTAGGAGGATTTGAAGAAGAACCTATGAAGCTACCTCGATATACATTAGACTATTTTATTATAGATGAAATATGTAGACAATTGTTTTCCATGATTAAAGATAACCTACCTTAGGAGAAGTGGGAGTCTATTTTTCCCATCAGACTTGGTCCTTTGGCTTGCAATAGTATGATTAATGCTTCCATGATCAAAAGAAACTAGGTCAACTTTAATCTCGTATTCTATCAAGGAACGAGGGATTTTGATAGCAAATGTTTTGTAGCAAAAGTACTTAACTTAAAAGTCATCCATCAATAATTCCTCATCTAGAAGATTTGTGGGAAGATTGTAATAATGAGAGAGAGGTGGTTAAAAGAGATCATTCAAGACTAACTCTTCCCCAAATTAATTCCTTGAAGTTGAAGTTCAAATTGGAGGGAATAATTGAAGATGGTTTAGATGTTGTTGAACCAAGATGGGAGGAGGTAGATGAAAAAAAGAAACTTGAAGTGGACTGGAACTAGGCTAAAGAAGATGACATAAATCTTAGAACTAGATCCATTTTAGCTTATACAAATAACTAGTTAAGAAAAAGGAGTATGAAATCAGATAATGAGAAACAAATTACAAAATCCCCAAAGGCAGTTTCTTTCTCTGAAACATTAACTTATGACATCCCAATTTCAGCTCATGTTGTAGGTGACATTTCAACTTCTAAGAAGAAAAAAGGAACAACTTCTCCTAAGAAAATTGTGGCTCCTAGAACCAGGTCCAAAACCAAATCTGAGGTGCTTGCACAAGAGAAGGTCCAGAAAGAGAAAATCATGGCTTAGGAACAAGACAAAAGATAAGAGATCACTTTCTCAGATAACTGAGATGGTGATGTGGAATTAATAGAGGCCTCATGAATAGAGAAGTCTAGTTTCATGATGCCTCCCAAAGGCAATCAAGAGATGGTAGCAACTTCTACCATTCCACCCTAGTTATCCAATTTAGTGAGTAAAAAATGTAGTCTTCAACTGATTTCATACCTTTCAAAGACATCATCACAAAATATGCAGTCCACAATTCTAAGAGCAAGAAGATGAAAAGTGACATGTGGTTGATCAAAGACCCTATGATAGGTAAAATGACAATAGAAGTAGCTACCTGTAAAAAAAATGAAGATTCTAGTTAAATTGATGTTGAAGATTCCAAAGTTACTACTGTAGAATTGGGAGCTATCACTAGAGGTATTGGGAATCACATTTTCAAATTCTTAGTAGATTATATGTTGACTCAGTTTGAAAGGGACAATAAAGAGAAGAAATAACTAAAAAGGTTGATAATTATCATGGCTGAGTATATAGACTGTTTGATGAATTTGGGCACTTTTCCATTAATTTAGACTCCACAATCTGTTGATCCTAATTTAGTAGATAACCAATAATTGTTCAAGCAAATACAAAAGGGAAGATTACTCACATAAGAAATGCATGAATAGAAATGATCCATAGTGAAGGAGGGATTAAATTTATCTTGGATTTTACTACCACATACATAGAGGGAGAAGTGATGTTGGGTGAGGTCCAAACCCTCATTCTAGTATGGAAGGTTGATCAAAGTTGGTGCTAAGTCATTGTGTTCCAAGTACACAAAGTTGAAAGATATGGTATGTTGAAGTTTCTAAATGAAAAATTCATGAAGGCCATGGACTCATGCATGATGATCATCCTTAAAAGAAATATGGGTTGGAAAGATTCAATCTACAAGGGAGCCATTGGAGATATGTGAGCAGTAGAGTTTGAAGTTGCTGGAATGTATAAAGAACTAATGAAGGACATGTAGATTGTTAATCCTATAGGTATCTTGTATTTTGATGATGGCAACATGGACTTTGAAGTTTTAACCAATGATACTATGCCTGGGATACAAGATAGTGACACCCTCACTTCTAGAGACTTCACCACCTTGGCTAACATTGAATTGATGTTATACTTGAATAGGGAGCTCATGCCAAGAAAAAGCCACAAGATTAAGGACCTCAAGTGGTAGAAAGATGCCTGTAGATTGAAGCTACTTAGTTTGAAGAATCCCCACTCCCATGCAATGTATAAATTTACATGTGTCTTCAGAAGTTGGAAGTTAGTCAAGCAAACTATGACAGATAGAGAAAAGCCTAGTGAGGAAACTTACTTACAAATGGTTACCTTTGCTTTTGAATTTCAAAGCTATTTTAAAAATTGTTTCTTTGTTTGTAACTATTTTCATTTGAAAGGTTGGGTTGATGGAAGCCTTTTCGAGTTCATAAAAAACTATAAATGTTGGAGCATTAGGCAAGAATAGGGTTAGATATTAGTCACATAAAATATGTTGATAGTTTAGTATTGTTAAAGTTTCTTTGATGGAGATAATGATAGACAAATAGTAGTGATATATGCAAAAGTTGTCTTTTAATGACTTTGTGCTTGTGAAACCTTTTTTTAAAAAATATATATATCTATCATATTTTATTGTGCTTTGAAAATTAGAGTTTGAGTAAATTCATTTGTGGTTACTTTGAGAGCTGTGATGGTTAGTATCGCATGACATCTATTATTGTTTCTCCTAATGCTTTCTTTTTTCCTTTATTTGTGAAAATTAGCTTAAGTTGTTGTAGGATTTAATTTCATGTTTTAGTCTTGTTTAAATTCTAGAAAGAATGTGATCTTTTCAATTTAATGTTGAATTTCTAAATTTGTATAGCAACACCTCCATACCTATGAGTATGTGAGATCCTCTTAAACACTTTCTGGAAAAAGTGTACAATTTGTTTGTTTTGATCTTTTCAAATTCATTGATAATTTACTCATGAAGGGAGCTATACCTATAAAAATTTAGAGGGAAATAATTAACTTAATGTTTACCCAACTATTGCAAAAATTATTGAATTTTTAGTCTTGGGAATAGATTGAATTACTAAATTCTATAGGAAAAGATAGTCTATTCACTAATAGATTTTTGGTGACTCTAATGGGGAAGAGTCCCTAGAGGAAGAGGACTAAGCTCTTTGAAGTGGTAATGAATTACAATAGTCCTACTGCATGATAAAATTTTCCCTATTTTGAAACCTAATTTAAGGTTTGAAGACACACAGGAGGACATGGTTTATGATTTAACTTTGGTTGCCTAGACATTGCGCCAAAATAATCAGCAATTTCAGCAAGTTCTAAACATCCTTGAAAGAGAAGAAGAACATGTTGAGCTCTTGAGAGGTGTGCCAAAAGTTCAATAAGAGGTGGTAGTTGATAGACTTGCTCAAGCCCTTACAAGACCCTAAAGTAGAGAAGTAGGAAAGTAGTTTTGGCTGATAGAAGGTACACAAGAGGAGAAAGAAAAAAGGGCATTCTTGATGAAAATTTTGAACCTTTAAAGAATTTGAGTTTTTTTCCTAACTTTAATACTCTGGGCAATTAGAAAACTAAATCTTGTAGTAGACCTAGTTCTCCTCCTAGACATTCTCCTATCTCACCTTTAGTGCAATTTCTTCTTTTGCTAAAAGCCTTAATTCCTTCTCATTTGAACATCCAACCTCTATAGTTTATATTACCCAACATGGCTATCAACCAACCCTAGGGATAAAATATAGGTCCTTTGAACCTTGGAGTTAATCCTGTTGCATTACACAAAGGTGCAACTAAATTTTTGTCCAAGTTTAGTGGTGATGACAAAATCTCTATGGAAGATCACTTAAGTACCTTTCATATAGCATGTGGAATTATAAGTGTTCCCACTCAAGAAATAGTTGTGAGGCTATTTGTTTGGACACTCATAGATGTGGCTACCGATTGGTTCAATCACCTACCCCAACACTCCATAGCTAGTTGGAATGACATGAAGACAATGTTTAAAAATAGATTCAAAACCTATGACAATGAGTGTTCTCTACTACTTTAGCTAAGCCAACTAAAGAAAGAAATACACGAACCCATGAGGGAATTCGTAGCTAAATTCAATAGATTGATCTAGAGGATTCCTATTGCCTATAGGCCAAATGATAAAAATCAAAATATATTCTTTGTAAATGTAATCCCACTTGATGTAAGCTTTTATCTTATAAAAGTTGCACTCATTGATTTGGCTACTGCTCAAAGATTGACAATTTTATTGGAAGATGTACTCATCACCATTGGTTGATGGAGAAGAGAAGTTCAATCCTCTGGACCTGCTTCCACCTCTACCCCCACTTATCCTTTCATGTAGATGTTAATGAATGGTATGGCTATGTTGAAAAGATAGTAGAGTAGAACTGTGCCCCTTACCAATCCCCATACTAGGATGTTACTAGATGACAACAACACCCAAGTCATGGTAAAACCCCTTTTCTAATAGCCCCTCAACTAATGTTGAAAATTAGAGAAGTACCTAAAGAGACTATGTATTCATTCCATTTGACTATGGATCATGATGGACAAACTTGTATCAAGTGGTTAAGATGTGTGCAAATGGTGAATGATGCTTTGGGTGCAAAACAACTGATCGAGTGTGAAAGAGGTGAAGTTAAAACCTTAGACACCTATTTCCTTAAATATGAATCTGACATAGAAAGGGGAGGAGACACTTTTGTGATGCTACAAGATCCTACACTCACTATCTTAACTAGGAACCAAAGAAACCAAAAGATTTACAAAGGGGCCAATGCCACTACCATAGGCTCCAAAGGGAAAGAGCATGCACATAGTGACTTAGTGAGGGGTGCAAATTTTAAAGTATTATCCAGAGCAGAGTCAGTAGCCAACACTTCTATCTTTGACATTGTGGAATTTTAAAAATCTTCTTCAATCTCCATCTCTCTGATATAATATTTGAGAATGAACCCTAAGGAGTTAGATAAACTACACTACTAGAATTTTGGCAAATAAATGACTACGTGACTAAAAATTTTAGTCATAAGACTAAAAAAATTAGTCACTTGCCTAAAAGTGATCACATTCTAGTAATGTGTTGTAATTTATAGGTATAAATGATTAAATAAATGACTAATTTGGTCATTTGGTAAAATCATAAAGTTTGACAAAGATAAGTGACTAAATAAATGATCAAATAAGTGACTAAATAAATGATCAAATAAGTGACTAAATAATTGGTCACTAATAATTAGTCACCAAATCAAATAATTAAATAAATGAACATTGAATTTTTAATCATATTAATACATTCTTTAACATTTTTATTACTTCCTATCAATACATTATTATCAGTTAACTTCCTTGAATGTCCTCTCAAGATATATTACACTAGAAATGAACTTAAAATCACCCCAATCTATACTCAAGACTCTCAAAATCTATCTATAAACTCTTAAAGATAGTAAAATCCCTCCATGCACTCCAAAGAAAACTCCAAATCTATCTCTACATATCAAAAAGATTAGTCATCATTGCATTATTTAATAATCTCAACATATAATTTATTAATCACATTTACATTATGTAATAATCATCTTTATAAAAGATAATATAATTTTATTATCATTACATTTAATATATTTTAATATTTAGTAAAGAGTGAGAACTACTATTTAATCATTTTTTTAACAAAAGTTAGAGGGGCACTTAGATTGACTATATCATTTCCTACCAAATATTCTCTAGTATAGGCTTCTATCTTGTAAATTCATCTACAAGTCATCTCATTTTCATCCATTCTAATTAGTCCTCTACCCTTTACCAAAAGAACTTTTCTTTCATAACAACATTGGAGCTCTAAATTTTGCACTCTTATCCTTCTAGGTTAAATCCTTCCTATATCAATTTTAAACTAGTGAAATCTTGTTTAACACATGTGGCTCCTTGTGCATCTAAGAAATTGTGGCTATGAGAGTTGTTTTTCATTTTTTCATTAGAATATCAAAATGAAAGATATAAATCTTAAACATTTAAACTATAAAATATTATTTCTTTATGTTGAAGTTTATGGTAGAAATTCTCCACTCGAGGGTTTCATTCTCTTCACAATTTATTATGCTCAAAACCCAAAAAACCAAGGTAAGATTGGTTAAAATTCTATAGATATTAACATGGCTGGTGGGTTTCTTTGCAAATTGATGATCCTCTTTTCATATGCACTACTTTTTTTTTTCATATATATCAATGTCTTTCCATGATAAATGCCCATACATTCCTTCCTAAATATTACATTCACTTTATTGGCAAGTGGAGATGTCTGTTTCTACTTTATTTGTAGTGATATGTTCTGTGCTTTTTGACCTTGTTGCTTCATTTTAGGCATATGGGTGCTTCTTTAGATAGTAACATGTTATTTTTCATGCAATTGTTTATATGTATGTAAATGTTAATTGTTATTTTTCTTAAGGAATCATATATGTTCTTAAGAAATCATCTCTATTCTTTTTGCCTCTATCATGTATTCAATATTACACGACTACAATATTATGTAGCTGCAAATTACAATCACCCATTTTTTGTCTAGTTAATTATAAGCCTCTAATTTCAATAATTAAATTAAATTAAAATACTAGACCATGATTATACAATACAACAATTTGTATAATTAAATAATCATTGATCATACCATCACATAATCATTTATTTGATTATATTATAAAGTTTGACTATCTAAATCCTATGTTATTTATTTAAAAGAATATGTCCCCCCTATAATTAAATAATAAAACCCCTTTATCCTAAGTGCACATAAATATGATTTTCTAAAATCAAATAAACAAAATAATTCAACATAAAGAGAACTCTTTTTAGAAACTTCCTAAAAGTGCACATGATAAATATAATTTTTTATAATCAAATAGATAAAATGATTCAACATAATATGCACTCTTTTTAGAAATTTCCTAAAATATGAGCACATGGATCAACAACAAGAAGATCTCTACCATTGTTCAACTTTTAATCTTAGTCATTCATTCAATTCTAATTTCTATAAAAGGAGACTCTCTCCTTATTTCAAAGGATCTTAGTTTTTTTATATTGTTATGTTGCTTCTCTCATTTTTGAATTTCTTAAGCATTTTTTTGTAGAGATTTTTCCTATTAGCATGTTCTTAATTTCTTGCATGTAGCTTAGATAATTTAACTTAATTATTATGTATAGTAATATTTCATCTATTCTACTTTAGACTTTCTTTGTCCTTAATTTTTCTTATTTTTCATCATGCATGTAACAAGATTTTTTTCATCTAAAACATTAAGTATACCTTTCCTAACTTTGCATGTTAGTTAAATTGCATAGCTCAATTATGAGGACTTGTAATTTTCTCTCTATGCTAGTTTATATTTGTTTTTCATTAGATTTACTAGGTTTTCATCATGCATGCATCAATGGAGATCTTTGGATACTTGCAAACTAATTGCATGTTATCTATTTGGATCTTTCATATCATAGTGCACCACGTAGAGGTCACACTTGATTTATTTGAGAGCAATTACTTATCTAATTTAATTTTTGTAGACTATGATTAGGAAGTTGTAGCATGAAATTTGGGGTTTCAACTATAAATCTCCCCAAGGGTTTACACAAGTATCCATAATATTGGTATACGCATACGAGATATATGCCCAACCATACTATTTTATGTTATCTATTTTCAATCTTAAACTGGCTTCCCTAGTATCATCTAGGAACCTCTATAAGGATTGACATCTATAAAACTAATTATATATTTTAATCATATAGTAATCATAAGAGCTTTGAAGATGAGACAAACAATTTAAAAAGAATCATTTATTAGGTTTACTATTCTACTAAATTTATTGTTAGATTAAGTAATATCTCCCCATTAAGAAGTTACAATATCAATATAAATTTATGTGTCTATTTCAAAATTTTAAACTATTTCTAATTTCTAATTAGCATAATTAAATTTTTTAAAACTAATTTCTATTTATTTAATAATTTCATAATTATAATGTATTTGATTAAAATGTTAAAGTTATTGGTACTACAATACAAATTAGAATGATTTATAGAACTAAAAACATTTTTCATAATTATAAATAGTAATTATTTAAATAAATATATATAAAAAATTGTTTATTAAATTTTTATAATATGATTTTATAATTAGAATTAGATTTAAATTTAATATTTAATGTACAACTGACTAGAAAATTGAAGGTAACGATGCTTCTTGTAATAGGACTTTTTGGAATATGCTCTAAGCATACATATTAGGTCAGAAACAACCCAATGCCACTAATTCTTTAATTAGAGAATACATCACCTTCATTGACTATAAAACCTTGGAGTATTATTTGTGAAAGATATCCACTATTTTAGAAAGATCCATGCAATCTTTCAAAATTTCAATTAGGTGTGGCTCCAAACATTTTCCAAAATGTTCATTTATAAACCTCCACATAAGATATTAAAAATTATATATATTTATACTCATTTTTGTATGTTTAATGAGCAGTGCTTCATGCAAACTCATCTCAAAGCTAAGAAATTGATCTTCAAGAAAAAATTCCAACAAATGTTTAGGTAACTAAATTTGAGTACTATGATATGTGAAATGCCCAAAGAAGTACCTTTCTACTAATTCTAATAACTGCTTCATCCAACTTTCCATGACAACTTTACCTAGTGTATGTGACTTTATAACCTCTTATATTATAAGTTTGTGAGCTTGATAAGCCTCTCTTGGTGGAAGTGTGAGGTGATTTATAGCCTCTAACTTATGTGGTACATAAATCCAAAATATTTCTTCAAATCATATATTCAAAAGAATCAAATTTTTATTATATGTTATATTATTCTTTTATTTCTAATCAAATTATCTATTTTTAATTAAATAAAAGATTATTATTATAAAAAATAATATATTTATGACATCAATTTATCTAAAATAAGCTTATAATTTAAACTTTACCATTATATCAATTGTCTATTTTAAATCTTATTAAAACTTGTTTTGTATATTTTTGTATGTTTTATTAAAACCATTGAGAGTATCTAAGAGAAAGGGATGACCAAGACATTCGGGCCGCTCATTTTCTCCTTGACAAGTCGAAAGGGTTTTGCCAGTTCAAGTGGTTGGAAGTCTAGGGTTTATGGAGGTGATCGTAGATGGTTCCATGTATTCGTAGATCTTCAGTGGCTACTCTGCCTCCAGACAGCAGTGCCAAAGCTTTACTAGGTTCTCTTTATTCACCTGTGACATGACTCTTACATCGTTCAATAGCTATTTCTTTCTTTTACTAATGCCTAATTTAACCGCCTTTACTGCAACCATTGTGCTCCCTTCCTATCCTTCACTGAAACTACCTTGTGCGAATTTTATTGTCATAGACTACAATTATTTCAAGATGCACACAAAATTTGATCAAAAAATTTAGAAACATTAAAGAAAATGAAATTGACAGGTGTAAAGATGGACTCCACGACCTTCGTCGATATTCTCCTCGCCCATTTCAAAAAGGGAGCTTTTGAAAAGGAAATGGACATCCATCAATGCATAAAGAATATTGGAGTTTTATCAAATATTATTACAACTGCATTGGTCAACATGTGTATGAAATGTGGAAGTATTGAGAAGGTGCGTGAACTGTTTGACAAAATTCCTCAAATATATCTCATCAATGGAGTGCAATGATTACAGGATATGTACACATTAGATCTATTGAAATTATTTAAAACTTTTAAATAAAATGAAATTGGTAGGCCTAATGCCAGATTTTACAACCTATACTGGCATCCCCATGTTTGTGCCAAAATGGGAGCTACAGAGGCCAATGGGTTACTACTTTTTTATTTCAACGAAGCTACAATGTTGCCTCCCAATCCTAACCATGCTTATAGTATTTAGAATGAGCTTTCTTTTGTAAATGGAGATTGGAACCAAGACAAGGGTTCTGCACCTCTGATGCCTTATAAATCCAAAGGTTAGTCCAATTATACCTTTGAGGAAATGCATTTGATGCCTTATAAATCCAAAGGTTAGTACAATTATACCTTTGAGGAAATGCATTCTCCAACCAATTTGGCATCTTTCTATATCACATATATGGATTCAGACAAAGGGGCATTTGGAAAAATGACGACTTTCAGTGGTTTTTAATTATTGGCCATAGCAACAGACAGAACAACATACTATCCCAGAAGCAACCCTTAGATCTTTCAAATTTATCTGGGCTTCACTGCACTTGGCATTACTTTTGAAGGTCCTTACTTTGAATCTAAAGAAGAAATGGTGGTGTGTTTGCTAGGAAGCTCAAATCTTCCCTCTCATGGAGAGAACACATTAGATCCTTGGGATTGGGATTGGGTACAAAATTCAAACTTTCTCTCACCAAATCTACTATAGGAGTACTTTAGGCCCATGGAGAATCCCAAGTGACAAGCAAGTCCTTGTGATTTGTGCATCTTTTTCATGCTTTAAGTTTTTTTAATTTTGTTGGTTGTATATTCTATGAAAGCCATTCAATGTCCAGTTAAGTCTTCTACATATCTAGACTGGAAAGGAAACATACACAAGAAACTTGAATGGGAAATGGAACTTAAGGATTATGTTGGTTTGATGTAGGTTTTTTCTAGCTTCATCAAATTGTTGATGATGTTCTTTGTAAAGTTGATTGTAAACCACTTAGGAAACTATATTACATTGGCATTACTGTTTTGTGTCTTGGACTACTTAAGATTCCTAGTTTTCAATCCTTACTTTGCAGATGAGTTTGAATTTGCAAATCCTAGCCAAGGATTTTATTCAAATTTTGGGGACATTGTTATTCTAGTTAATGTTGTGGTTCTTGCAATTGTAATTTACATCCAAAAAAGATGGAAATTAATTTCTTTGAAGCAAACATTGAGATCTATCTTAGTGAAACTCTTGCGTCTTGGATCAACCATGTATGAGAGGCTTCCCTAACAAGATTTTGAAGTCCAACTTATTTCTAGTGTCACTCTACTAATGCATTTTCCACTCTGTTATATTAACTTCCTCTATAGCAAGAATTGGAATTAGTGTTGGTCTTTCACATAGGACCTTTAATAATACTACTAAAAATTAATACACATCATATTTTTTTATCAGTTACTGCCTTCTAAAATACCTTGGATCAAGATACCCTAAACTACCCTTTTCTGCAATACTTACATGTGTCTGATCCACAGTGGGTCCATTCTTTGAAAGGCCAAGTTTTCCATCTTGGCAACTAGATTCTCATTCAGTAAATTATTAATGGTCTTGACATTAAGTAGAATAATACTTTGAGCTGCTCCAGTATGAAGGTAGTGGTGACCCCCTATAGCTTGTATGCATATTTCAAGCCTCTATTTCTAGGAAAGTGGGGGGGATATTTGACCTACACAAATGTTTATGAAGAGGTCTATTAGACATGTATTCATATACAATAAACGTATCACAATGCTAATGGAGAGACACATTTTATTCACCTTACCTGTATCCAATTCTATGTCTATTTTTTGTTCCTCTATGGGCAGACTTCACTTTATTCATTAATCAATAATAGTAAATCTATGGCATTAGTTATCCTCTTCATCACGATGGAATCTCCAAAGCCTATTTTGCATAAGTCATACTTTTACTAAGTCTCACCAATCTCTGAACTTGTGGATGTTGGCTATTTAATATAGGTCTTTTCTAATTCTACTCTCAACACATAACGAGAAACTTGTTATGTTCAATTTTGAGGGAAAGTGCTCAAGCTGGTTTTTTGAGTACTGGGTGCTTTGTTTCTCCTCTAACTACAAATTTTTTAGCATAAATTGAAAGATTCAGGTTAATGTTTTGATGTTTGCAGTTGTAAGCCTCATATGCTAATTGTTTGGTCTCTTGGAAAATGTTAGCATCCTTGATTAAGCATAGTATTGAATATCTACAAGTCAATATCAATTTGAGTTTGGATTATTGAGGTTTGACTTTCTAGTAATCAAGATATCTTGCCACCCCACAATGTCCACCAAGTTAGTGGATACTATTCCCAATCATTGAAGAAACCAAATCAGCCTCTCCATTTGCACAATTTTCCAAATGACTCAATAAAATGTAATAGTGTTACACTTCAATGTTATGCAAAATCATTAGCCAATCTGATGAAATTTTGGCAACCATTAAATCTCTCTTAGACGCCATAGGCTAAAGATTTATACATTTTCATTCAAATTCCATATCTATTTATATGCATATAGTAGTGGATCTTGTGATCCAGATGCCAAATTAAATCTTGCACTTTGAAAAAGAAAAAGAAACAAGACTAGCACCAAAACCTTGTTACAAAGGGATCACTATTAGGATACAACTCAAAAACTATCCAAATTTTGCCTACCATTAACAACTAAGTTTTCCATGATTTGGGGAAGTGTTTTGTCCTTAATGTCTTTCAAAGGCATTTGCAGTTGTGATGAAAATGTCGTAAATATTAAATCTCTTGAAAAGATAATAAGCCATACTTATATTCACTCAAAATTTCATAATTATACATACATATATGCCAATCAATCTTGCAAGCCAAATAAAGAGCTTGAGCTTGAAGGAAATAGCCAAATATGCATAGAACATTAATTCTTTATTACAAAGGGGTCAATATTTAGATACAAATCTTGAAACTTGTCCAAAGTTCTCCAACCTATCTATAACTTTCTCTTGCTATTAATTATCACTCATCATAAAGAGATATCATGGCATATTAATGATAGCTACCTTGATACATGGAAATAAAAAACTCATGTTCTCCCCATTATCCCTCTAGTTTCTCCACTTGCTTTAAACTATATGCTCTTGCATCACTGCAACTATATGTTTAATACATATAGAATTTGGAAATCCACTTTCACATTGGTTGATATTTGTACTATATCAAAGTAGGTAGGAGTATATTTGGTAGTGAATCATTAACATAATCAAGGCACAAATAGTTTCATGAATAAGTGAAACATGGATAAGTGAATTTGACTCTAAAATTACACAGTTAAACAATGATAGAAATGTCACAAGTTGACTTGTGGAAAATATCTCCTACTTATCTATTGATGAGCTCAAGAGGATTTATAATAAATGGTCCATAAGGCATAACACTTAGTGAATATTTTACAAATGGGGTTGCAAGCAAAGTGGGCTTTACCTTGTAGGAAAATTTTTGCACTAGAGAGATATTTTTAATTCCTGATAACAAAACTTTTCTTTTGTATCAAATATAGTTCCAGATTTTTCTATAGAATTTGAGCAATTAAGATTTGAAATGTATGGCTTAAATCGAGATGTACCTATTTGTGTGAAGAGACAAATTGATTATGATCCTTTGCTGGCTCCTCCACTTGGACCAATTCAACCAAGTTCTAATCTCAACTTGGCTGCTGTAGGATTGGTTCTCAGGTATGCTTTTAGTTTGCACTCATTAAATGTTCTTGATCTTATCTTTCCTAGACTATTAGTAAAAACTAAAAATTCAATTATTAGTAACTGGTTTCTTGAGAGTATGGAGCTATGACTAGCTACTGAATTTATGTGCTTTGTAGATCATCAAGTATTGCAAATGGACCTGATCGTATATTTGTTGGAGGTTTGCCATGTTATCTAATAGAAGAATAGATTATTGATCTGCTTTCATCATTTGGGTATGTGAATGGATTTCTTAGATGCTAGTTGTATCTGAATCAAGTAATTTCATCTTTGTTTTATATATTTTTAAACTATTGGGTGCATTTGATCTCGTAAAGGATTGTGAGACGAGAAACTCCAAAGGTTATGGCTTCAGTGTCTACTAGGTTAGAATCTTACCATAATGACTCCTACCATTGTACATAGTGACCGTGCAATTATGCATATAATTTTAAGGAATATGGGCTTTGATTTTCCTTTGGTAATATGTCAGGATCCGACAGTGATTGATATTGCTTGTGCTACTCTTAAAGGTTTGAAGATTGCTGATAGAACACTCATCGTGAGAGTAGCTCTGCAAGGTTTGGGGGATCCCTTATCATAGCTTCAAAACTTAATTGATACTTTTTAGATGGAGTTGTTGAGTTGTATTGTTTAAATTATTAGAATTACTTATATGCCAAAATTTTACAATTTTTTGATTTCTCAATGAGAGAACTAGGAATTTCATAATCATGAGATTTATATTTTAAATTGGCACAGTACATGGCTTGTATTCAAAGCTATATCTTGTCAATCCTTTGATGTGTGTTGTGTTGTTTGAGTGGAGTTTTTCTTTACATGTGTCATCTTACAATAGAAAATTAATTTACTCTTATGTTTTCTTATATGCTGAATGGAATATCAGTGAAGTAATTTCTAGTTCTTTTTTACATTTGTTTTCTACTAACTGATGTATACTGGATTATATAAAATGTCTTCATAACCATTTTGTCCTTAATTTCACATGCAGTGGCTAGCCTAAGCCGGAATAGGCTAATGTTTTGGTTCATGCACAACAACAAATTGTTGTTCAGGCCTTTGTAACAATCAAATTTTGTTGCTTTCTACTTGGGTCCATATATTTCTTGTCTTTATTTTATTTTTTAGGTCTACCAAAAGATTGCTCTACAATTAAATGGAGTAGCAAGTATGTCTGGCATGATGTCAGGATTGTTAACAAAAATTGAAAGCAATCAACCGATCAATTATTTACAAAAGTAGTTTGTCTTTCACAAGGATAAGCAACACTTAGCATTTCATTATCAACAAATTTCTTATTTTTATTCTTGAATGATTGATATCATGCATAATAGGTTATGGAACCTAAGGATTTGAGGGATGATAATGAGTATGAAGAGATTTTGGAATATATGCATGAGGAATGTGGAAAGTATGGTGAGTATTAAGAATTAGTTTAGTATTGGCAAGCCACTTAGGAACCATTCAGTTCACAAATGAAAATAGATCACCTTGCAAGATGTGTCAAATCAAAAACTTGTTGGAACTTCCTTGCACTTAAGATCATCTTCGATTGTCTTTGGACAACCAAGTACCTATGTTCTTATGTTTTTTTCTCTGTGAACACTAGATGAACAACAAGACCATATTTGAATTAAGAATTTATAGAGACCAACTTCATAAATGCAAGTATAGAGGACATTTATCTATTGAGAAAAATAAAGTTTCATTAGGAATATTAAATTACATCCATGTACTCTAAATTGCAATGCATCAACAATACATGATTGCGTCAAAGAGTAAGCAAGTACCTGATTGTGATATGGATAGAAAAAATATTTTGTAGGTACAACATATTTACATTTCATGATTCTAGACTCAGAAATTGGCTATCAAAGAATCCACATTTAGCTATTAATAGATAACAAAGTGTCAATCAATAGCTTGAGATATTTATATAAGTGGGAGGGGGGGGTGCCCCTGGCCCACCCCACTACCCCTTAATCATAGTGGACAATAAGATTTTTTTTTTTGAATGATTGAAACATGGTTTGTGTCAAAAGGAATTGTTTGGATGTTTCTTAAAGAGGTCTTGGAACCTTGTCCCATATTTTGTGTTTGTAAAACAATAAAGATTATTTTTTTCATACCATTCCCCTTACATAATCTCATGATAGCTATTGATCAAATTTATGTTGGGTGTTTAAGTGTTTGTCTATTATTCCACCAAGAATTGAACTAGTTGAAGATTGTGTGGAAGCATTTCAAATTGGTTTTGTAATTTGTTTTTAAGCTATGACTCTATAAAATAAGAAGCATTGTATTTGTATTTGTACCTCTAAGATGTCATTTGGAAGAATATGACCACGATAACAATGATCAAGAAAGAAGACTAGGCTAACAAATGGGTGACTAGTATTTAGGAAAGAAGGTAATGCCATGAAGATCATCTACATAAACACTTAATTATTTACTAAATAAACTATTTCACAATCTGGGCAGTGTTGTTGTTGGTTATGAAATGAATTGGTTGGTTTTTTACACTTAACTACTATTATTAAGGTTTTTCTTTTTTTTGTTCCACAACTTTATTATAGTAAGAAGAACAAGTCACATGTAATGAATTTGATAATGAGTCACATGTAATGAATTTGATAATGAAAAAATTCTCTTGATCTTTATATTATGCATTTAATAACATCATTATTCTTTAAAGGGTACTAGCTCAATGGAAGAGCACCTACTCTACAAGTAGGAGGATGGTGGTTTGATTCCACTATACCCTAATATGATTAAATAAAATACCAAATATACTACAAAATAAACTACCAAATATACTACCAAATATACTACCAAATAAATTACTAAATAAATTATCAAATAAACTACCAAATAAATTACCAAATATACTATCAAATATACTACCAAATAAATTACCAAATAAACTACCAAAATTACCACAAGAACTACCAAATAAACTATCAAATCAAATACCAAAATTACCACATAAATTACCAAATAAACTACTAGCTAACAACAATGAATGACTAAATCAATGATTAAAATAGTTTAGTCATAAATTTGGTTGGGAGATAAATGTCTGGAAATAAACTACCATTGGTCATGTGATCAAAATTAGTCACATATCTACAATTTTTAGTAGTTTATTTAGTAATATATTGTTGTTTTTTTACTGGTGCCAGTCCAATATGTGAAGAGGGAACCTCTAGCAAATGCTCAATTCATTGATAATGTTACCGAAAACCAACCAACTCATGAGAAACCTATCTTTGTGTCCAAGGGTACTGGACAAGTCCCTAATAATGCAGAGCCCCGTGCTCATGTTGCTGAAGGAGAAGTCGAAGAAAGGAAACCCAAATCATTTTACATATCTCTGTTGTTAAACAAGCAAAAATTTAGCAATTGCATTATAAATTCGGGGGCTTCCAATAACATCATGTTAG